>JAJOZX010001575.1:0-367500 GCA_023014485.1 Bathynomus jamesi
TTAATATGATATTCACCTATGATACAATCTCTATCAGCACTTTTAATACATGATTCAGTTATTGTCACAATCTCGTCATTTCAACATGAACTAAAGCTTTAATTTCGTTAAATTTATTCCTTTACGGTTCTCGCATTTAAAAAAAAAGGCCACTTTTTTAACTTTTCTCTACGTTACTGTTCGTTCCTCTATTCGCGTCATGTTTCCCCGATATTTAGAATCCTACGATTTATTATCTCCAAATCAATATGGTTTCCGTAATAATAAAACAACGGAAATGGCTATTTTAAATCTTATGGAAAATGTAAATATAGCTAAGGAGTACAAAGACATAATGATATCAATATTTATGGATTTGAGTAAGGCATTTGATGTAATAGACCATAATATTCTACTTAATAAATTATATTGTTACGGCTTTAGAGGAGCGATCAGTGATTGGTTTAAAAGTTATTTGGCCAATAGATATCATTTTGTATCAGTAAATAAGGTTTGCTCAACTAAAGCGCTTGTCAAACATGGTGTGCCACAGGGCTCAGTTCTGGGTCCACTGTTATTTTTATTATATATAAATGACCTTCCACGTTCATCCGATATACTGAACTTCATAATGTTTGCGGATGATACAACTGTCTCTTTCTTGCAAAGATGTTAATTCAGCTAAGAATATATTTCATTCAGAATTCATTAGTGTAATGAAATGGGTGACCACCAATAAACTCTTCCTAAATACCAGTAAAACAAATTTCGTGATTTTTACTAATAAAAGAAATGTATATCTTGATGAACTTAATGTTAATGAAATCGCCATAAAGGAGTGTACTGTAACAAAATTTGTTGGTGTAATGCTACATAAGAATTTGCAATGGAGTGATCATGTAAATTATATCACGAAAAAGATTTCAAGGAGTGTTGCTATAATGTTTAAACTTAGAAATGTAGTCCCTAAACAAGTTTTATTGACTCTTTATCATACTCTTGTTCTTTCTTATATAATGTACTGCACCTTTGTTTGGGGAAACTCCGCTAACAACGCATTAAATGGTATCTTTGTCATCCAAAAACGAGCAATAAGGTTATTATCTGATGCTGATTTCCTTGATCACTCTAGTGCATTATTTAAAGAGCTAAACTTACTGAAGCTCAACGATATAACCAAACTGGCACATTTTATTTTTATTTACGAGTGCAAGAACAAAATCATTAATTTGCAATGGGTAAATAGATATTTTGTAACTCATCAATAAATCCCCTCGTATCAAACCAGAAATAGATCAAAGCTCGTTATACCTCAATTTAGATTGTCTTCATCTCAAAAACTACCCATTTTCATTGGATTGAAACTATGGAATGACTTAAATGCCGATATAAAAAATATTGTGAATGTAAATTTGTTTAAAACCAAGTTGAAATCCCGATTAATAATGGCATACTAACAAAAATCTAGGATTAATGTCCACTAATATTGTTTAATATTGTCCATTAATATTGTTTAATATTGTAATACGTTTTAACTATTAATAATACTTATTTATTTATTTAATTATTAATTAATAACAACTAGCTGCTTATTTTTAATAAGAGCCCAGTAAAGCCTAAAGCTTAATGGCCAAATTAAATAAAAATAAATAGCCGAGCTTCACAATTATTCATGTCATTGTAAATTGAAAAATGTATTTATTTTATTATTATTAATAAAGGTTATTCTCTATTCTATTCTATTTCACATAAATCCTACCTTTTTTACCAACCAACCTCCCGAGTCGCGCTAATATTACCTTTATTTATCGTTCGAGTGAATACCATTTTAATGAACAAATCCGCGGAATTAAGATCTAAACCGAACGTTTAAGAATTCTACCCCCATCAAAGACGCGCATCGCTTCTAATTTAGTATCGAAGTAATTTGCTTTACTTAACAATCTATTGGACGTTATTAGAATTATCTTTCAAAGATTTAATTAAACTTTGATATTTAGCGAACGAATTTTCTGTCCTACAATTGAAATTATACAACTTGTTCCCTCCAACGTGAGAAATTAAAAGTGGATTTGTAGTACCTAACTTTAGATTCTTTACCTTCCGTTCTAGGCTATCTATTTTAGCGTCCAGTACGCAGATTCTCTTTTGTTTTACTCTGTTTCTAAAATTTACCATCTATATGCTTAATTAACAATGGATGAGCCAAACAATATCGTTTTATTTTTCCTAATCTATAATTTCTAATAGACGAAATAGATTTTGACAATCCAACCGAAAACTCGACGATGCGACGCCTTTGGCTCAGTACTGTTTCGAACCACAGTAAAATTATCATCGGTTGAGTTATTTCTGTTCCATTGAAGTTCACCGTTAACTTTAGCTACCTTCGCCTCAGTTTTTTGTACTTTATCCTAAATAAGAAATTACTAATTGATAATATCCTGTTTTGTTTTGTTTTTATTTTCCTCTTTTTGGTGACTAATAAAATTAAAAAAAAATAAAACCGTCATTACCAATTGGTAATTTTTTATTATTTCTATAAATGTTGTTTCTAGCCAAACTTTTTACCAAAACTGTATATACGCAGCTGTTTCACGAACACCCTGTTTCTGCTCACGCGGTGATCGCAGTAACTCTAATATTAAAATTGCGTGAGTTAAGTTACACGAATTGGGTCGAACTGGAGGAATAAGGTCGAATTCGACTTAGTTCCGCTCGATTCAATTCCAGTTCGACTTTATTCTAAACTGGCTAAATTCGAAGTCATTCCGAGTCGATTTAAATGCAATACATTTTATAATTTAGATGTTCATAATTTTTACATTTGACTGAATTTATACATCTAACCCAGTGGTTCTTAACCCCTGGGTCGCGACTTAAAATTGGGTCGCCAAGCCATTTTGATTGGGTCATTAAATTGTCATTAATCATTTATTTATGTTATCCCTAATAATTCTACCATTAATTATTTATTTTATTATCTAATAGAGTGAACTGTTTAAAGGCATGAGTCACCGAACTAGCCCCGCGACTAGAATTTGGGTCGCAGCCTAAAAAGGTTAAGAACCACTGATCTAGCCTATCTAACAATACGCCTACAGTGGCTATAAATGGGGGCCTAACCGAAAATTGACACCGCATTTGCCTCGCACAAAAAGAAAAACCTCGTACCCAAAAAATCAAACCAAAGCTAAATAATCATTCACCGAACCCAGCACTAAATAAAGTAACAGCCAGGAAGCTCGCTTCTCCACGATGTGGGGTTGATGTACGCTAAAGGTCACCTTTAACGAGAGCAATGATAGGGTAATCGACCAACTGAACCCAACCCAAAAACCAGCAGGCGAGAGCGAACCAGAGCCTCACCGCTCAATAATCCGCCACCATAACAGCCGAGCTACCAGGCGTCCTCCAGGCACTAAATACTCGTTTAATTAGTTCCTATTATTCGACTCATTCCCGCGGGACGTTCGATCACTTTCCAATCTGGGCGACTCGACTTCTTGCTTCCAGTGTGACCTTGTTCCAGTCCTATTTTGTATGGTGCCACTTTACTCCACACGATCTATCTGTGACGTTTACACACTAAATATTACTGTACTAATAAATAAGATAAATGGGTTGACTGATCAAGAGTAACTGGACAACAAAACTTAAGGAATAAGTATGCAATATTGCTAACTATAAACTATTTTAAATTTCCAGTATATAACGTGACATGACGTACTGTATAATGGAACCTTTTTGGCAAACCTACAGACAAAGAAGGCCCGATGTACAGTTTGGGAAAAAAGTCCGCCAAGGAACCTAAAATTTCTATAAAACAAAAAAAAATGACTAATGAATAACGCCATGCGTGTTTTTAAAAGTTTATTACCGAAAAGAAAAAGATATCAAAAGAAATTCATAAATATTACCAGTCGGTGATTTTCTTTTATGCTTTTAAAAATTCAATATTTCTCGGCGAACTTTTTTCCGAAACCGTTCATGGCTGTTATCTAGGTCGACGAAGGAACAGACCGCCTTATGACGATACATATGAGAAAAAAAAAATAGAGCCCTTAATTAAGGCGTGCGGAGTGAATTTAAATAATTATTGGAAAATTAAATAAATAACTGATCTTCCCATTTTCCATCGATCGATGAGTTACAGGCGACCAGGACAGTGCATGCGTGCACATTTCCGGTGAGACCATTATAATTACCCTTAATTAAGTTTCTTATCATGCCTTCGTAACTGAATTTAGATATCTTTTTTCAGCTTTAATGCTCGCGTGGTTAAATTTCTTGTACATAAAAGAGCTGAAAAAAGTAAGAGCCTCGTATATACATCCCTTAATGTAGGGCCTTTGAAGTGTAGGCCCTACTGGAGGAGTTATTTACGTGAACAATTGATCCATGGTAACTCGTGGATATTTTCTTCATGGTTATTTATGGAGACGTTTCCATCCATATCGCATTATAAAACTCATGACTGCGTAGAATAAATATGCGTGGTAAACCACTATCCAGTTATACAGTGACAAATCTATTTAGGGCAGCTGCTGCGGATTCCTGCTTCTCAATATTGGTTGAAAATCTAATATCAAGAATCGATAAAATGAATAAATTTTTGGTCTGGTCTTCTACTAATCACTTTTGTTCAGTTATCAAAGATTACTTTGTTTTCTTTTCATTTTCATTACACGAACGAGCAAAAGTCAGTTCGCAGCATGGACGTCCCCAAACGGAGGACAAGAGTGGGCACTTGCCCCCCTCCATGGAATTTCGGAAGAAAATTGGAAAATTCTCATAAATCATGGTATGGTATAGCATTTTAATATACATTCATATTAAATATCCTATTATTCATATAACATGATATGACCTTTAAATAGTATTAAAAAATGAATAATATTAAAATGTAAAAACTTTAATGAAAAAATGGCAAAATTAGCTGTCTAATTATTGTGTAATTATAACACAATATTGTCACATCAAGAAAGCCATATTTTCTTCAATGTTTCTCCGCGCTCTTAGGATCACCAGTCCGGAATACATTGATGCCGAATTAGAAAAAAATCAACAGTATTGGAAGTGATTTGTGTTACCCACCTGCATTTTTGGAATATTATCTTAACAAGGCAAAACGAACTTTCTATCGTGTGAATCACGTACTTTGTCGAAGAATATTTTAGTACTTCCATTTTTCCCAAGCTTTTTAGGCATTGCTAATGTACTTAAACTTTTGAATATTAATGTAGTATTTTCACATGACAATATTGTAAAAAGTATCATTGTAAAAAATAGCCCTTCCAATAATTCAGGCATTATCTATAAAATTGGTTGTAAACGTGATTCCTTTTACATTGGACAGACGGGAAAGGATTTGCACACGCGTGTAAAACAGCATCAATATTCCGTTAGAATGGGACAGTCGTCCAGTGCCTTTTTCGTCCATTTGTCAGAGTTATCCCACTGTGTTGATTGGAATAATGCTTCAATTTTGTTTCACTCAAGCAACATTGTTAATAGAAATATTCTTGAGTCTGCCATTATTCAACTCGCAAATAATTTTAACATTAGTCATGGCCTTTTTCCGTTTGATCCTATTGTTTTGAATTCGTTCAGAACGGATTTAGACAAGAGGGGAAAAGTGCTAAAACTCTGGTAGCTTTTCCTTATAAATTTGTATGCTCCTCCTACAATTTTTATTTTTTTTGTGACCTATATACAGTCTCGAACTTGTTATTTATTTCAGTGTTCCCGAGGATGTCATTAGACGAAAGCGCTTGAGCACCATTCTGTGCTTCCTTTTTCCTTCGTGGTTATTTTCATATATATATATACTGCGGTACTGCCGTCAAATATAAAGTTAAAGAACATAATGTGTTTGCCGACTTCTACGTGTCAAACTTCTTGCGTGTGGAGTTTACCAAGGGTGGACGACTACGAGCACCCTTTCTCTTTAACGTGCAATTGATGGACTAATGCGCCTAATTTTGTCAAATGATGTTGTAATGTCTATAGCAAGAAACAAAAATTGGCCTATGCTTATGACGCAGTGTTTTTTAACCCTTCAATTAAAAGGACTTTAATGGTAAATAAGTACAATAATCCGTGCATAAGGAGGACCAGAAACTGATACAGCACTCAGGCCAACTAATGCAGTTCATTGTTCTAACTCCTGTTATTATTACCAGCAGCATCGGGATTCTTCGCCGTTTATACAGGATGGCCACAAAGTTCCTTTGCATGAAAAACAAGGGCAACATACAGATATGCCGTAATGTCAGTGCAAAGGGACTTTGTGGCCACGCTGTAGGAAAACGGTGTTACCCCCTGAGCTGTAGACGCTGGCATGAAAAGTTAAGATGTATGGACAATCGCGATATATTAACTTAAGTGGTGATAAACAAAATTTATATTCCTCTTCTAAGATCCCCAAAGAGCAAAATCTAGCATTAAATTAAGGAGGAAAGATAAAATAAAAAATATTTAATTACTTAGGTAGTATTATACTTTAAAATTGCCTGAATAATGTACACACAAAATAAACAATATTCATACCCTCAGTTTGAGAGTAAGTAAACACCAACTTTTCAAATCTGTTCATATTAATCCTTTTAGGATGATACCGTGAAGGGTTCACTCCAAAATGTTCGGCACCACAAATGTTTGCCACTCACGACGTTCTTAGCTTTCTCGTAAGAGGTAGAAACATTATCGGTTCACGTGGAGAGTTCACAGCTCTTATAATCTCATGGTTCAGAATGTTTATCAAACGTACCATACGACCTCTAAACTGAGTCTGTGCTAAATCGAGTAAAAATAAATATTTGTAAAGTTTGACACGTCCATCGTATGTTAAATATAGGAAGTATTATTTTAATTATAATCACCCGTGTTTCAGTACTTTACATTCCTAAATATAAAATATACATTTATTAAGACTATTAAAATCCATCTTCCGTGACTCCATCATCGATCAACTGAGAATATCAAATATGGATTGAGTACAAGGACGTACTGATGATACAAAAAGTAGAGTTCTCAAGAACTAAGTTAGTGTTTCAGAGATTTTGGGGATTTTAATATTTTCTAAGTTTAATTCAAATTTCCAACGGCGGGACGCCCAAATAAATCGAAAGAAATTTTTGGGCCTGGAACAAATTTAAAGGACCAGGCCCCCCCCCTTTTATATTACGGCCGCGTGCAGGGCCCACCCTGACAAACCGGGCCCTGGACAACTGTACTGGCTGCACCCCTTTGCCTTCACCCTGCCTGGGCCTCACGAACCCACATTTATAAATTGTACAGCCGTCTTAATGACTGATTAATTATCAACTTAACACTTTTGATATAAAAAATGCATCCTGATCGATTGTTTCAACACTTTGAAAGAAGTGATACAAACAACTCGATAATTAAAGGCTGCTTCTTAGATATAAACGAACATCCAGTTTAGCATGGTGAAGGTTCTGCACGGCACATCCAGCAATATTTTAAATGTTTTATGCCTTCTGGTATAGAAAAGTATACGAGAGGTGCTTTACTGTCATTCTTATATTGTAGATTTGAATATACAGTTTGTGGATTCATTTACTTACGAAGATGCGTGAAAATTGTACTAATGACGATAATGTTTACTTTTAATGAAGGAAAAATGTTTTTTCTATCCTAAAATAAAAAATAGGAAGTTAGCGTTCAAACTAAAACGAGAATTAACCCTCTAACGCCGACTGAGTCGAATACGTGCCGTTTTAAATATACGCATTTAGACTTAACCCTACAAAAACGTTCGGCGTTAACGGGTTAACTGCTGAATATGGTCACATTATGGGTCAACTTGGTACTACCTTGTGCTCTCCATTCTCTATAAAATTAGAGCTGAACCAAATCAGTAACTTCGTGTAGATATTGTACGAGTCAATCCTAAAGGCTGTCTTTTGTACCTTCGCTCTTCCGCTAGGGGGCAATAATTATAGAATAGTAACAAGAACAACAGTAGTAGAACCCTAAATTTGCTTTTAAAGCAAATCCTTCGGGTTGTTGCATCAATTACCTTAGAGATGTTCGGCAACACAAATGTTTGCCCATTACAGTATTCATTGCAGTGAATGTAATGCAAGGAATCCACAACGTCGAAAAATCCATTCATTCACATTTTCTACTCCTGCCATGTACATGACTTCAGAATGTTAAACAATGTGATAGAAAAATGTTTGGTTGTATCATAATATACAATAATTTGTATAATGAAATGAACAGAACCTTAATATTTTTTATGCAGGAAGGAGAGACAAAGAGCGAATGCCCGCAAAAACCGCCCCCCCCCCATTAGAGGAAGAAGAGAGCCAAATCTGAAAATGACCTCCCATTTTTCAACCGCAGTGTCTAGGCATCTCGAAAAACCCCTGCCTTGATTTTGGCTCTCTTCTTCCTCTATGGGTTGGGGGGGGGGGCGCTTTGCGGCATTCGCCCTTGGCCCCGCCTTCCTGCAGAAAAAAATTCAAGGTCCAAGTTTTTGAGATGCCCGGACAATATATATATATATATATATATATATATATATATATATATATATATATATATATATATATATATATATATATATATATATATACACACAGACAGTGCATAGAACAAGGAACTCTTCTGGGAAAATTAAATCCACTATAGTCTGAATAATTAATGGTAAATGACAAACACTATAGTTTTTCTTTTTCATGATGTTAGCCCGACATGGGCAACGGGTCACTCGCAAAGATGCCCCAAACATATAGCTTCCCTCACCAACTATCTGCAAAGCAGATAGGATCCAGCTTTGGGACAGGATCTAGGGTTTACAACTACACCTAGCCTACTATATTCAGACCATTCTGAGTTCAATCCCATCATGAAACGGACATGTTATGTGCCTTGAAAAGTGGACGCTTAATTTTGCCAGTTGAGGTTTAAGTTTTGGTTTTGGGCTAAAAATACAATAGTTACCCCTTTTTCTTTGATGTATTCAATCCAACGCGAATGCAACGAGTCTTTTGCTTATATTGAGGTTCTGGATATAGTAGGCTAGGTGTAGCTGTAACCCCTACATCCTGTCCCAAAGCTGGATCCTATCTGCTTTGCAGATAGTTTGTAAATTGTAATTGTAGTTGGTGAGGGAAGCTATATTTTTGGGGCCTCTTTGCGAGTTACCGTTGCCCACGTCGGGCTAACATCATGAAAAAGAAAAAACTATAGTGTTTGTCATATACCATTACTTATTCAGACTATAGTGGATTTAATTTTCCCAGAAGAGTTCCTTGTTTCATGCACGGTCTGTGTGTATCATGAAAAAACCTCAGGGGACCATTCTGAGTTCAATCCCATATATATATATATATGAGAGAGAGAGAGAGAGTTAGAAGGAAAAGAAGTACCTCAAAAGGCCTTTTGGCCCATAACGAGGAGGTACCAATGGCAACGGGTGCCAGGGAAAAATTCATACACCCTCAAATAGTGTGCAAGATTCGGTCTAACCTTTTCTTGAACAGATCCACAGAAGAACTGTTCACAACTTCTGAAGGTAGCCTGTTCCGCGTGTCACAGATCTTATAGAGAGAGAGAGAGAGAGAGAGAATCAAATAAAATAGCTAGCGAGACAAGCAAAAGATTAACAAGTAGTAATAAAGTGAAAAAGTTATTTTAATATGATATGGTCCACTTTATAAGTTCCCGAACTGTCATTAAAATTATTTACAAACTATATAAATGCACATTCTACAATATTCTCTTCAGTTAGGGCTTTATTTTTTACTACAATTTTCTAACTTTTCCAATTAATCATATATATATATATATATATATATATATATATATATATATATATATATATATATCGCCTCGGTGGTGTACTGGTTAGCGTCGCCGACTACGAATCCATCGGCCTCGGGATCGAGACCAGATGACGGCAGACGGCGCGCAACAAAACCCAGCTGTTCATCCTTCCACACAATCAAGAAAGTGGTTGGTAGATAAATGGGTACCCTGGGTAGCCGTGGTTAAGACGCTAGGTTGCTGGGGGGGGGCTCGAATTCCACGTTAAACTATAGGCCTAAGATGGAGTGAAAAGCTTGACCTTCGTCAGAATGAACAATTCGGGCGGAAAATCCAAAGTCGTATATATATATATAACCTTTGGTTAGCTTCGGCCCGAATTGTTCATTCTGACGAAGGTCAAGCTTTTCACTCCACCTTAGACCTACAGTTTAACGTGGAATCCGAACCACGCCCCATCAGCAGCCCAGCGTCTTAACTACTAGGCCACCTAGGGTACCCATTTATCTACCAACCACTTTCTTTGTGTGGAAGGATGAACAGCTGGGTTTTGCTGCGCGCTGGCTGCCGTCTGGTCTCGAACCCGGAGCCGATGGATTCGTAGTCAGCGACACTAACCACTACACCACCGAGGCGCATATATATATATATATTAAACTACATTATAATTATTGGCGGTTCTACAAGCATATTTATTCTGTTTTACTGTGACATCTAAAGTTTTTACCGTTTAACCAATATAAACCGATTCGCATTGCTTACAACCGATGGAATAAATACAACCGATGGAATAAATACAACCAAATGAATTATATTTTTGGGGGCTGTTTTTATCAAATGAGATTTAATAGTATTTTTATATTTAAAAACAAAGTTAATTCTGATTATTTTAAGTAAACTCGGAACGTGTTTGAAATTTACATGGTAAAGTTTGTTGAGGAGATTTTTGTATCAAATTCCTTTTGAATTACACTATTATAATACCTATTTTTAGCTTTGCTTATAAAATTTTCTACAAATGGAACGAGATAATATTGCCATTAAACTTTGTTATCCCAGTTATTTGCAAAATTATTTAAAGCAATGGGCGGCATTAATTGGCCTGAGCGCTGTGCCAGTTTCTCGCCTTCCTGACAGATTATTACTATAACATACATAGTCCGCGTGACTTTAACAAAAGCAATTGTTTTACCAACACTATTGCCCTCACATAGAACCAACGGAACCCTCCTTTTCTTTATGCCAATATCCTTCAATTGGTTTTTAAGATTTCACACGAAAGCAGCACACGAAAGGTTTAACGAGATTACGTCTCTCAATTTCCAAATTTGGATTATTTAAGACTTTATATTTTATAAAAAAAAAAAAAAATTCAAAAAAAATGCACCCCTTAAAAATTTTAATTAAAAGATTAATCAATAAATTAATTAATAATATAGGCATGAAGCAATAAAAAATAATTTGTAAAAAAATAAAAGTAATATTAAAGTTTGTTTCTTAATTTCTTTTTCAGCTAAATTGGTGTGATTCAGTTGCGGGCTTCAGAGGCGGAGCGGCCTTATCTTCCCGCCCCATTTTGCCGCGGGTTTTCCAAGCTGAGCCAAAAATAAAGAAGAAGAGGAAAATACAAAACGAAAAAACGTTATTTATAAAGAAAAAAAATTGAAAAAAAATAAAGTCTGAAGCGAGAATCCTTCCTTTCTCGCGTATTTTTATCTAAATTACCAATTTCTGTGCTTTTAATTATGTGAGCCTGGGGCGCATTCCCAAGTGGGATCTAGAATCATTGGCGGAGGCATATCGCCGCTGACGTCAGGCGCACCGGAAGGCATATCACCGCGTGCACACTCCGTCACGCTCGCTAACTTTTTCAATTTGGCTCTGCCGCAGAAGGCGAAGAAATCGCTCCTTTTTGTCGTGTACGAGGATCAACGAATGCGAGGGATTGCCACTTTCAGAAGGACTTCATTCAGCTCATTCTTTGACACGAGAATCACCCCATTAACTCCTCTTCATTTCTTCTCTTTCCCCCCACATCACTCCTCACCCCCACCTCACACTTTTTTCCTCTATCATGCTCGCTTCTCGCTTTTTAGGGCGTCTTATTTCTTTATTTATTCACTCAATTATTTGACATTCTTATACACTATTATGTCATCTTCATTCTCTCCTCCGTCGTGTTTATCAATTTTTGTTCTTTACTAAATTTATTATTTATAAAGCGGAATTTATACACGTGTAATTAAATGGCTAAAAATTATAATTCAAACGTGTCAGTTCATTTAACCCATTAGTGCCCACTGGTAGAATTTCCTACCACCAAAATTGTTTGTCAGTATTGCATCACTTTTTCTTGTATTCACTTGATCTTTGTTATGAGTCATCTTTTAGATTGCGTCATGTCAATAACTCATACCGAAGATCACGTCAATACATGAAAAAGTGATGCAATAATGACAAACAATTTCGTCGGTAGGAAATTCTACCAATGGACATTATTGGGTTAAAATTGACAGTATAATTGAGCTTAAATGTATACCCCGCAACTAATAGTCTCTCAAAAGTACATTGCCAGTAGTTCAAAAGTAGAGCAAACGGCTGCTATACCTTCATGCCAAGAAGGGTCCTCTCAAATTCTAAACGAAAGAAGTACAGTTTTAAAGATTCAAGAGAACCATCAACCAACGAAAACTATTCTTTAAATAATTTGGATCACCTGAAGATCCGTCACCCCAGCCTTTTTTAGTTAGCTTTATTAGCCTAACTAAAGAAAATATCACGACCTAACCTAACCAGTAACCAATCGTCAAGGGCGTATAGTTCACCAAACGATTGGTTAGGACCCTTAGGTTAAGTCGTGATATTTTCGTTAGTTAGCCTTATGAGGCTAACTGACGAAGGCTGGGGTGACGGATCTTCAGGTGATCCAATAATTTACATTCATGAATACTACATTTAAGCTTATTTATACATTTATTTTTAAAGTAAACACAACGGACAGGATTTAGAGGACATATTACGTATGCAGGCTTAATGTACTTTCTTCGTAATATGAGACAGAACTCGGACGATTGATAGCGTTTCTGTATTTAATCCATATTGAATAAGAAACTCGGCTGAAACGAATAAACCTATTTATTTCTTAAAAAAATTACTGCACTGATTGCCAAGTCCGAAAGACGGTAATCGATTTCCAACTGCGAGAATTTCAAGTCGAAATTCTTAGAGTCTCTCTCGACCCAACAAGTATAGCGAGGACATAGTCGAATCCGCGGGTTTAACACCGTGAAAAAATATGGGGGATTACAACTTTCGCTGAGAAAAGTGATTGGTTGAAGAGACTCGCTTGCCAATAACTTATGCAGAAAAGCGAAAGCTTTAAAACTGGCAATCAGTCTCGTTTCTTTACATTATTTTAATTATTATAAAATAATAATATAATATATTTGTAATTTCTAATATCTGTTGTGGGTCGTGGTTCGAATTTCACGTTAAGGTGTAGGTTTAAAGTGGGACAACAATCTTGGCCTTCGTCAGAATGAACAAATCGGAAGGAAACAAGGATCTTATTACAAATTTTGACTGTGTCAAATTTTTTTGAAAATTTTGTCACTAGTACAGTTTTTTATGATTATTATAAATATGCAACTCATTTTTTGCGGAAATAAATATTTAACATTTTATTGACGTTTGTTTGCAGAAATAGTACCAGTTTCTCCATACGAACTCGCAAAAAATAGTAATTTTTGTTGTTATTAATGTTCCCCGGTTAGGTCACTTGAATGCCCGGTTAGGTCAACTGAATGCCCGGTTAGGTCAACTGAATGCCCGGTTAGGTCACTTGAATGCCCGGTTAGGTCACTTGAATGCCAGGTTAGGTCAACTGTACGCCCTTGACGATTGGCTAGGTTGAGTCATAATATTTTCCTTAGTTTTAACGAAAATATCACGACTTAACCTAACCAATCGTCAAGGGCATTCATTTGACCTAACCGGGCATTCAATTGACCGGAGGCAACTCGGAAGTAGACAGATTACAGCACTGCATTATCATATGTTCACACTACAACAATAATATGCACACTAAAGTAGGTGTAAGCAGGCAACAAATAAACATTAATAACAACAAAAATTACTCTTTTTTGCGAGTTCGTATGGAGAAACTGGCACTATCCCTGCAAACAAACGCCAATAAAATGTTAAATATTTATTTCCACACAAAATGAGTTGCATATTTAGAATCAGCATAAAAAACTGTACTAGTGACAAAATTTCCAAAAACATTTGACACAGTCCAAATTTTTAATAAGATCCGGAAGCAAAATTTTGTTTTTTTTAACTAAGGTTTTATATACAGTATCTATACTGTAGATACATAACAGTATTACATATGTGCATTTTGTGTGTACATTCTTTATATGTACATATGTAAGGCAGTCATAATACTTGCCGAGATCACACACACACACACGTTTCATTCTCTCTTACTCTCGTCCACGGTGGTTGACTCTGACCCCAATATTTCAGAATGGGACAATGGTCTGATGACAAGGCTTTTCATCTTATCCAAACGTACCGCTATGCTCCATCAATAATAAAGTATACTTTATGTACTCTCTCTCACGTGCATATATATATATATATATATATATATATAATTAGATATATATATATTTTATATATAATTAGATATATATATATATATTATATATATAATTAGATATATATATTATATATATAATTAGATATATATTATATATATAATTAGATATATATATTATATATATAATTAGATATATATATTATATATACTATATATATATAATATAATTATATATACATATTTTTATATAATTAGATATATATAATTATATATATATATATTATATATATAATTAGATATATATAATTATATATATATATATATAATTAGATATATATAATTATATATATAATTAGAATTTGCATAAGACCAATTTAACATTTACCGCATGCATACTGTATATCACTTTTACGCGCGCGCGCGTGTGTGTGTGTGTGTGTGTTGTGTCATAATTTTTAACGAATATATCTCGCACAAGAGAACACTAAAGAGAAATGTCCATGAATAACAATTCGATTACACCTCAAATATGCGTGTTATTTATAAACTCGTCCCTGACTGGGCGGACAATACGGCGCAGAAGTGTATTTTTCAGAGCTTACTTAAAAGACAATTACGAGCGTGGTTTCAAATCGAATGGCCAATAAAGATTACCGCTTAAAAGATGAAGTGCGAGGAAACTAGATCTTTTCATCTCGTTTATCGAGTGAGTACGGACAAAAGAACCGTACGACCGTATATGCCAAGCGATCACGGAACCAAAACCGACGGGAAATATCTCAATAGATCGTATACACGGGACAAACACTCCGGACACCAGGGGGCGCGCGTTTCCAATAGCTTTAACCCGAGTGACGGAGCGAAATACATTTTAGCCTTTATGCTACGGGACATTAAGGTAGATTTTAAGCCCTAGTTTTCGTATGATATACGGTATCGGCGCTTCTTTCTATTGCGGTCGGTGCAATTCGAGTGGAAAACGGTGTAATGAGTGTAGAAAGACAGCTTTAATGGAGACGCCATATTTTGTCCCATCCGAGCTTATGATACAGAAATTTAGAAAGGGAAGTTAGAGTCATCTTTAGTGATCGAAAAATCGAAAAGTTTCGCTTCAAATCACTGTTTAAAGTTCTTGACACTACACTTAATTCAAATGTCTTCCCGAAATATGGCACACTTAACAGTTTTATAATATATATATATATAATATATATTATATATATATATATATATATTAAACGCCATAAATTATCTTTACGAATTACATTAAATTGCATTTGTAAAAATAATTTATGGACACCCTGTGTGTATATATATATATTTTTTTTTTTCCACAGATCTATCTTCCCTTCATTTTGGAAACTTAAAAATAATCTCAGTATTATATAATTATTAACATTAACCAAATAATCTTCAAATTCAAAGCACAAAGACAATTTGTAAACACGATTGTATAATATATATATATATATATATATATAACTGCAAACACGCAGTATAATTAACGTAAAGAACGACGCTTGTATAGGAGAATATTCCGCGCAATACGAGATAGAAAGAACGAGTGAGGCCCGTGGTGTAATGGTATCATATCTGACCGGCAATCGGAAGACCCCGGGTTCGATTCCCGGGCGGTTACCTCATTTTTCATTTGTTTCGTTCTTTCTATCTCGTATTGCGCGGAATATTCTCATATATATATATATATATATATATAAATATAAATGGTCTGTTTTAAAAAGTATTCGGACAAGGTGTTTATTCTTAGAACAAGGTCACGTTTGGGGTTGTGATTGTGCTAAACATGTCTCTCCATGTCGAGACAAGTTGACTGATAGGGTTCCATTTCATTGTGTAGCGTCAGTCCACTGTGGTGAGCTGATAAAGTTAAACGTGTTTTGTTTCGCGGCGATTTCTTACGATGTCGGCTTTTTTTTTAACTGCGAAGGTGTTGTGCACCAAGAATATGCTTCATAAGGACAAACAATCAACAAAGAATTTTACATTGAAGTTTTGAGACGTGCACGTGAAGCAGTTGGGAGGAAACGGCCGCAGAAGTGGGAGTCCGGAGACTGGATGCTTCATCACGATAACGCGCCATCTCACTCGTCGCAACTTGTCGAGCAAGTTTTGGCCAAAAACGCTACCGCCCAAGTGCAGCAGCCTCCATATTCGCCGGATTTGGCTCCATGCTACTTTTTTTTTGTTTCCGAAGCTCAAACAAACCCTGAAAGGACACCGATTCGATGATGTTGAGACCATTAAAAGAAATTCGACGGAGCAACTTCTGGCCATTCCGAAAAGTGCTTTCGAAAAGTGTTTTCAACAGTGGCAGGATCGTTGGGCAGTGTGTGGCTTTAGAAAGAGGGTACTTTGATGAAGATTAAGCCCCAAACCCTGTAAGTACCATATTCTGTCTTTAATTGCATCAGTCCGGATACGTTTTGAACAAACCTCGTATATATATATATATATATATATATTATATATATATATATATATATATATATATATATAGGTACCTACCAACATTAACTTACATTTTTTCCGAAACAAATGAATAGAATTCGATGAAAATTTGCTGACACACTATACTACTCAAGCCATTTGTTTAACATCAGTTTGGAGAGAATGCCATTGGTTTGGACTATCGGAAGCACTATGGAAGCGGTATTGATTGGCCTGCCTATTCGCCTGATCTCAACCCGTGTAACTTCTTTTTGTGGGGATACCTCAAAGATAGAGTTTACCAGAGCAGACCAAAGACTTTGGAGGAGCTGAAATCATCGATTGAACGTCAAATCGTCGACATTCCGACAGAGGTTCTCCACAGCGTGGTATCGAATTTTGGGATGAGGTTGCGAAAAATCGTCGAAGTGGAGGGACAGCACATCGAACACATCGTCATATAAATGGCTTGAGATGCTAATTTGAATGGCGTTTGAACTATCTTTGTACTCTCAATAGTTTTGGTGAATAAAGGCTTAAACTTGGTAGGTACCTTTTGGGCCACCCTGCATATATATATATATATATATATATATATATATATATATATATATATATATATATATATATATTATATATATATATATATAAAAAAACAATTGCTGGAAGTTATATTAAGAGTGCATATATCTTTATAAATTGTGTAACTAAAGTTTAAAGATTGTTTATGAAATTAGGTTGATATTTTCTTATCAAATTCCATGAAGTTGACAAACTTTTCTACATAATAACAAAGTTCGGGGTTTGTTTAACCTACTTCGCAACGTCTAAGGTCATAGAACGGAGGGAATTTACGTGGGATGCGAACTCAGGGTCACTACATCATCTGGACGGGGAGGACCTTCCCCTATTCAGCAACTAAACAAATTTAATGTCGCTTAACCGCGCTGATCTAAAGGGAAGTGGTGTTACGACAGTGGCCGCGACGTAGCCCTAGATATGTTACAGTCAATGTGTGAAACTAGTCATTTCACGTAATGCCTAAAAATTTCAGGCATTTCGCGTAATTCGATAAAGCGAGTAACGATTTCGTG
This sequence comes from Bathynomus jamesi, assembly GCA_023014485.1. Taxonomy (NCBI): domain Eukaryota; kingdom Metazoa; phylum Arthropoda; class Malacostraca; order Isopoda; family Cirolanidae; genus Bathynomus; species Bathynomus jamesi. Next base: position 17,926 of record JAJOZX010001575.1, read on the forward strand.
AAGGTTTGGTTAGGTTAGATTAAGTTGGTTAGGTTAAATTAGTAATGCGTATTACCTATGCTTAAGGGTGAATCGAATTACGCGAAATGCCTGAAATTTTTAGGCATTACGTGAAATGACTGATTTCACAGATTGACTGTAACATATATATAAACGGGTAAAAAACTATTACAAATATAGCATTTAACTTATATACATAACCTAAAAACTGGTTTTATTTGGCATTACATTCGACCGCCAATCGTATCAAACCTCGTGAATTAGATTAAGAGATTTATATACCACCCTGCCACGCAGTACTTATTAATATATTGGTCCAAGAAACATTAAATTTAGTAACAAATATATTTATTTCGCAATTTGTACCTTTCAATTAAGCATTTAAGAGCTCAGTATAATAATTTTTAGTACATTATACTGTACTACAGTGATGTAGTCGAGACCACCAAGTCCGAGACTGAGACCGAGACCGAGACCTGATCCTGTGAGATCAAGATCGAGACCGAGATCAAAGGTTCGAGATCGAGATCTACCTTCCGAGATCGAGACCCTTAAAATTCGAGACCGAGATCGAGATCGAGACCAAGATCATGCCCTTTCAATTTGTTTTACACTACTATGGAAATTAGACTATGTTAAGTATATTAATAAACTAATAACTACTTTCTCAGATGTAGTGTTGAATGCGAAAAGTGTAGCCTATAAGGTTTAATGACCGTACCCACTACCCAGTTTGACTTGTGCATTTATTTAAAGCATGATAGGTGCTCATTACACTTAAGGAACATCAGCATGCTCAGAAGATCTGCTGAAGTTCTTCTGTGGGGCCTCATTATTATGCCTCCATGGCTAAATACACGCTCAATTTGGAGCACTAGAGGCAGGCACTGTTAAAACAGTCATGGCAATATTGGCCAGTGATGGAAATTTATCCCTTTTCTGGTGCCAAAACTTTATTGGAGAGCAGTTGTCTAAAATATGAGATTCATCGATCTCTAAGAGGTACCGCGCGCAACTGTTCCCTGCGGTTCAAAATCTTCCCAGTTTCAACGTTCTTCTGCTTGGACCGATAGCTTTGATATTTTGCCATTAGTCTCGGAACTTTGGTTTGACTCTGTTTTATTTCGTCATCGCTGCTGTGAGAATGAGCGCTGTCTCTCTGTATCTGCTCATTCTCCGTGCTTGAGTTTCCTGTATAGCATTTTCCAACACCATTTCTATGAAAAATAAATTGACATATCGGTACTATAAACAGAGGCATGGCAATTAGCATAAGGTCTAAATAATATATATATATATATATATATATATATATAATATTATATATATATATATATGACATTAATTCAACATTCACTCAGCCCAAAGAGATCTATAATGAATTTTAACGATAAAAAATATACCGGTATAATGAATTCTGTGATAATTTTAAAAATTTATAATGAAATTATAACATACCTTTTATTTCCTCTTTAAGTTCTACTTTAATATCTTTATCAGTACTTCAATGTCCACCCACTTATATATATAATATATATAATTCTCTATTTAGTGTTTCCATTTTCAATAAAATTAATCTGACATGACAGGAGCGGGGGGGGGGGGGGGGGCAAATTTTTTTTGTAGCCTGGCAACTCAAAACAGGGTGACTGATTAGTGAATATCTAGAGTCCCTTACTTTTTACAAACTTTCATAAACATTCTGAATTGTGTCTGTTCAACCAAGCCACCATCCTGAGTATGCCAATAACATGTATTTTTCATTACAGTCTCGAGAGGTCTCGAAAGGTCTCGGGGGAGAAAAACCGAGACCGGTCTGTCGAGACCGAGATCGAGACCGAGATCTAAATAGCGGAGACCGAGATCGAGATCGAGATCTGCAAATTGGGTCTCGAGATCGGTCTCGAGACCGAGACCGATCTCGAGACCTACATCACTGCTGTACTACATATATATATATATTTATTAAGATTCATTTTATTTACACGCATTTTTGTACAAACAATATTTATATTGAATGACTAAGGACTCCCCCCCCATTTTTTCTATCATAAGTTATCGTTCATCAAATTTTTTGAGAATAAGAAATTTTTAACAGTTCTGAAGTGACTTTTAATGGCTTATTTATTATGTACTTTCTTATCTCTTCAGCAGGTGTTCATATACGAACCCTAATTACCACTCCTCGCTCTCTCTCTTATTATTATTGTGTTGCATAAAAATGGGGTTTTTTGCTCACTTTTCTTGATACTTTTGGTCAACCTTGGTTTTGCTTCCGCCCGAATTGTTTATTCTAACGAAGGTCAAGCTTATCACTCCACCTTAGACCTACAGTTTAACCACTAGGCTACCCAGGGTGTATATATATATATATATATAGTAGACGCCGTTTATAGTGTCCCACTCGGTGCTAAGCCAAAAGGACACTATCCGATGAGACACTATATCCACAGTTTGGTCTCTCGAGGGTTGCAAGGTTAAAAATAGTGAGTATGTACTGTATATCAATATATTTATAACATAAACACCTTTAGGATCTTTTCCGTTTGACTGCCGCCATTGAAACATAATTAAACTTTTTGTATTTTGTATTTTAACTGAAATGTCTTGATGATACAAAATAAGTTACTTTATAAAAAAGCTTTTCTTAATTTCCCCTTCAAATTTTGTTTCTTATAAACAATTTTAATTACTTTCAAGATCCATGCTTAATTTTTAAGTTTTAATCGTGTACTCAGAAAAATAAGGGGATCACCTGAAGATCAGGGCCTCCAGCCTTCTTTAGTTAGTTAGCTTTATAAGGCTAACTAACAAAAATGTCACGACCTAACCTAACCAATCGTCAAGGTCGTACAGTTGACCTAACGATTGGTTAGGTTGTCGTGATATTTTCATTAGTTAGCCTTATAAGGCTAAGTAAAGAAGGCTGGAGGCACTCACCTCTTATGTTTCAATGGCGGTAGTCAAACGGAAAAGATCCCACCTTTATTATGCAATTTCTTATTAAAATTGTTTTTACAATTCAACTGAAACATCAAAACTATGTTCATTTTACATTAAAACAAAACATTTTCCTTCCATGGCCATCTAGTAAGCCTGTAAACAGCACGGCATCACAAATACAAATGTAAACTAGAGCTGCCAAGTAGACTATACGTACTAGCTGAAAAGAGACACTAGAAGCGTAATCAGAGACACTATCCATAGCAATTACCATGTAAAAGTAACTGTTTCCTAGTTTTTAGACACTAAAGCGGCGAGACACAATATCCGGGGACACTAAATCCGGCGTCTACTGTATATATATATATATATATATATATATATATATATATATATATATATATATATATATATATATATATATATATACTGTATATATGTGTGTGTGTGTATATATATAGCATGGACTGATAGCATGGTCAGTGGCCACCTTAATTACCTTACTTAACCTCTTTCGATTTTTATCTGTTAAAACACTTGTGTATTGTGACAAACCCATTAGTATGACAGAACTCCGCCAGAGAAATTTAACAGCATCTTCCTAATGATCTAACGGAGTTCAAGCGTCGAATACGCATTGTAGCGTCGAATGATGGGCATCATGTGAAGTGTTCCAAACTTCAATGGTTTGGAAATGTTAACAATCATACATATTGTGTATATATTGAATAGTGAAAATTTAAAAACTAATTTTATACCATTATTTCTCGCCGCGGACACCCTATACAAATAGTGGTCGAATTGTAAATTTTAACAAGGGGGATGGTCGTGAGGGTAGGGGGGTACGGGGGCATGCCCTCGGCAAAAATTTTAAAAACTAACTACATAATGCTACATTCTGGTGACTTTTCAGGGAAAGATATGCAAACTCATCAGTTCAGTGGAACGTTTTTTAGTGATTTCCATATTTTTTCATGAAAGTAAATTATGACACGTGACTCGAAACTTATATTTTGAAATACCATAATAAAATCCATTTTAATCACAATCAACCTCTTGTTCCCTTTCCTTAATCACGACACATTATATGACCATAGAATATTTATTTTAAATCATTTAAATCACATAAAAACAAATATATTAGTCTTTCAATAAAGACTATGTCCCTCGGTGGTGTAGTGGTTAGCATCGCTGACTACGAATCCATCGGCCCCGGGATCGAGACCCGATGACGGCAGGTGGCGCGTAGCAAAATCCAGCTACTCATCCTTCCACACAATACAAAAAAAATTAGTTGGTAGATAAATGGGTACCCTGGATAGCCTAGCCTCGCCTGCATTTACCATTTTGTTCAACGACTAAAAGTCAAAATGAACTCATACGCGTAACATTATCGTCGCTATATTTTCACGATGTGAAAATACCTTCAATTGCGAAAGTCTCTAAAAAAAATTTGGCTAAATTTATAACATCTGAAAGGTGAAATGTGATTGGCCACATCAAGATCATTAGTTAAAACTTACTTCGAATCGTTCCATCAAACGTTGAATGAGCGGAAGGAAGACATCAAAATACAAAATTTTCAGCTTCACTTGACGTTGTAGGAACTTCAAGAAAACAAACAGTCTGTAAAACCAAAGCTTTTCTGAATACTATTATTATTATTATTATTATTATTATTATTACTAGTACAGTTCCCGTCGCTTCGCTGACGGTTAGACAGGCTAAACTACAGAAAAAAACCCACCCATTAAAATTTTGAGCTTCACATTTTTTTCAACATTTCTGAATCTGGTATCTCCCAAAACCTCTTCACCCCCATTCATGCAACTTGGGGGCTAACCCCCTCCCCATTACCCCACCCATCCCCCATTACCCCACCCTTCCCCCATTACTGCCCGGGATAAATTTCACAAACAGACAAACAGACAGGCTAAACTACAGAAAAGAACACAGTCCTGAAAATTTTGAGCTTCACATTGCCGCCCGTAATACAATTTCTGAATTTTTTTCTCACAATTCTTTCTCACAATTTCTGAAAGTGTGACGGACGGACGGACGGACGGACGGACGGACGGACGGACGGACGGACGGACGGACGGACGGACGGACGGACGGACGGACGGACGGACGGACGGACGGACGGACGGACGGACGGCTCTCTTATTATAGTATAGATTATTGAAAAAAAAACATTACAAAAGATATACATTACAGCCATACTGGTTTACATAATGTTGGGATTAACGTTTAATTTTTGTAGTTTAATTATGGTATTCTTATCTGAATATGCCGTTAGGAAGCATGACCATGACAGCTTTTCAGGCAAACGTTATTGTAACACTTGTTATACCATTCAATTTATGGATGACGCAACTTCACCCTTCAATGCATTACATGAACAAAATCGAATTTTATAATGCCGATGTTCGGCCTTATGCAGGTCGGCCTTATTCGAGACCGACCTTATGCAAGTCGGCCTTATTCAGGATCGACCTTATGCAAGTATATTAGTTTTAAATGAAAATGAAAACTTTGATATTTGAACTGACAAAATGATTAATGGATAAATACATTTCAGATTTTCAATGAAAATTACTAACCTAATGTAACTTAACCAAGTATAATGCAACCTAACCTAACCAAACAACCTAATCTTACATAATTTCAGCCAACTTAACATGAATTTAATTGAATTTAATTAATAAGGCCGAAATTTTCGACATTATGTAAGTTCACAAATTTTAGTGTCAACATTATGCAAATAGACATTATTCTGTTACTCCCTTCTTCAAAATATATATATATATATGATACACGCAGAGAGTGCATGGAACAAGGCACTCTTCTAGGATAATTAAATCCACTGTCGTCCGAATAAGTAATGATAAATGACAAACACTATAGTTAATTCTTTTGTATGATGTTAGCCCGACGTGGGCAACGGATCACTGGCAAAGAGGCCCCAAAAATATAGCTTCCCTCACCAGCTATCTGCAAAGCAGATAGGATCCAGCTTTGGAATAGGATCTAGGGGTTGATATTGAAGAATGCAGTACTCTACCGCTACCGCTGCATTCTTCAATGCAAGCCCACGTCGGGCTAACATCATGAAAAAGAAAAACTATAGTGCTTGTCATTTACCATTACTTATTCAGACTACAGTGGATTTAATTTTCTCAGAAGAGTTCCTTGTTCCATGCACGGTCTGTGTGTATTATAAAAAAAACCTCAGGGGACCATTCTGAGTTTTCTCTCTCTCTCTCTCTCTCTCTCTCTCTCTCTCTCTCTCTCTCTCTCTCTCTCTCTCTCTCTCTCTCTCTCTCTCTCTCATCTCTCTCTCTCTCTCTATATATATATATATATATATATATATATATATATATATATATAATATACATATATATATATATATAATGCAGACTCATTGGGAAAAATAAAAAGTGATTCCAAGCCCTTTCCTGTAATTAACATCTCGTCAGGGAATGAAGGCAGAAGGCAGAATACATATATTTATTTCTGTGTGTTCTATGTATTTCTATGTTCAATGCAGACAAAAGAAATGAGGAATAAGCAAAACATTAAGAAGTACTGATTGGGGAAAAAAGGTATTTTAAGATAGGGTCAATTAGTTATTTGCGAAGTATATAATGGACAACCTAGAAGGTTCCTTTCAATTTTTGTCTATTTTTTTAATAAAATTTTGGAAACTTCCCAATTAATACTATGATTATATATATATATATATATATATATATATATATATAGTTAACAATGCGTCAGAATTATTTGGGGTTGTACAAGCATAACTAAAGACCCGTACAAATTGAATCGCACTGTTTACATCCGATAGAATAGACACATCCAACAGCATTACTTGGGCTGTCTTTAATTAAGCGAGATTTAATAGTATTTTATGGTTAAAAGTAAATGATTAAGGTCGGAACATGTTTAAAATGTACATGGTGAGGGAGGCTAAGGATATTTTTATGATCAAATTCCTATACAATTAAGCTATTATAATACCTTTTTTTTTTGCTTTGCTTAAACAATTTTCTAAAATTGGAACAGAAAACCAGTTTAATACCACTGTTCATGATAATGCAGAACTCAGAAGCCAAAAGTTCAGGGCTAATAACTCTTAATGCTTTGAGGAACATAAAAAAAATATAATTTGAATATTTTATCGAAGGTTTGTGGTCAGAATAGGAGTGAACATATGAGCTATTACACTGCCCAACACCAATTTTGCTGATTTAATTCTAACACCTATTTTTAGGTAACTTTGGTGTGCTGATTTCAAAAATCACCTTAGTTTTTGCCTATCACGTCAGGTTTTCGAGCAATCAAATACGGAGATATCGCATTTTGGCAGGGTTATGCCCAATTTTTTTTCTTTTCAAAAAATAAGTTTTTACATACTCAGAATCAGCATGGAAAAGTAAGCAATTGTGCAGGGAGTGAACTTTAATATACAATGGTAATATTGACACAAAGTGATTAAAAGTGTTTAAATAAGCAAAAAATGAATCCATGATCATGACGTCACGCTCACACCTGGGGAAATCACAGATACCCAAGATTTTAATATGTTGTACATGACCTTTAGATTTAATGCACAGATTTGCGTATTCCACAGATAAAATTTTAACAGCAAAACAGCTGTTAACAGGTCTCAAAAATCATCAATTTTGATAAGTGCCCTTCATGGATCACCCAAAATAGGCATATTGCATTGCACATTGCACGAAAACCTGATGTGATGGACAAAATCTAAGGTGATTTTTGAAATCAGCACATCAATATTATCCAGAAACAGGTCTTAAAATTAAATCACCAGCAAACAAATGTTTTTTGTTGGGCAGTGTTTTTAGCAGGTTCGTGAAATACTTCAAATTTGAAATGAATCGTGCATCTCCGAATTTTTAGCTACAGAATGATAAGCATTCGTCATTTTTTCTTCTTAACGGTAAATTTTACAGATGGAACGTAATTATTGAAACCATCAAGAAATTCATCAAGGAATTCATCAATATCCAAATTATCGTGCTAATAGCGTAAGACTTCACCTATATACCGGTACGAAACAAGGTTTGAAATTAACAATAGCGGGTAAAATTCTACTTTCAAAACATTCCACATATAAATAAATTATATAACGGGTGAGAAGCGTTCCTCGCGACAAATTCAAACTACAAAGCGTAAAACTTATCTTCAAAGCGGAAGAATTCGCAACATCTGACGCAAATTCCATTAAGAATGTTGTGTTCAACAGAGAAAAAGTATTCAGAAATCTTAAATTTGAAAAGAGTGAAGCAAATAATTAAGAGAAACTTCAATAAATAAAGAACATAAACAAAAGTAACCACTTTGAAATTGGGATAATTTTGATCATTTTTTTTCCTTGTGGGTGTGTATCATTTATTACTTTCATATCTTTAATCGTGAAATTCACTTACTATATATATATATATATATATATATATATATATACACACACACACAGTATATATATATATACATTTTAACTGCAAACAACACACAGTATAATTAATGTAAAGAACGACGCTTGTATAGAAGAACGTTCCGCACAAGATGAGGAGGGAGAACGAACAAATGAAAAATGAGGTAACCACCCGGGAATCGAACCCGGGATCTTCCGATTGCCGGTCAGATATGCTATCCACTACAACATGGGCCTCGATGCTCGTATGTAGGAGAATTACGACTTCTGATTAATCGAGGCCCATGGTGTAGTGGATAGCATATCTGCTCGGCAATCGGAAGATCCCGGGTTCGATTCCGGTCAGATATGCTATCCACTACACCATGGGCCTCGATGCTCGTATGTAGGAGAATTACGACTTCTGATTAATCGAGGCCCATGGTGCAGTGGATAGCATATCTGACCGGCAATCGGAAGATCCCGGTTCGATTCCCGGGTGGTTACCTCATTTTTCATTTGTTCGTTCTCCCTCCTCATCTTGTGCGGAACGTTCTTCTATACAAGCGTCGTTCTTTACATTAAATATATATCTATATATATATATATATATATATACACAGTATATGTGTGTGTGTGTGTGTGTGTGTGCATATAATATATAGTAAGAGCAAATTGATGAAGTTGGACACGTTTTCTTGTCAATTAATTTCCAATTAAGAGATAACTCTTCTAATTAATAAATAATTATCGATTCCAAATTCAGTAAAAAAGGTAAATATTTTACAGTACCTAATCTGCTGAAAAAATAAGTTTTTCCTTTAGGCAGAATTAAGCAATAAGCTTAATGACTAGGCAATAAGTAAATAACTAGGTATTAGAATTAATGCCTAAGAAAGCAGGCATTTATTAAGATTGTAGAATTTGAATTTGAATAAAAAAAAATTAAATAAGTTTTGATAAATTCTCTAAAATTTGCCGATATTACCTACACAAGAATGATAATTTTAAGTCTTGGTCGCTCGAAAAGTTAGTCTTCCAGAAACGTTTCTGAGGTAAGCAGCGCCATTTTTCGTTTGTCTTAACTTTATTTTTGTATTATAATTATTTTAATTTTAATGTTTCCTTTTCATAATTTTATATATAATTTTTTTCCTTTTTTATATTTTGAGGTTACATTTCTAATTTTATATATGATTTTTTTCTATTTTTTTTTTTAGACTTCCTCGTGATTTGCTCACGTGACAAGGGGGAGCAAGAACAATTATTTTACGAAGAAATAATGACAAGATTTAATTCAGCAAAACGAAAAATATTTAAAATAGAGACAAGTATTTTAACGTGATAAGAACTCTAAAAGCTTCCAAACAGAAAGAAAAGAGAACAGCGGCTGATTACTAAAATATTCAACGGTACGATATACCGACTGTTGGAGGTACGGAACGGTTGATCACGAAAGTCCCTCAATCATCCGAAGCGACATTTAAAATCTTCGTGTTTTTAGAAGAACTATTTGGGGTACTTGAAAAGGCGCGCAAAGAAACTGGACATGGGGGAAGAGATAGGATGATTCGAAAACTGCAAGAAGGTTATCTGCAAATGTATCAAGAGATAGCATTGAATTATTGTCGTCATATTGTGAGACTCTCGCAGCCTGAAGAAAAGACATATTTCTAAAGGTGTTGTTGTACGACCAATTGTGTCAAAAAAATTGAACAGTCGCGGTCAAGTAGGTTTATTAGATTTTCAATCAAACAGAGATGGTGATTTTAAATTTATCATGGTTTGTCAAGATCATCTTACTAAATTTAGGACGATCACCATATGAAGCTTTATTTGGAAAATCAGCGACAATTGGACTATCGTCTAATGCTTCTATACCAAAGGAGGTCTTATCTACGCTGGAGATGGAGGAAGATTTTGGTAGATTGACGAAGGAAACTGCCGTCGCCTCATCAGAAGACGAAACCGATGATAAGGACCCTCAGCAGCTCGTTGATGAATGGAAGCCACAAGATGTTCGGACACGGGTAGCTGACTATCTTTTACTTATTTTTAGACATATATATTATTAAAAAATGCTTGTATATTCTAAATCTTTAAATGTGTATATGCCATTAATTACATATGCTTTTCAGATGGAAGAGATTCGTTGCGTGGTACGCGATAAAGAGACTTCTGGTGCCCATTCTTGCGTAAAATGTATGTCCTCAGTCCATACTATCTGTGGACAAGTTGATGATGACCAGAAGGGTTATGGCAGCTAACGATCAAAATCGAATGCACCATCGTTCTCGGGCAAAAGAAAACAGAAAGAAGCGAGCTAGTTCTATGGTGAGGAGGAGCGAGAAGGCCTTAGGTACTCCAGAAGTTGCGCAGACTGTTACTATTCTTCTGCCATTGTATGATAGAGGAAAAGGGGACAGCAAGAATATTTTGGGCAGGATAATAAAGGTATGCATTTTCCCTTTCCATCAAAGTTGTTATTATTTATATTTCTACTAGTCACAAATCTAGACATAAATAATTTATATTGCGGGCGAATGATAGTAGCAGAAGCACGATACCAACCAGGTACGGAACACTGAAGGGCATGTATGGAATCAACGAAATGAGCGTCTGCGAGAAAAACCTAATGATCGAAAATGATACTAGATTTGACATGACTGTTAGCATCGGAGAAGCCGCAAATCAACAATCGATTTCGGGAGGACGGGGCTTCTTGCGATGCCAATGTATAACAAAATGTGAATCAAACAGATGCGAGTGTAAGAAACAAGGACATCTTTGCGACAGCAGATGCCACAATTCAAGTCCATGCGAAAACAAATAGCATAAAACTGTTATTTTTTAAATATTATTTGTTTGTTTTATCACCTGTTATACCTTGTAAGCATTAAGCCTAATGATGATTTCATAGTTATAAGAATTAAGCTTAATTCCTAGGCATTACGCTTATTCCCGTGGTATAGTACGGCATTAGTCCTAATGCCTAGTCATTTACTTATTGCCTATCATTAAGCTTATTGCCAAATTCTACCTACTGCTGCTAACATATATATATATATATATATATATTTAGGGTGGTCCACTCTTATAGGGGTGGAATTTTTTTTTGTGATTTGTTTTTATTGCTGGGTTGTAACTTATGAGGATGGATGAGAAAACACCTCTGGGAAAGTTTTATTTGAATCAGTTAATTTGTAGGGGTAGCACATGACACTTGAAGTTTTGGTATAATCTGAAAATCACAGCAAAGTTAATCTTGGTGACAGTACATGACTATTAGGGTAACTAACAATTCCGAAATGAATTGACTAACAATTCCCTCTGCACCTCATTTGATCTTTGTTTTCTCGCCCAGTTGCCAGGCTGACTTCAGTGGTTGAGGAAACTGCTTCCTGTAGTTAGCAACAACTTGCAGGAGATACTGCAGTTGTTCCTCATTCCTGGTGTGGCAGCCGTTGTATTCATTAATGAGAGCAACCTCCCTCTCTGCATGATCGTTCACGACAGAGAGGTTTGCCACTGATTTCTTCGCTATTTGGTAATCAGGATCACTGTCCCAATCCCGCACCTCCTTCCTCAGGTATCCCACACCTGACCCCAGAGACAACAGCAGTCTTTTTGAGTTTGCTGTTGCTAGTGACTCGATTGAAGCCCCCTCAGCAACACCTTTCCTTCTCTTCTGGCAATCAGGTTTTCCTTCAACTTCCTCCATCGCCTTCACCATTGCTGTTTTAGTCTCTTCAGACACCTCAGGATCGAAAATCGCGAGGCCCACCATCTCCTCCGAAAGATACCAAAGATGACTGCTGAGTTTTTTTAATGCCACTTCCGAAATTTTGGGGTCATGGTATTCCCGAAGACTCTGCAGAAGACTGAGGTCGCTGCGAGGCGCAGCAGCAGCTATTGGCGCTGTCATCCATGCCTGCAGGTAGATGGAAACAGCGAAGACACTGACATCCTTAAGACACTTTTGCTCTCGTGGAGTGAGGGCTGGGATTTGTCCCCTGAACAGCCACATCTTCAATGAATAGATCACCTTAGATAACCATCTGGCTTGGTGCATGGGGCCAGGTCGCTTGAAGGTGTAGTTGTCAATGCTCCCTCCCAAGAAAATGATGGACAGATCGAGGGATTCCTGATAGTCATCTCGAAAGGATTTTGAGGAGTGTTTTTCCTCAGCAAAGCGGAGAATCCAATCTCTAATGGGGGCCAAGAGTCGATGCACCTCTTCATCATCCCATCCGGTGCCGTATGTTCCTGTGTCGATGAAGGTCCATTTGCTCTGAAACCTGCTGAACAATGGAACATCAGGTCCACTCGTTGGGCCATAGCAAGCAGTGAAAACTCCACCGATCATCACTTCCATGATGTGATGATGGCAGGCAAAATGGAGAAGGTCTTTCTTCAACTTCTGCTCCAACAACACACACGCTCCATTCAAACGACCAGCATTGGAGGCAGTGGTGTCGAAACACATCCCCACGACAGATTCTTCGAGGCCCCAATCAGTCAATAATTCAAAAACTGCGCTGGCTTGGTGTTCTCCTGATCCAGTTGGTATTTTGGGGACTCCAAGGAGCTGAGATTGACCCGAAAAGGAGGAAATGAGCACAGGCAGCCGATCCACATGCGCATGGTCTCTGGTGTTGAGGAGGTCTGGAATAAGTTTTCCATCCCAGTGGATGATTGCAGGACCGGACTGAAAGGAAGCTTTTAGGCTACTGCAGATCATGATCCGATGTCGTTCTCTCTGCCGTTTGATGGAGGTCCGGGTGATGTTAAAATTCATTGGGCTGTGGCCAAGGCTCAATGCAGTCTCTGCTATTATGTAGGTTGCCATCCTGTCCGTAGTGTGTGTCCGATCTATGGCAGCAGCTAGATTTGATGTTATCACATTCTTGACTCTTTTCACCTGTTTTGGAGGTCGCTTTCCACCTTTTGCCCATTCATCTTCGGTGGAGGATGACTCGTCAGTGACTGAGGATTCGGTTGAGGACACCAATATTGCTGTACCCGACGTTGATGCACCTTCATTGACTGCCTGCAATACAATCGAAGAAAATGGACAATTAGTGTTAACGAACAACCTAATCATTGCAATCAAATGAAAGTAGGAATTTGAAGAACAATCTCACCTTTCTCTTTCGCATCTCCTCCTCCATCTTCCTGTGGGCAGCTTGTTTTTCTTTTTCTGCTGTTTTTCTGTCTACTCCCACCATGCATCCCCGTCTTCCAGGCTTTCGCTGGGCCAGCAAGAAGGCCTTGTCTTCTGGGTTTTTGATTAGAGACAAGGCATCAGCATGTGCCATATCAAATAGGTTCCGAAGTGTCTCCTTGAATCCCTCTTCGTTGTACACCTCGAGAAACTATTTTATTTATCATTGATCATCCAACTCACCTGCTTCTGGCTCCTCCTCATTCGTCCTTTTTTTATTTTGATCCAATCTTGGTGAAGGTCCAAGATCTTTTGGATTCCTTTGTATTTTTCCCTTGTCGGGATTCGAGCTTTGTTCCAAAATATTTCAAGTTGACCCCACACTACTTGAGCACTTTCCTTCAACTCCTTCTTGAGATTAGTGTGGTGATGAAGGAAGCATGACAATACTTCTCCACGTGATGGTAATTTGCTTCCAAGAAGCTTGTCCTCCACTTTATCTCCTTCAAGGAGATAAAAGCAAGAGCTTCGAACTTGAGTCATCATATATCCAAAGCTGGGCACAAACCGTTAATCCGTTAATCGTTAATTAACGAAGTTAACTTTTTCGTTAACGATTTAACTTTTAAGTTAACTTTGAAAATCATTATCGGACTAATTAACTTCCGTTAACTCAAGTTCGTTAACCCAAAAAATTCATAAATAAACGTTTAAAAGTTTCTATTATTTTCAGTGCTGAGCAGGTGCGCAATTAATCCGCCACTGTTAATAGTGATGAACGAATTTCCATTTCCGCAGTGCAAAATCAGGCGATATATTTGTTTCCGTCGCCACAATTTGTGTCTTACCAAATATGGTAGTTATTTATGGCATTGGTTTGAGCAGAACATGGTCGACTGTAAAATCAGGCGGAAAGATTTGCCATTTGAGTTGAATGTTTCAACTTCTTTCAAGAAATATCACGAGCATTTTAAGGCACTTTCAATAATATATATGTAACAATTACAACAAATAACTACATTCGTTTCATTTGCAGTCTGTCTCTTGCGCAACATGTTTGTGCTAGTGAATATTTAAAAAATAATCGTTGTCAAGTAAGTCATGTATATTTATAATATGTCTGTGAGTACCTTATTAGTAGTCTCCTTGATACATTTCAAGAACCATGAAACTGATCAGGTAAGATTTCAATTCTCATGTCACTTTGATGACATAAATTAAGTCAATTGATGTCTTACAATGGGAGCGTTTTCACCTTAACCCTTTATGTCCTGGCGGTACTTCTAGGTACCACATCCAACGAAGTGGGCAGCAACAGTGGAGGCAGCAACAACGAGGAGGAGGAGGAGGATGACTTCTTCAGTGCTGTCATCCAGACAAAAGAGAGCAGCAGAAGCCACAGGTCACTCAAGGGCAAGGCCCAGAACTTGGTCAAGACCTGGCTGGAGACCAACTCCAAGGACTTGCTGACAGATGCTGCCTTCTTGGGTGAGCAAGTGTTGGTGGACTTGTTCATCAAGTTCAACACAGCCATCCCCTCCAGTGCTGCAGTGGAGCGTTTGTTCTCTATGGGCAAGGACATCCTGAGGGCCAAGAGATCATCCCTGTCTGATGAAAACTTTGATATGCTAATTTTCATGAAGGGCAACATGCATCTCATGGACAAAATGGAGAACGAGAAGAAGAGGGAAAATTAAATTATATATATATTGTGTTTTTCATTTTTTTTATAATAAAAGTTAACGTTAACGGTTTATCGGTAACTTCCGTTACATGTTTAACGAATTAACGGATTAACGGTTAACGAAGTTAACTTTTTGGTTAACGGATTAGCGGTTAACGAAGTTAACTTTTTGGTTAACGGTGCCCACCACTGCATATATCCAACCACTAAACACAACCAATGAACACTACACCAATAATCTGTCAAGGAAAAGATGTATTACTGGAACTGGAACATAATATACAAGTAAATCTACTAGGTAGTGCAAAAGTGCAAAAATGAAGTACTGTGTGCTACCCCTAAAAAGTGATTGATTTGGGAAAAAATTGGCCAGAGGTGTTTTCTCATTCATCCTCACAAGTTACCGCCCGGCAATAACAAAAAATCAAAACTTCAATTTTATGGACCACCCTAAATTATATATATACTAGAAAAACTCTTGTTACTCCGATTAAATTATTTCCTATGGACATCTCCTAATCAGTTTGGCTTTAAAAGGTCCCACTCAACTGACCTGTGTATCTATGTACTTAAAGAAACAATATCTAAACACATTGACAGTAATTCAACCATTTATAGCTGTTTCCTTGATATATGTACAGGAAGGTTCCCATGTACATATTAAATTTATTGAAATTTTGGTATTCCCACCAATCTTTCACTGTTAGGTGGGGCAATGTACTATCCGAGTGTTTTGGCTCCTCTTGCGGGGTGAGACAAGGCTCCTTGCTCTCCCCTATGCTGTTTAATGTGTATATTGACAGATTAATTGCTTCACTTAATGAGACAACAGTAGGATGTTGTATAGATAACACAAGGATAAATAACTTAGTTTATGCCGATGATATGGTGTTAATAAGTCCCTCTGTTAAAGGTCTGGATCGGCTACTAAAAGTCTGCGGTGTATTCGCAGAAACATGATATTCTTTTTAATGTTACAAAAACTAAGGTTATGCAATTTCATCCTAAAAGCTGTAATCAGCCAGCTGATATAAGGTTTAAAATGAATGGTGAAATAATTGAGGAAGTACAAGAGTTTAAGTATTTGGGTCAAACTATTACCAGCTCCTTCAGTGATGACTCGGATATAAGAAAACAATCTCGAAGCCTGTGTGCTAAAGCGAATATGACCATAAGGAACTTTCGTTTCTGTACAAGTGAAGCTAAAGACACACTCTTTCGTACTTTCTGCAGTAATATATACGGTCAGCAACTCTGGGTGAATTATAAAAAAGGTTCTGGCAGAACCCTACATTTGCTGTACAACAGGTCTTTTAGACTCTTACATAAATTACCCCCGAGATGCTCAGCTTCGCAAATGCTTGCTACCCGCAATGTCCCGACCTTCCCGGAGGTAACAAGACGTGCTCAACACAGTCTAATGCAAAGAATTAAAAAATCAACCAACCCGATCATCCAAGCTATCCATGAGTCCTGCCATTTATCCTCTAAGCTACGGACGTCTTGGTACGAAAACGTCTGTCTGTAGCTCCACTTAACTTCGACAGTGCAGTATTATTTCTAATCAATTGTATATATTTCTATCCTTAGTATATGAACTGTCATTGTATTAATAATATTTGTCATATGGACTATAGTCTGCCAATAAACCTTTTCATTTTCATTTTCATATATAATATGACGCGTCGCGAGTACGAGGGTCGAACTCGCCAAACCAGATTTGAGATAGACGCGTTTAAACTTTCTGACTATTGTGTACGAGGGGCAGAGCGCAAATACACGCATTGAAAAAAGAACTACATTTTGAGCGTACGAGGAGGGTATTTGGCTATATCAATTGTCTGTGGATGGGGGAGAGTTGAACTATTCATTCGTGGAACAATTGCAAAATCACCAATGTGGCGAGTTCGCCCCTCGTACTTATACATATATAAATGATGTAATGTTCCATAGCCTAAAATTTCGATTATATAAATGCATATTTGATGTGAGGGGGCACTGAGGCAGATGTTCCTCTGAATGTAAAATTTATGGACTCTCTTTCTCTCTCTCTCTCTCTTTATATCATATATAGGTATATATATATATATATATACTAGGGATGTACCGAATACCAAATATTAGTTTTATTTAGGTTATTAGTAGTGGTCTACCAATTAATTGGCATCGGCAGAATAGGCTGTTTGGGGGGCATCGGCATCGACGAATTTAGCCGATTCTCTCACCGATTCTTTGAAATTCTAAAATTTGGGTTAATAAAATTATTAAAATACTTAGAATAAAGTCAACATAACATTTCCTTAAATTTCTCTTGCGCGCGCGAAGGTATCGCGGTTTTAACAAAAATAAACGAATTTTTTTTCTTTAATTGCTCGTAAAGACTATGATTTAATTGCGATAAATGAATCGTGGCTTAGCACTGAAACACGTGACTTTGTAGGGGAGTATCAAATTAGAGGTCATAGACTTTTTGTTAAAAACAGAATAGGTAGGCGAGGAGGCGGTGTTATGTTGTATATCAAAGATAATATTGCGAACGTTATAGAAGTAAAACACAGAATTCCAGAACCGATAGATTCGACTATAGCAGAACTTAAATTGAACGATTTCAAACGTCTTGTTGCCGTTATATATATATAGGCCCCCTAATCAAACAGCTAATACGGCCTTAGTTATGGGCGACTTTAATTGCGCCAACGTGGATTACGATACAATGCAGGAAGATGCGGAAGGTAATCGTTTAGTTAATTTTCTCGAGGATAGCTAGCTTATTAAAAGGTTGGGGAACCTACGAGGTTGGACAGTATTTTAGATTTAGTAATAACTACGGATGATAGGCGAGTCACTGATCTTCAAGTAATAGAACCGTTAAACAATAGCGATCACAATATGGTAGAATTTGTCCTCTCAGTAAGTCACTCGAAACCAGCCAACCCGACTAAAATTTAGAAATGAATTGTCACACGTCAATTGGGAAAACGTTATGGGGATCTCCAACGCAAAAATAATATGGGAATCGTTTGAAACAGTATTTGGGACTATAAATGAGGCATGTGTGCCGTACAAGATTAAGCATGCGAAAGTAACTAACAAGCCTTTGTGGTTTACTTCTAGAGTAGGGGATATTATAAAGAGTAGAGATAGGGCTTATAGGCTACATAAGTGCGACAAAGACAATTTGTGGTTGCAAAACAACTACATATCTCTAAGGCGGGAAGCGAAAAGCGTAATAAAAAACTTCAAGCGCGATTGAAATTTCCGTAGCTCGTGACGGCAAAGAAAACCCCAAGCGATTTTTTCAATACGTCAACAATAGAAACCCAGTAAATACGTAGCGTCTTCAGTTCGTTGAAAAATTCTGACAGAGCTAGTTTCTGATAACAAGCAAATGGCTACTCTACTAAACGAATTTTTCACGTCAGTTTTTACAATACAAGATGTAACGAATACCCCTACAGTCATAGACATAATACCTTTCGATAATGGTAATACTTTAGATAATATTGGGGTGAGTGAAAGGGAGGTACTGCAGTATATTCTTAAAATGAAAATGCTTAAATCACCGGGGTCGGATTCCATCTATCCCATACAACTAAAAGAATTAAAAGAAAGCATCGTTAGGCCGCTAACAAAGATTTTTAATGCATCTATTTCTGAGGGGTGCGTACCAGAAAATTTCAAGTTAGCAAATGTAACGCCCATCTTTAAGAAAGGCGATAAAGGTGCGGCGGGAAATTATAGGCCAATCAGTTTAACGTCTGTTGTATGTAAGCTACTGGAAACAATAATTAGGGATCGTATAGTCGAATACTTAGAATTGCATAACTTGATTAGAAATACGCAGCACGGTTTTAGGCGAAACAAATCTTGCTTAACAATCTTTTAGAATTTTTCCAAAGCGTGGTTGAAGTTTACGATAGTCATCGGGCGGTAGATGTAGTGTATTTAGATTTTCAGAAAGCGTTTGACACCGTACCGCACAAAAGACTCTAAGGCTCATGGAATCAGGGGTGTAGTAATAAATTGGATAGAAGAGTGATTCCGAGGTAGGAAACAGAGGGTGGTCGTTGATGGAGCGGAGTCGTGTTGGGCTAATGTAGCGAGCGGCGTTTCTCAGGGTTCTGTATTGGGCCCCTTGCTTTTTCTTATATCCTGTATATTAACGATTTAGATATCGGCCTAGTCAGTACAGTTTCAAAGTTTGCGGATGACACGAAGTTTGGTGGTAGGGCAATTAATGACGAAGATAGAAGTAAAATCCAGGAAGATCTGAACAAAATCGTAGATTGGTCAGTCACATGGCAAATGAGATTTAACGTCGATAAGTGCAAAATTTTACATATAGGTCCGCGTAACAGTAATTTTGCGTATAGTATGTCAGGGAAGGAGTTGGCAAGCGTAGAACAGGAAAAAGATTTAGGAATTATAGTGACTGGTGATTTAAAAGTGGTGAAACAAAGTACAGCAGCGGTCAATAAGGCGAACAAAGTGCTAGGTTTTATAGCTAGGAGTTTTGAGTACAAATCGCGCAATATTATTGCTCCTCTTTATAAATCATCAGTTAGATTCCATTTGGAGTACGCGATCCAATTTTGGAATCCGCATATGCGCAAAGATATAGACAAAATCGAGAGTTCAAAGACAAGCAACTAAGATGATTCCGTCGCTTAAGTCGTAAGAGGATAGGCTTAAGGAGTTAATTAAAAATGACTTCACTCGAGACTAGGAGGCTAAGGGGTGATCTAATCCAGGTTTTTTAAAATTACGAATGGGTTCGATAACGTAAATAGAGATAGCTTTTTCGAAATAGCACAATATAATAGAACTAGAAATAACGGGTGTAAGCTGACAAGTAGAAGGCTCGAGAGACCAGTTGCCAAAAACTTTTTTACTCTTAGAATAGTAAATAGGTGGAATAGTTTGCCGGTAGAAGTAATTAGTAGCACGTCTATAAACATGTTTAAAAATCGATTAGACGCATATGTTGATAGATTGAGTATAGTTTAAAGTAGTAAAATTAAGGTTTTTTTGGTTCGGAGCCCATGTAAAATTGTAGGTCCCCTCCGCCACCACGGAGGACATGCGCAATACACAACTACAACCACAGTTAGGTAGACCAGCCAAGAGTGGATCCTTGGGTCTCTGTTGGTCTGAAACATTAGAACATTATAACAATATAAAAATTATAAAGCACAACTTAATATAGAATTATTATTTACCCTTTTTTAATTGTTTTGAGCTAAAAAAAATTAACATTTAAAAATGTTAAAAATAGGTATGGAAACAAACGAAACTTTGTTTAGAAATTTATTTAATTAATTGCACTAGAAATTATACGATTCCATTGGCGCTATCAAGTAATAAGAGAAACTAACTTAATCTTGGGTTCTAGGACAATTGCTCCCATGGGATAATTGCCCCCTGGACAACTGCTCCCATGGGATAATTGCCCCCTGGACAACTGCTCCCATGGGATAATTGCCCCCTGGACAACTGCTCCCATGGGATAATTGTCCCCTGGACAACTGCTCCCATGGGATAATTGTCCCCTGGACAACTGCTCCCATGGGATAATTGTCCCCTGGACAACTGCCCCCCACCATTGCCAAGGAATCTGTACTGACATCTACTGTGAATGTGTACTCTTGTTTTATTTGTTATGCATAATAATAATAATATACACAAAATGCACAAATCACACAAAAATTAATTGTTAACGCTACAAAGCTGCAAGAAGAAATGAAATTAGTAAAACACTGATAGAAAATGTGGATAAGTGGAAAAAATTGTGGATCAGTTATAAGCAATATTTAAAAATTCACTGACATACATCACACACTAAAATTGCAAGTTGTGGCTAGTCCCCTCAAAAAGTCCAACACATGGCGGTTCTCAGTCTTGTACGATGGTTGCTATTCTGGCTGTCGAATCTTGATAACGTTTCCGCTTTATTTTAACTAACGAAAATATCACGACTTAACCTAACCAATCGTCAAGGGCGTACAGTTGACCTAACCGGGCATTTAATAATTAAGGGGGCAGTTACTATGCAGACATTTCTCACATTCATAGGATATAACACTATTTGCCAGTTCTTTCTGCTTCACATAGATGTAGCCATCATAAATAAGTTTCTTTTTACCACGTTCACTTTGGACGAACTCCATGATAAGATGATACACCTGGAGAGTTATAAATGCACTGTGAGCAGTTCAAGCACTGAACTCAGACTGGTCAATATGTGATTGTCAATCCCCAAAGATAATTAGCATTATCATGCTAATCCCCAAACTGACAAGTTAGCTCGTTCAGCTTTACACAAGATTCACTAGCAATGGGGGGCAATTGTTCTGATACCAAAACTGTGGTACTTTGAATGAAACAAATAAAAGCAATTTTTGACCTTTGCTAAACACAGTCGTAGACCATACTACTTTGAATGGAATGCATTAAAACAGTTTTTGTCCTTTATTAAACATAATGGTACATCACACTTTCTGCATTTTAGACGAGAGTAGCCCTTCATACAGTTTCTGCATCTCTATTTGGGTTCTAAATGCTCAGGCCAATGTCCAAAATCCTGCCAGATGTTGCTATACAGTTAATCGTTACATTCAAATGACATAAGGCATCAGTGAAGCTAATCTGAGGAAATTACGCGTACTTCTTGATGATGATGCCATATGGAATCGCTGGGACAGAAAGGATTAATAAAGAGTACGAGATTACAATAGTTTATAATATTTAGAGATTATCTAGTCAGAGGAAATGTAAATTTGTGGGTAACTTAACTTATTAAACTTTGCATTTTTCATAAATGTAAAATATTTTTACACAATTACACTGAAAAGAGTATACATATCAGAAAATAGTGTTTTTTTGTATGTTTAATTTTCTATAAATATATATTTTGTTGTGATGAAAAATTTTAAATTTCAAAGAATCGGCAAATGATTCGGCTAAATTTGGACGATGCCGATACCGAAAACTGACTGATTCTGCCAATGCCGATTGATCGGTGCACCACTAATATATATATATATATATATAACTTTACATAACTGTTTTTTAAAAGAATTTCAAAACACAATATAACCTTGGTTTTTGCTTCCGACAGAACTGTTCATTCTGACGAAGGTCAAGCTTGTCACTCCACCTGAGACCCCTTAGACCTACAGTTTAACGTGGAATCCGAACCATCCCCCACCAGCAGCCCAGCGTCTTAACCACTAGGCTACCCAAGGTACCCATTTATCTACCAACCAACTTTTTTTTATTGTGTGGAAGAATGAACAGCTGTGTTTTGCTGCGCGCCGCCTGCCATCACCGGGTCTCGATTCCGGGGCCGATGGATTCGTGGTCAGCGACGCTAACCACTACACCACCGAGGCGCATTATATGTTTTAGTTAGTACCCTTAGTTTTTGCTTCCGCCCGAATTTCTTATGTGACGAAGGTCAGGCTCGTTGTGTCACCTTAGACCTACAGCTTAACGTAGAATTCGAACCACGACCTACCACGGGTGGTCACAAATTACAAAGTCCTCGCCCTGACTCGCTTTCACGACCTTCCGATCAGCAGCCCAGTATCTTAACCACTAGGCTACCCAGAGTACCCATTTATTTGGAAGGACGAACAGCTGAGTGAAGCGAGCGCTACCTGCCATCGCCGGGAACTGAATCCGGGCCAGTAGATTCGTAACCAGCGATGCTAACCAATATAGTGTGTGTATATATATATATATATATATATATATATATATATACAGGGGCGTATGTAAGATTTGCTAAGGGGAGGGGGCGAATTATTTATCAGCTCTCCAAAATAATAATGAAATGCATAAAGCAAGAGCGATATAGATGAACACGTTATCTTCCTCATAATATACAAAGTACAGTATTGTAGACTGTCCATATGCAGTGGCTGTTGCTTATCGTGGTCACTTTAACATCATAATCGCATTTTGAGTTATTTCGATATTAAATGCCTAATATTGGCTTAATTCTCATAAAACTAAATGATATATATTGTATAGATTTCATAGTCAATTATGATTATGAAACATAGCCCAGCAATAGTGAATTAATATGATTTATATTTGATAACATAAAGCAGCTGCTAACAATAAGTAAGGCTGAAAATTAATATACTTTTGCTGATCGGAAAACATCGTTATTATTATAAACATATGTTAGTGTTTTAGGGTCAGGTCAGGAGATGGTGAGACGGCCACGGTTGTTTCATTGGTACCAAATGTTAATTTAATTACTAAAACAAAGGTAAATATATACCTTTATTGGAGCAGGTATACATGCATTATCTTATTTACAATACGTACGAACCAAATAAAAATTTAGTAGCTGTGTCAAATATTTTTCAGAACATCGAGCCAAGAATGGTATTGACACTGCGTGTGCAGATGGGAGACAACAAATATATGAGGGGTCGCGCGTCTTAAGGTACCTAAGTGCCACCACAGGCGAAAACGTGTTTTTGATGGATATCACTATTTTCACCCTTCCTCTATCCCTATCGCGTGGTTTGGGTTATAATGACCTTACGACACTAGAAGTATGGTTGAAAACCTTATGAAGCGAACTACTTTTTTCATCTCTATCGCCAGCCAAAAGTTCACCCAAAGTTCGGCATAATAAGAAAATCAAAAAATTTAAAAAATATATATATATATATATATAAAATATAAAAATCTATTTCAAAAACTCATCAACATCTTCATTAGCATACTTAGGACTCTAATTTAGCCAAACATGAACGTTCTAGCTCAATTAATAACAGATATACTATTGCCAGAATATTGCTGAACTTTGGAGGTGATTTCTGACGAATTTTAATTTTGGCCCTTAGGTACCTCAAGACGCGCGACCCCTCATATATATTATATATATATATATATATATAGAGAGAGAGAGAGAGAGAGAGAGAGAGAGAGAGAGAGAGAATGATAGATATATATAGATATAGATAGATCCTTGTTGATGTGAATGCATCTACAGTATGTTAAAGACATTATATGTATCATAAACTATCCTGATAGTACATTTATTTATTCCACTGTCATTTCTAATACATTATGCATTACATATCTAATACATAATACATTATGGTTATGGCACTGTGCCATTGGCACACGCTTTCAACATTTCTAAAGCGCACATACACTGGTCAACATTACGTAATAGTAGACAAAAGGAAACAGCATGACAAACATTCGAAAAATGGCTTACGAAAAACTAATATAACTTACGAGTAACATTAAACAAGGATAAGTTTTCTATTTTTTGAGCGAACAGCTTCACAACATCTTCCGGTATTTTTGGCAAGTCATTGCGTACATGGACCAAAGCAATGCCATTCAAACGACCCTCACTCATCGTACTTCGGCTGTCACTCTTGATCAGCCGCAGTGCAGAGAACGACCTCATTGGAACAGCTGGTCACCGGCATGCATTTATGTTTCATCTCTGTTCGTGATTTCTAATAGGTAGGATGTTGACCAAAATTATCTTAGACCAAGACTGCTGGACTGAATACTGTGACTAAAAGCCTATCCCATTTTTCACCTGTGCACAATGTTTAAATGTCTTCAATCATATCTTTTGATCGATAAATTGATATCTTTATGGCCACATTTTGATACTGATTGAATGCTGAATTTTCCATCTGATTTATTATCATCATCATCATCATTATTATTATTATTATGCATTGTACTGGAATTGAGTGAATATTAAATGTTCCATTTTGATTATGCTCGAATACTCTTCATATTATGAATATTTGATCATAGTCGTTACTCCTAGTATCTTTTCCGTATCTTTTCCAAATTTATAGTTTTTATATGGTTTTTAGTAATACTCATTTTTAGAATCAGGAAATTCAATGGAGGGTCCCAGGCCCCCCCCCCCATTTATATACGCTAGTATGGCTCTCTCGCTTTATAAAGGGAGCTCAAACCGAGGAAAAGCCGAAAGTAAGGGCCTCTCGCCCTTGCTCCCGAATTTTTTCTTGATTCTTCCTTCCTGGCCGAAGGTGCAGTCAACTTCTCTAACTTCGTCGTGTGCCGGACACTCGTAACGCGGAAGCGAAACGTGACTCCGTCTCGAGGTACTGGCCACGGATGACGGCGCTGAAAAACTCCCGCGACTGGGGTGGTCTGAGCCCGTTAAAAGATTAAATAAGGTTCGGAGGGGCGTGGGGGAGCGATACTCGAACGTCTTGCGCCTCCGGAACCCGAGGGGAAAGAGAGCGAGAGAGTGAAGGAATTCACTTCAGAGCGCTCCGTCTCGCGTCGTCATCGACCCTCGGACAGGAAACCTCGTCGTTCGTTCCTTTCTCTTTCGTACCGACCGGCCAGCGCCCCTAGCGAGGGGAGAAGGCGTCGGAGAACGGGCGAGGTCTCCTCGCTTCCTATATACACATAAACGATGGGGTAGTGATGCGCCGGAGGCCGGAGAGCCTGAACCTCCGGCTTAGTGTTTTTTTCCTCCAGCCAATTGATTTATTTCAGTATTTATATGTGTGCGTGTGGTCCATCGTCTCATCTTTTAGGGTTTATATATTATAGTCCTGCTATTTTAAATTATTAAGTCTTTGATAACACTAGGCAACAAATTTCAACTTTTTTTTGTTACAGACACGTGAACTACTGATTCCTACTAAAGCGGTGATGCTGATTTCAGATCTGATATAAAAATTTCTCTATCACGTCCAGATTTTGTGTAACCGAAAACCCCTATTTTTCATTTTTTTTCTCACCCGCTTCTATTACGAAAGCCGTCTAAGCTACTTTTCCGTGCCACGTTTTATGTTAAGCATACTTAAATAATTAGTGAACAGGGATGTCTTTCCTCCTTTATTCTGGCTTAAGACAGACAGCGGAATTCCGCTGGCGGAGTTACCACCCCTGCGCCCAACCATCCAACCAAAGCGCGTTAGTATTTTGTTGTTACTACTGAAAGGCAAATTCCTGTTCTTAAGTGAAACTTTGGTGTGTCCTCTTCCTTTGTCGCTTGTAGGATGACGAGCTCTCCTTCTGCAGGAACCAACAATAATCTCCCATCATATTTGGGTTGAAATTACCTTGGTATCTGTTTTCCATAACTGAGATCTGTTGGTGGAAGCGCTCACCATGCTCGTCACTTACAGCCCCAAGGTTGGCCGGGAAGAAGTCAAGATGAGAATGTAAAAAATGAATTTTCAAAGACATTCTGCATCCCATTATTTCATAAGATTTAAGCATGTTTTCTACGAGTTTACGGTGGTTTTCAGCTTTGTGGTTTCCAAGAAAATTTTTGACAACTTCAACGAAAGATGTCCATGCTCCTAGTTCATTCTCATTTAGGTTAGATGGAAACGATGAGTCGTGGATGACACTGCGGATCTGTGGTCCAGTGAAAACTCCAGCTTCTAGCTTAGCATCTGTCAATATTCCTTTGAATTTATCCTTTAAATATTGGAAACCACTACCTTGATGATCCATACCCTTCACGAAATTTTTCATAAGGCCAAGTTTAATGTGAAGTGGTGGAAGATGTACTTTCTGAGGGTCAATAAGTGCTGGGTGTTTCACATTGTATTTACCAACAACATGTTCAGTTCTAGATGGCCAATCATGTTTTTTGTAGTGGTTCTTGTCATCTCTGCTGTTCCATAGACACAAAAAGCACATATGCTTTGTGTAGCCCAACTGTAACCCAAGAAGTAATGATACAACTTTAAGGTCGCCACAAATATTCCATGTGTGATCCTTATATTTGATGAGTCTTAGCAGCAGTTTCATCGATTCATAAGTCTCATTAAGGCCAGTGGCATGTGCTACAGGTATTGAAGGTTTTTCATTGCCGTTGTGCAGTAATACAGCTTTAAGGCTAGCTTTACTAGAGTCAATGAACAGTCTCCATTCTTTTGGATCATAGCGACAGCCAATCCCTTGCATGAGACCACTGATATCGTGGCAGAAACAAACGTTTTCTTCCTGTAAGTAAAATGCTGAAAACTGCAAATGGCGATGGCGGAAATGGGAAACTTTGGTGTTTGGTTGGAGAAGATTAAATTCTTGAAGTCTTGAACCAAGCAACTCTGCCTTTTCTTTTGGTAATTCCAAATCGCGCACTAAGTCATTTAACTCCGCTTGACTTAACAAATGTGGGGAAATATTTGCATCTGGAACATATATGCCATCTTTCCCTGTTTCTATATCACTAGCAGAATCTTCAGATGAACTGCTGTCTGTTATCGTTGCTGGTGGAACTGGTGGTGGATTTGTTTTATCATGTGGTACTGGTTTCATTGCTGATTCGCAGTTTGGGTACGTGATCTTTGATTTGTTTTTCTTTGTGAAACCAGCAATCTTTGTCAAACAAAAATAACAATCATTGAAGTGATTTTTCGGCTCACGCCAAACCATGGGGACTGAGAACGGCATAGCTTTTCTTTTACCATTCATCCAAGCTATTAACATTGCATTGCACTGTGCACAGCAAATATGTGGTGCCCAGTCCCTCTGTTGGTCTCCTAACTTACAGTCAAAATAACACTTGTAGGCAAGTTTAATCTTTGTTGTTATGTTTCTACGTTGTGGCTTAGGTGTATATTGTCCACAGACAAAGCAGAAGTTGTCTGGGTGATTTACACAAGCACGTCTATTTGATGCCATTTTGAATTACCATACAATATCTGAAAAAACGTAGAAAGTAATTATTACGATGTGCAAAATAAAAAGAAATACACACCGTAGTACAAAACAAATGCTATAAAAACACACAAGTCACCACAACCTGTCACTTGCTCATCAGCAGAGAGCTTCAACAACCGTTCTGCTTGACTGTCACGTAGCGACTGACCGTTGGGCCGTTGCCCGTTACTATGCTCTTGACTCAGTGTTGCCAACTCGGGATAAATTTTATTTATCAAAATTGTTCGAATTTGTATATAGTTGGCAAAAAAAATTGCTTTAACCTTGAAAAGCAAGTTTCATATTACTGGCATTAAGCCGATTAAAACCAAAATCTGGACGTGGTAGAAAATTTTACTAAAAGTGATTTGCATTTTACACAAAATCTAGACGTGATAGAAAAAATCTAATTATAGATTTGAAATCAGCATACCGAAATTAGCTAGGAGCACCTATTTGGTCTTCTGTAACAAAATCTTTGTTGCCTAGTGTAATTTAAACTTTATAAAAGTCGACTTTCTATGCTTTGTGTGCGCTAATTTCTCTAAAAATTCCCATTGAACAGAATATCCTCAGGTTATGAAACTTATGATGTCTTGCTGAATGCTGAGTAAAGTAGCCTATATAAAATCAATTATTAATACAATCATTGATCACTCATAAAATAAGTTATTATTATAGTCACTCCTACAAAATGAAAAAGTAAACGTTTTCACTTTTCTTTTGAACCTATGATAAGGACAAAGAAAATTGTGGATAATTTAACATTTAGTCAGAATTGAGTTTGGTGTATTTGGCACCTCCGGCGTTTAGTAATACCTCCGGCCGGAGCAGGATGTTTTCTAAAATGGCCGGAACTCCTGCTCGGCCGGAGCCGGAGCTCCGGTGCATCACTACGATGGGGCATCAAGCATCTGGTTTGGAGATGAAACCACGCTATATGCATAACAAGGGAAGGAGGAAAAGATATAACTTTATTTCCTCTGCCCCTCCCAACACTTTTTTTTGATAGGAGAGTAAGGGCTTCGGGTGGTGACAGTTTCGTGAGAAGAACGATTAGCGAATTTTCTCATTCTGGAAGAGTTGAAAAGGTTTCTCGTCACGAAAAACTCAAATTAGAAAATGAGTAAAATTAATCGTTATATATATATATATATACATGGGCGCCCGCAGGATTTTTTCCAAGGGGGGGCAAAATTTAATGTATTAATAGGTAGGGACCGGAGCAAGCAAAAAACTTTTGACCCCTTAGGAACCAGCAGGTTAATTCTAAGCAAGTTTAGTGTTGCATTTTCTGTAATGGAAAATGCAAATATATATTGTATGTACATACAATGCA
Source organism: Bathynomus jamesi (assembly GCA_023014485.1). Taxonomy (NCBI): domain Eukaryota; kingdom Metazoa; phylum Arthropoda; class Malacostraca; order Isopoda; family Cirolanidae; genus Bathynomus; species Bathynomus jamesi. The sequence goes on from JAJOZX010001575.1 coordinate 47,192, forward strand.
CATGATAACAATCATTTATTTTATTTATAAAAGAAACATGATAGAATGAAGAAAAAAGCACACTGAAGTAAATGTACCTAATTTGAAAACGGTGTTTCGAGCATCACCTACACTGCTCATTTGAATAGGAATTGTAGTCGTCTGCGGTCACTACCAAAATTATGAACAACCTTTTCCATAAAATCAGTTTTGTTGGAGTTGATTTTCTCCCGGTGAACAAATAAAAAGGTAGCAACCTTTTATCATGCACACAAATAAAAATTTTCACCCTTTAGGAGGCAGTTGGATACTTTTCAGCAAGTTTAGGATATAAATATTTTCTTAGAAAATATTTAATATATTTTCTTGGCATTTCCAGGGGGAGGCAAGCGCCCCCCCTTGCCCCTACCTGCGGGCGCCCATGTATATATATATATATATATATATATATAATTACCTCCCCAGGATTCGAACTCTCCACCGCAAGGTGATTGCGGGAGAGTTGACACGTCAAATGCTTCTGGAGACGAAAGCGTTTACGTTACCTTACTTTTTTAAATATGACAAGTTCCGTTTAATTTTTATCCCGTCGTAGCGTATTGGTTAGCCCTCTCACTTTCCATTCAAGAAGAATGGTTCGAATCCTGAAGATTCATTTGATATTCCATATATAGGCGTGTGTGTGTTCTTGCTTACCTTACGAAACCGCGACAAATCTTTAGGATACACACACAGCTCATCGTGACACAAACGGGAGTGTAGCAATATTAACGGTGTCGCCATAGTTTCTTCCGCTTTATTTAATGAAAATTGTAACATATGATGAAGAAATGGATATAATGAAGTTACGGTACGATAAGTTAATTAACTTAAATGGCGCCATCCACAGTTGAAAATATGAAAATGTTGCGGTTTCGTAAGATAAACAGACGTACGTACGTGTGTGTGTGTGTGTGTGTGTACACTGAATTCGGCTCGAATTTGCGTTTGCGAACAAATACAGTGATTGAATTTTTGGATTAAATATTAAAAAATAGAATTTTTTTCCTTTAATTTTATTGAATGGAAAGTTTACAAATGTCACTTACTGATTTATTCATCCTAAATGTCATCTTTTACATGAAGTTTTCTATATCGTGCTTTTAAACCACCTAATAAAACATTTGCCTACTTTTTAGCCCTTTGCATAGCGATGAAAAGGTTTATTTTATCCATTAAATATCATGCAATTTTCAAACATTAAACATTCTAAAGCTTAGCTCCTCGTAGACCACATTTTACTTACGAGTGTAGTAAGACGCTGGTTGCCGCGGTTTCCATAGTCTACCTTCAAATTTCGTTTTCTATATTTCATGAGCTAAACTTCGGATTGGAAAGATTTTGACATTCATTGCCAAATCATTAGTAAATTAAATCCGAGGCGTAGATAAAGATTTATGGAGAAACGTGTTTAAAATGTACGGTTACTGCAATAATTAAGAAATAAGAGCAGGCTCTGCCTGAATAATGAATTTCTGTATATGTATTGCGAGTCAAATGTTTACGTAAGACGGTATTACAGACGATGCGATATTTATCGCCTAAATTAAACAATACACTTGAAAATGTATTTACATTTCAGTGCCTGAAAAAGTGTATATTTTAAAAGGTTAAGAAGATTAAATACGTGGATGTACTGTATATATCGTAAGTATAGATTTAATTAAGCAGACATTATTATTATTATTTTAATCGTTTTGTACGCATTTTGTTTTTATTCACTTTTCTATAATGATTATAAATCATTTATACACTTTGATCACCCATTAAAACTCTTTTTTCCTAATTTCTTTATATCTACAACGACGGAAGACTATTATATTAACTTTCATTTTAAATTGTATACAAAAAAAAACTCGGTATCATCGGACTAGTGACATGAAATCGACAAGTTATTATGGGTTAGATTAAGTTAGGTTAGCGTAGGATAGGTTGTAAGCGTAAATTAGGTTACGCTAGGCTAGGTTGTTAGTTTTTTTTGGGTGTTGATATTACGGTATGTCTCGTGGCATCGACCAAATAGGTTTTCGTCCTAAATTTATTTTAATTTTATACTTTTATGTAATATTTTTGTTTTGGCTTTGAATTTCCAATTAATATCGTCTGGCGAGTTTGTTGTCTGTTTGCGTGTGGTTATCACGTTTGAATGTTGGTTGGTTGTTGCGTCTCATGTTCTTCAACTGCGAGGGTTCATTGATAGAAGGACATAAATAAATGGACAGTCCTACACTTAGAAATATACAAATATGTGTGTGTGTGTATATACCCCTCCCAATCATTTGCTTTTGAACTGTATGAATCCTCGGCTGACTGTTGACAAAGGTAAATGGAGCGATCTCGAGATTTTTCCCTGTGGCTACGACCAACATCCCATTGTCCAACTGTACAACCTGTCACGAAGTCGGTCAGTTCACGCGCACCTCTTCGTAGCAAACCTGCATTATAACTGAAGACGCAGGTTATCATCATATAGCGTACAGCTCGGTTCCACTGAAACATTGTACCCCTCGGGAAACAACGACTGTTAAACGTCTTGGACGTCCAAATCCTACGGATAGGACCCTTTGTAATATTGGGAAGATTTCTGACATCGATCTTCGTCAACCCGCGGTATCTATAGCAGAAAGCCCAACTGTCAACAAAACCCATCAGGCGAAAACCCCTATTAACGCAGCGCAATACCGCGTTATAAAGAGTGGCCGACTAAAAAAAAACAATACCCCTCATTCCGGGAGAGTAATTTTCTCGGACAAATCTCGATTGGGCCAATTTTCTGACAGCGGTCATGTGTGGGAACAGGAATTCTCCGTAAAACATTTGATGGCAACAATGAACCATGGTGTGCGACGCCGCTCGGACAACTGGTTGCTCAAAGCTGGTGGTCTTTGAGGTGACTTCCGATGTATCGTGCAGAGGTTACATTCTTCACGAAGGTCTTCTGCCAGTATATTCCAGCGGTCAAAAGTCTCCCGAAACCACCGTTTTCGTGGAGAATGGGGCCCCAGCGCACACAGGCAGAGTAACGTATCGAAGGCATGATCGTGTGGACATCACCCGGTTGCCGTGGCCTATCCAGTCGTCCGACATAAACCCTATACAATATATCTGGCACCTCCTCATTCAACAACCTAGAAAATATCCGGAGAAACCCATTTCCACTGAGAAATAGGATGTAATACCACAGGACGTAAAAAAAAAAAAAAAAAAAAAAAAGCGAAACCGACAATCGAATTTTAAGTCCTATTTTTATTAAATACTATTTGTAGTATACACAACTGTAGAAAGGCTGAGCAACAAACAAGTTACAAAAATAGAGTAAGTTGTAACAGGTTATATCAAATGGGGTACTTAACCCTTTAACGCCAGAATTGTTTGTAGGGTTGTTATGAATGCTTGTATTTGAAAGGTTACCAATATGTATCGGTCGTCCTTTTAGGGTTAAATACTGCCATTTTGAGACAGGTTTTCATTTCTATAATTAAATATTGCATGGTTCAAGATCTGAAGACACATTTCAAGCAAAGAGATGATATCCTATATGAAAATCATAAAAGGTTTCGGGTGAAAACATGGTAATTGAAAATATGTGTACTGGGTTTTTGGCCAAATTTTCGAGTGTAATTGCCCGAAAAAAATTTAGTCGGCCTGAATTTATCGGGGCGGGGAGCAACTGACCCCTCTGACCCTCCCACCTCCTACGACTATGGATGTAACATATACTAATGAATATGAACCAAGGAAATGGGGACTTTTGTTACTTGTTCCAACAGCAGTGTGAATAAAGTAAGAAAAAAATTGTCCAATTGGTACACACGTTTACTTTTTCATTGTAAAGAAAATGAGAGAGTTACAAGGAGTTACAAGGACAAGAGGAAGCCTCAAAGACCTTTCGGTCCACTCTGGGAGGTTCCTGTTATTAAAAGTTTATTTTTCTTTCAACTATCCTAGCAGTAGTAGAAAACTGGATAGAAAAGTAGAAGGCTCTCTCCCCACCCTCCGCTCCCTCCCTGCCAGAGGCAGGTACGGAAAAAGGTTGAAGAAAATACCTTGACCCTGGAAAAGTAGCCAAGGAAATTTTACAGGAAAGTGGAGAATATATAAATAGCTCTATAGTGGAGCTAGTTTTAGCCGTTTACGGTGATAATGATTTAATTGTATGCAACGATTGATTTAGGCAATGACTGATTGCTTTATAATGATAGGCTGGGTTAATTATTTATGTTGTTATACAATATCACCGATTGGAATGAATTGTTATTTGATTAGATCCACCATACTATTGGAAGTGACCGAAATGGCAGCGAGGTCACCAGCTTTGGTTTACGGCCAAAGCAAATTAAGTTAAGGTTATAAAAGACACCTTACTTTTGTAGTTTATTATGAAAATAAATCCGTTATTTTATTCACTGTGATATAACAAAGAATTGACAGTAATTAATTGGTAGTTTTGCGTTATGCTTATGGCATAGGCTTAGCTAATAAGATGAAATGTTAATAGCTTAATTGACACGTAATAAATACTATACTCATCGATGGTATGTAAATGGCATGCAACATAGAACATTGGATGGGCCTAGCATGATATAAAGAATGCACGTGTGTTTGGTACATTGAATGGAATACTTGACACTGATTAAGTAGGCTAAATGATTGCATGGATGCACATAGAATAATTGATGTGGCCTAATAATAATGGATTGAAATGCTTGCACAGTATCATTTATATATAAAAACATTATGTGATGTTAAATGATTACGTCAAGAGAACATTTATTTAAACACACATTTATATGACTTGAACATAATGACGGATGGTACGCGGAATAAACGGTATTGAATTGACACTTGAATTGGATGATAGGCCTACTGCGTTATTAACGGGAGTCAATGGACGCGTGATTACACACTTTGGGAGTATAGCCTACCGTTCGGCGGTAGGTTAATGTAGGTTTCTGAGGTACTTACGAATATGATGTACTTAGCTTAGGGCGATGTAAAAACTTGAAGACGGGCTGAAGACAGAACCTATTACGCAGATTCGAGCTGTCGTTGTTCGTTAAGCCTCTTGAGATGATGGATGTAGGCTTCGTGGAGACCTGAGGTGATGTTACTTCTCGAGGTGCAGGCTGTCGGCCTGGGATGCTGAATATATCTCGAGGAATGTAGAGAAACTTGAAGGCCGACCCGGCAAACCGCAGGCCCGAAGTGATTCCGGTTGGGCCTCGTTGGATTGCTTCTGCAGGTGGTCTTTAGATCTTACGTGAAGACAAATTGTAGGCCCTGAAGAAAGTAGCGGCCACGGCCCCTCGGCCAGGGGGCCGGAAAACGGCTGGTGGACGTTCGATGGGGAGCGTACGGGTGAGTGAGAGTGAGTATAAAGTGGAAGCTCCTTTTATACCGTAGGCCTGTGACGTAGACTTCATTCTTAAGACGCTTTGTCCACGCGTCTTTTAGTTGTTAACGGTTTTGTTCGCTCCCATTGGGAAGAAATAGACGCTCCATTGTTTGACTCTTGCCCACGTGTTTTCCAAACTGTTTTATGGTAACGTGGAAAGAAAGTATGTCGATTTGTTGGTCTATTTCTTGTCGATCCGCTACAAGTAGTTCCCTCTCAGAGACGAAGGAACGATACTGAGAAGAAATACCATTCTGTTGGGAGACCTGATGAGGCCACTCCGAGATTTGACGCTTGGCCTGGTATATCGTGGAATTCCTGACGCAGGAAGGAGTGAAAGGTCGTCAGATGCTCGGAAGAGGAAACGCTGGTGTATGGGGTGGGGGTTCCGCAGGGGCGTGGGGGTGGGGTACGGCAGGAATGGGGGACAGTGAGGAGCGAACGTAGGAAACGAGAGGGGCGGGGGGACTGTGTTGGTGGTCGAATGCTGTGCCCGTAACTCGTCGCGTGGTGGTTCTCGTTGAGGTCGCTCCTGCCGCAGGGGTTGGACTTCGGCAGGAATGTGGAGCAATGAAGAGTGGACGAAGGAAACGAGAGGGGCCGGGGAGCTGTCTGAGTTCGAATGCTGTGCCCGTAACTCGTCGTGTGGTTGTTGTCGTCGAGGTCGCTCCTGCCGAAGGGAGAAAAAGAAACGTCGTTCGAGTCCACGAGCAGCAGGAAGTAATCCACGGAATGATGCAAAGAGACAGTTGATGAAGGCAGGGGATCGCCACCCCTGTGCCTGACGTGTTTGTTTTGCGTGGATGCATGTGTGCGCTCTGCTCGTTGATTGAAGAATGCTTTCTTTTTAGGCCTTCCCGTAGGGAATGGGGAAGGGAAAACCCGTCGTGCTTACGGAAAAAAATTCGCTGATCAATGAGGCGCGTCACCAGATTTATCGCCAAATGATTTACCGTACAACGGCCGAGACGGGACCGTTGAATATTTTGGACGAGGTGGTGACGAAAGAATGCGCCGTTTGAAACGAATTTGGGACTGACTGCAGCGCTTGGGGGGGTGGGGGGGTGAGTGTTGTCCTGAGGCGTTAGGTGAGTTTCGTGAGTCCCTCCACGATCCGTATGACGGCGGAGCAGGACCCAATGCCAGTGGTGGCTTCTCCAAGGGGTCGCCGCGCCCCTACCGTCAGGAGGCAGTGAGACTCGACTCAGGGGGACGCACTCGGGAATTTGAAAGTTGCGGTGATTGTGCGACGGCACATGACCGCGAGACAGTAAGGCATTACAGTACCGCGCGGAACGAATATCACTGTTTGCAAGTAGGCCTATTTAATTTCACTGAATTTATGAATACCGTACGTACATAGAAATTTGATATGGTTGCAGAAAATCACATTGAATTTATGAATACCGTATTTACATAGAAATTATTTAATGTGGCTGCAAAAAAATGAAATGGTCAATAATAGCTAAACACAAGGATCGCTGTGAATAAATAACGTAAAATAAGATCGAGTCACTCCGGGGTTACACCAATTTATAGTGGAGCTAGTTTTAGCCGTTTACGGTGATAATGATTTAATTGTATGCAACGATTGATTTAGGCAATGACTGATTGCTTTATAATGATAGGCTGGGTTAATTATTTATGTTGTTATACAATATCACCGATTGGAATGAATTGTTATTTGATTAGATCCACCATACTATTGGAAGTGACCGAAATGGCAGCGAGGTCACCAGCTTTGGTTTACGGCCAAAGCAAATTAAGTTAAGGTTATAAAAGACACCTTACTTTTGTAGTTTATTATGAAAATAAATCCGTTATTTTATTCACTGTGATATAACAAAGAATTGACAGTAATTAATTGGTAGTTTTGCGTTATGCTTATGGCATAGGCTTAGCTAATAAGATGAAATGTTAATAGCTTAATTGACACGTAATAAATACTATACTCATCGATGGTATGTAAATGGCATGCAACATAGAACATTGGATGGGCCTAGCATGATATAAAGAATGCACGTGTGTTTGGTACATTGAATGGAATACTTGACACTGATTAAGTAGGCTAAATGATTGCATGGATGCACATAGAATAATTGATGTGGCCTAATAATAATGGATTGAAATGCTTGCACAGTATCATTTATATATAAAACATTATGTGATGTTAAATGATTACGTCAAGAGAACATTTATTTAAACACACATTTATATGACTTGAACATAATGACGGATGGTACGCGGAATAAACGGTATTGAATTGACACTTGAATTGGATGATAGGCCTACTGCGTTATTAACGGGAGTCAATGGACGCGTGATTACACACTTTGGGAGTATAGCCTACCGTTCGGCGGTAGGTTAATGTAGGTTTCTGAGGTACTTACGAATATGATGTACTTAGCTTAGGTCGATGTAAAAACTTGAAGACGGGCTGAAGACAGAACCTATTACGCAGATTCGAGCTGTCGTTGTTCGTTAAGCCTCTTGAGATGATGGATGTAGGCTTCGTGGAGACCTGAGGTGATGTTACTTCTCGAGGTGCAGGCTGTCGGCCTGGGATGCTGAATATATCTCGAGGAATGTAGAGAAACTTGAAGGCCGACCCGGCAAACCGCAGGCCCGAAGTGATTCCGGTTGGGCCTCGTTGGATTGCTTCTGCAGGTGGTCTTTAGATCTTACGTGAAGACAAATTGTAGGCCCTGAAGAAAGTAGCGGCCACGGCCCCTCGGCCAGGGGGCCGGAAAGCGGTTGGTGGACGTTCGATGGTGAGCGTACGGTGAGTGAGAGTGAGTATAAAGTGGAAGCTCCTTTTATACCGTAGGCCTGTGACGTAGACTTCATTCTTAAGACGCTTTGTCCACGCGTCTTTTAGTTGTTAACGGTTTTGTTCGCTCCCATTGGGAAAAATAGACGCTCCATTGTTTGACTCTTGCCCACGTGTGTTTCCAAACTGTTTTATGGTAGCGTGGAAAGAAAGTATGTCGATTTGTTGGTCTATTTCTTGTCGATCCGCTACAAGTAGTTCCCTCTCAGAGACGAAGGAACGATACTGAGAAGAAATACCATTCTGTTGGGAGACCTGATGAGGCCACTCCGAGATTTGACTCTTGCCCACGTGTTTTCCAAACTGTTTTATGGTAGCGTGGAAAGAAAGTATGTCGATTTGTTGGTCTATTTCTTGTCGATCCGCTACAGCTCTATATTTAGCTTGCTCACAGAGACACCGTGCAAGCGAACTCCTGCAGAGTTTTCTTATGTTTTAATCTTAAACTATGAGAGTATTCAGTACTTTGTCTAGCCTATTTTTAAACACATTTACACTTTGACTGGAAACAACCTCTGAGGGAAGTTGGTTCCAGATATTAACTATTTTATAGGAAAAGAAATTTCCGCAGACAGAGGTCCTAAATATTTTTAGTTCCAGTTTAAACCCATTATTTCTTGTCGGATTGGCATTAAGTGAGAATAAGTTTCTGTAATCTACCCTGTCTATTCCTTTGAGCATCTTGAAGACTTGAATAAGCTGACCCCGCAACCTCCTCGTCTCTAAGCTAAACAGATTTAGGCGCTCCAATCTCCGTTGGTAGCTTTGCATTCTCATTGAAGGGATCAATTTTGTAGCCCTTGCTTGTACTCTTTCTAACCTTTCTATGTCCTTCCTGAGGGATGGAGACCAAAACTGCGCACAGTATTCCAGTTGAGGTCTGACTAGAGAATTACAAAGAGACATTACAGTCTCCTTGTTCCGAAACTGGAACCGTCTTTTAATATAACCTAATAATTTTAAGGCCCTCTTTTCGAGAGAGAGAGAGAGAGAGAGTTACAAGGAGTTACAAGGAAAAGAAGTACCTCAAAAGGCCTTGCGGCCCATACCGAGGAGGTACCAATGGCAACGGGTGCCAGGGAAAATTTTGTACACACTCAAATAGTGTGCAAGATTTGGTCTAACCTTTTCTTGAACTGATCCACAGAGGAACTGTTCACAACTTCCGAAGGTAACCTGTTCCATGTGTCACAGATCTTATACGTAAAGTAATTCCCACACACACTAGTCCTAAACCTTTTCAAATCCAACTTCCAACCATTGTTACGAGTTGGGTTATCATTTAAACTAAGCATACTTCTAAAATCGACATCGTTGAACCCGTGTAAGAGCTTGAAAACCTCGATCAGTTGACCGCGCAGCCTCCGAGTTTCAAGCGAAAACAAGTTCAGGGCGCGTAACCGTCGATTGTAACCCATATGCCTAACGGAAGGGATTAACTTTGTGGCCCTCGCCTGCACTCGCTCCAGCCTCTCAATATCTTTCCTGAGGGTGGGCGACCAGAACTGCACAGCATACTCCAGGTGCGGCCGAACAAGGGAATTGTACAGTGAGAGCACAATCTCCTTGTTCCGAAACTGAAATTGCCTCCTGATATAACCCAATAGTTTCTGGGCTTTCTTTTCCACCTCTACACACTGTTTCGTAAACTTAAGGTCGCTGCTAATTAGCACACCCAAGTCCTTTTCTAAATCAGTCACCTCGATATTACTACCCAACATCGAGTAGTCCGACTTGGGATTGGCGTAGCCAATGTGCATCACTTTGCATTTACCCAAGTTAAACGGCATTTGCCATTTTTCGGACCACTCTCCTATCCTACCTAAGTCCGCACGCAGTTCCTCGATCGCTTCGGGCGTCCCAACATTGGCCCCAAGCTTGGTGTCATCAGCGAATTTGGCGATCCGACTGACGATGCCACCGTCGATATCATTTATGTAAATGATAAACAACAGTGGCCCCAAAACGGAACCCTGAGGAACCCCACTAGTGACCGAGGCCCAACCCGAACAAGCCCCTTTAATTACAACCCTCTACCGCCTATTCCGCAGCCAGTTTTCAATCCACCTACCTATTTCCCCACCGATACCCAGCGCGCGCACTTTCGCCATTAGCCGGCGGTGAGGTACCTTTTCAAAGGCTTTCTCAAAGTCGAGATAAAGTATATCAATCGCCCTACTCTTATCATACTCACTCAACATGACGTGGAAAAACTCGAGCAAGTTGGTGAGACACGACCTATGCCGTCTAAACCCATGTTGGGAGTCCCCAAGCAGCTTGTAGGAATCCAAATGGTCAACGATCCTATCAGCTATTATCCCTTCTAATAATTTACCTACAACTGAAGTGAGACTAATGGGACGATAGTTCCCTGGACTTTCGTGATCCCCTTTCTTAAAGATAGGGGTCACGTTGGCTTCCCTCCAGTCACCAGGCACCTGGCCCATCTCCAACGATTTGTTGAAGACTGTAGCCAGGTGGGGAGCCACCTGGTCGCGCACTTCTCGCAACACTCTGGGGAGAAACTGGTCTGGCCCAGGAGCCTTACACGCGCTCAGTTTGTCTATTCTATCGGCGATGACTGTCGCGGTACATCGAACACTATCCAGGCCAGCACCTTCGTGCCTCACGCCTGGCTCGGGGATGACGCGGGTATCCTCCCTGGTGAACACTCCCGCAAAGTACTCATTAAGCACATTAGCGATGTCCGCGTCGGAGGTCCGCAGAACGCCGCTTCGGTCCTTTAGTGGACCTATCATGCTTCTAATGGGCTTTCTACTAACATAACTGAAGAACTCCTTAGGATTCCCCTTGCAGAGGCTTGCCACCCGTAGTTCTTCGTTACGTTTCGCTAGTCTAACCTTTGCCTTCACTTCCCTACACAGGCGGACATACGCTTCAGTGTTCTCGTGGGAACGATTGGCCTTCGCCCTCCTATACGCTACTTTCCTATTTCGGATAGCCAAAGCGATGTCACGACTGAACCACTTAGGCTGCGTTGAAGCAGGTGTGGCCGGTTTTGAGGGTATGGCAGCAGACTGCAGCACCATAAACTCGTCCCGGAATGCACTCCACACCCGCTCAACATCGCCGCCGACCTCTAACCCCATCTCACCTACGCTATCCCTGAGGCTAACAAAGTCCGCCCGCCGGAGATCGAGCTTACTGCCTCTCGAGTTACTACGCTTCACGCAAGGGACGCGCACACGGAACCTAATCAGACCGTGATCACTCCCGCCCAACGATTCGTCAACGGTGAGGCCAGTGACGAGGTTGTCTTCGGTCGTGAATACTAAGTCTAGAACGCTTTCGCCTCGTGTAGGCTCGTTCACCCACTGAGTGAGGAAGTTCTCATCAGCAAAGACAACTAGCCTCCTCCCTTCAGCATCAGCAGTCCTGTCTTCCCACTTTATGCCGCGACAGTTGAAGTCTCCTAAAACTACACACACCCTATCACCTAGCAGGCTACTGAGTTCGGCGTACAGGGCTGTATCCTCCTCGAGGAGGAGATGCGGAGGTCTGTACACCAAGATTAACCTATAGTTCGTCCCCTCCACGTTCAGATCGACCCCAAGCAGCTCCCGTTCCGATCGGAACTGGCAGTCAACCGGACTCAACGTGTCCCTGACGTATATTAGTACCCCACCCCCCTCCCCACGGGTGCGGTCTTTGCGAAACATTCTATACCCGGGAATTTCGAACTCCCCAACGTAGTCCCTACGATCAGTATGAATCCAGGACTCTGACCGCCCCCTAGCACGACCCGTTTCCCGAACAGCCAGGGCTGTCGGGAGTTGAAGAGACCCTCACTAACGAGGGGGCAACTTCCGCAGGAGACTGAGCCCCCTCCGACGTAGGAGGAGGGTCACCCACCTGTAGGGGAGAGAGAGAGAGAGAGAGAGAGAGAGAGAGAGAGAGAGAGAGAGAGAGAGAGAGAGAGAGAGAGACGCATTTTGTAGTATACCACAAAATACGTTTCTTTATATACTTTTGAACAAATTGAAGCAACATTTATAAAAATTTGACAGTTACCCTTTACAATTTAAAAACGGTCAACGCCAACCAAGGAAAACGGTAATTTTTACTCTACCTATTCTATTTATTTATTCTTTAATAACATATCAGAAAAAAAAATTAGTATATTATCGTTTACAAAAGCCGATAAAAGACCGGTCAATAATTGTATGTATTAATTATTTAATGATGTAGATTAAATACGAAGATTATCAATGAAAAAGTTTTTAAAACTGCCAATAAACGTCATCGTTATCATCATCAACAAACAACTACATTCCATACAGTTTTTCTTTCAGCACACACACACACATATATATATATATATATATATATATATATATATATATAGATGGATTCAGGACCTGAAAATAATGACAAAAATTTATATAAACATATGCCCAAAATAGCTTTGTTTCCGAGTTCCAGCCCGTTTTGTGTTCCAGCAATTCTTTCCGCAAACTGTTTACAAACACTACTTGCCGACAATGTTTGTGAGTATATACGAGACTTATTTCATGTATGGCCTTGCCAATTGTAATATTTCGTACACTCTATAACATGTTTCAATATCGTTGAGTGTAGAGCCATCAGTCAGTCAGAGGTGCATCGCGGTGTTTCACTGTTCGTATTCGTAACTTCTTACCGTGAATAAGTGCAGTCCAGTGAAAAAAAAAACCTTAAACGTTTTTGTGCTATTCACTGAGTGTGCACTTGAAGTGAGAATGGAGGCTTATTCAAACAGAGAAATGGCAGACATGTATCTCATGTATGGACTTGCCGAGTGTAATGCGGCCGCAGCAAGACGTCTGTATGCGGAAAGGTTTCCGAATCGCCGTCTGCCAGATAAGACCTTTCAGAGAATAGACCAGTGTCTTGGTGATACAGGATCATTCAACAAGCGAATTTCAGATGGTGGTAGACCAATCAGCGCCAGAACTGTTGTTTTGGAAGACCGGGTCCCGAATCACGTGGAGGAACATCCTGGTGTCAGCCCCGAAGGATAGCAGCAGCAGAGGGTGTAAGATACACAACTGTGTGGAGTATTTTACGGGAACAACAGCTTTACCCATATCACATTCATAGAGTACAAGGCCTCACTGAAACTGATTTCCGGAGCAAGTGTAATTTACGTCCCCCCGACACAAAAGGGGACACAAACTACACTAGATCAAAGTTGGGGAACGTAAACTACACTAGGATCTTTAGGAGACATTTTTTAAATGAATCCATCAAATAAAACGTTAAAACTAACGAAAATATTACGACTTAACCTAACCAATCGTCAATTTATATATATATATATATATATATATATATATATATATATATATATATATATATATATATATATATATATATATAAAAGCAGATGTCCACCGCAACACCACTCCTGTCCTTAGGTCTTTGGGCAGCTGATTAAACAGTTTTGGTCCTCTCACAACAAAACTATTTTCTTTGATGGTTAAGGATGTTCCCTGTCTCGCCTTTAATTTGGGAACACGATACGGTTTTCCTTTTCTACTTTCCACCGTTGATTTGGGAGTTATGGGATTCAGAGTAAGATTAAGGACTAGTTTCTCCATTATTTTCAAAGTGTAAATAATGGTGTATCTTTCTCTTCTCATTTCCAGTGAATATAGGTTTAGTTCGCGTAACCTTTCCCAGTAATTTGGTTCTTTGCACTCATTGATCTTGGCTGTGAAGCTTCTCTGAATCCCTTCTAGTTGTCGAATGTCTTTTTTATATGGGTATGTTAGGACCGAGCAGTATTCCAATTTGGTTATGATCCGTGTTTTCAGTAGAGGAATCATTATATTCCTATCCCTTCATTTAAAAGTTCTCAATATCTGCTCCGTTATTCTCTTTGCTCTGTTTACTGCTATCTTATTTTGTGTTTCAAACTTCGCATCATCTGTCATTACAACCCATAAATCTTCTGCCCTAGAATTTCTCTGAATTTCCTGCCCATTTGGGGTATAATATTCCATGGATTTTAGGTCTTCTTTTTTACCGTACCCTAAAAGCTGAAATTTCTCAATGTTAAACTTCATATTGTTGTCTTCCGTTTACTTGTAGATTCTGTTCATGTCGGTTTGTAGAGATCCTATATCTTCTGGCTTTCTTATTTTTCTACTGATCTTTGTGTCATCGGCAAAGGATGTTACTGTGCTGTTTCTGGTAACGTCTTCATCTATGTCAGTTAGCATGATTATGAAGAGTAGTGGAGCTAATACTGTTCCTTGTGGTACTGAGCTGAGGACCTCTGATTCTAATGAAGATACTCCTTGTACTGTAACGACTTGCCGCCGCTCACTAAATAAATTATATATCCATTTCCCTACTTTTCCTGTTATAACCATATATTTAAGTTTATGTATTATGATTCCATGGTCACACTTGTCGAACGCTTTGGCAAAGTCTGTGTATATTGCATCATAGTTTTCATTACTTTCAAGTGCATCAATAATGTTGTTGTAGTGTTCCATTAGTTGTGATTGGCATGATCTGCCTGACCAAAACCCATGTTGGTTATCATTGAATTTTTTCTGAGTTTCCAAAAAGTCAGATTTTGTCTAACTATTATTTCAAATATTTTAGTGAAATGAGATGTAAGCGACACTGGCCTATAGTTTTTGGCCTCGGATCGATTTCCCCCTTTATATATTGGGACTATGTTCGCGCTCTTCAGGATGCGCGGTATTTCTCCCGTGTCTAGTGATCGTCTCCATATCCAATATAGAGGCTCAGCAATTGCATTCTTGCAGTTTTTGATCAGTGTGGCATTCCATTTATCCGGTCCTGCCGCTGTGTGTGTTTTTAGTTTCCCTATAGCTTATGTAATATCATCTGTCGTAAAGTCGAAGTCCGTTATACTTTCCCTTTGTAGTTCTTCTTCAAAGAACGCGTTTCTATCGTATATCAGTTTGTCAGTTTTTGGGATACTAAAAGATGATTCGTACTGAGCTCTTAATATTTCAGATACTTCTGTTAGATCATCAGGTAAAAAACTGTTCTCGTTTTCAGAGGTCCGATAGTCGCATGGTTTTTCGACTTCCTTTTTTACAAAATTATGGAAGTACTTTGAGTTAACCTTTAGCGCTTCTTTCGCGTCGTCGTCGTCTTTTTCTGTATGCTTCTTAATTAGTTCCTGTATGACATCATCGATACTCTGCAGTTTATCATTTAATATTTTTCTGATGTTGTTATCTTTACAGTTACTTAATTTTGCAGTCACTCTTTTTCTCTTTCCGAACAATGACCTCTTTTGTCTCTCGAACCTGCTTCTCTTTCCTCTTTGTTGTACTTTTGGGACATGTCTTTCCACAATTTCCACCGTCTTCTCCTCTAAAGTCATTAGCATCTCTTCCGTTGTCTTGGCCTCGAAAATAGTTTTCTAATCTATTACTTCCATGCTGGATGCAACACCTTCCCAATTTATAGCTTTGGAGTGAAAATTAAAGATTTCGAATTTGCTTCTTTCTGTTGTGCGTGTTCTTTCCTTTCCTGTTGCTTTTATATATATAATATATATATATATATATATATATATATATATATATATATATATATATATTAGTGGTGGACCGGATATCCGCATCCGCACTTCTGACTGCGGATGTTATGCGGATATTACCTCTAAGAAATTATGCAATTTACAATGAAATTAGCTTATAAAGTAGCTTATGAGGCCCAGTCATGCACATTTCATATAAAGTATTAATTATCACTGGGGAACAAAAAAAAATTTCTTGGTGCCTGAGATTTTAGACCTTATTCTGGATATTTTCATGCCACTGATTCAGAAAATATCATCCATTTTGTTCTAGCAGCTCTAGTTTTTGAGATATTGCATACGTCATTACCTACTTTATTACCCTTCTGGAACGGTATTATGAGTTGCTCGTAAATCTAAATGCATCTGTATAATTAAATTGTAGCTATGATTTTGCTGATGTTGCTGTTTTGCATGTGTATTGTACATGTACTAACGTGAATTCTTTCCTGTTACAGGTGTTGACATGGCTTCATCACGAAGAAAGTGTTTAAATCATCCAGATGTGTTTTGTTTTATCTGCGGAGAGTACACGTTCATTGAACAGAGAAAAACTATTACTGATTTTGTGAAAAAAGCTTATTTTGCCTATTTCAAAGTACAACTAGGGGACCAAGATAAGCCATGGGCTCCTCATGTTGTGTGTAAAACGTGTACGGAGCATCTGCGGCAATGGACCAACGGAAAGAGGTGGTGCCTGAAATTTGGTATACCAATGGTATGGAGAGAACAAAGAAACCACAGTGATGACTGTTACTTTTGTTTGGTGAATATAAAGGGCATCAATGGACGTAACCGGAGTAAATGGACGTATCCTGACATAGATTCAGCTAGACGGCCTGTTTCACATTCAGATGAGATACCTGTCCCATCATTCAGCCATCTTTCAGAGCTCCCTCAAGAAGATGATGAATCTGCTACTGACAAAGAAAGCATATGTGGGCAAAATGACAGTGATTTCGAAGGACCGTCACCAGTTGCAGAAGGTTTTAGTCAACACGAATTAAACGACCTCATAAGGGACTTAAGTCTTTCGAAGAAATCGTCTGAATTGTTAGCTTCCAGGCTGGGAGAAAAAAATTTACTGCTGCCGGGAACCAAAATCACGTTATATCGCGACAGAGAAAAGGATTTACTGCCCTTCTTCTCAAAAGAGAACGATTTAGTTTTCTGCAACAATGTGCGCGGATTGCTGATGAAAATGGGCATATCGGAATACACACCAAGTGAATGGCGGTTATTCATAGATAGCTCCAAACGGAGCCTAAAATGTGTTCTTCTACACAACGGCAACAGATACAGATCAATCCCAATTGGTCACTCAGTCGGTATGAGAGAAGAGCACGGGACAGTCGCCCTAGTCCTAGAAAAGATATCATACCGAGACCACCAATGGGTGATCTGTGTGGATCTGAAGATGGTGAATTTTCTCCTGGGCCAGCAGAGCGGGTACACCAAGTACCCGTGCTTTATATGTCTCTGGGACAGTAGAGCTAAAGATGACACTGGGTGAGAAGACAGTGGCCTCTGAGAGAAAACATGGTGGTTGGAGAAAAAAATATCATCAAAGAAGCTTTGGTTGACAGAGAAAGGATCATATTGCCACCACTGCACATCAAACTAGGTTTGATGAAACAATTTATAAAGGCTTTGAACAGAGATGGGACGTGTTTTGGCTACATATGTAGAAAATTTCCTGCGCTGAGCATGGAAAAGCTGAAGGCAGGTATTTTCGATGGACCGCAAATCCGGAAACCCATGAAAGACCCGCGTTTCCAAGATTCAATGGACAACATTGAGGCACGTGCGTGGTCATCGTTTAGTATGGTTGTGAAGAATTTCCTTGGGAACTATAAGGCCGATAACTACGGTGAACTAGTGGAGAATATGCTCTCTTCTTTTTGTAAACTTGGCTGTAAAATGAGCATGAAACTGCATTACCTCCACAGTCATTTGGATCGTTTCCCAGATAACCTCGGTGATCTAAGCGAGGAACAGGGTGAACGATTTCACCAAGAACTAAGGACCATGGAAGAACGGTACCGCGGACGATGGGATACTCACATGATGGCAGATTACTGCTGGAGCATCCAACGCGAATGTCCTGGCACATCTCATCGCAAGAAATCTCAGAAACGCGGTTTATGTGAGATGTCTCAATGAAAGAACTTTTTTTGCCGTTCGTGTCTCAAGCTTGTTTGAATTTAAGAAATATTTTTCGTACCTTATGCTTGTTTGATGTTAATACACTATTTTTGCCGACATTCATCATACTTTTGTATTCAATTGACAACAACAGTGATTGCCAGTCAGCAATTATATAATATTATATACATTATATAGAAATATATAGATATATATCATATCTTGATAAGCAGAGCTGATGGAGAAAAACTAATGTCATTTTTAGAATCAGCGACCTCAATATACCCAGAAACAGGTCTAACATCTAAGTCACCAAAAGTTGTGTTCCCCAGTGAATTATTAATGACCAAACAAATATATAAACCTCAAAATATAAATACCTGGTACACAGAAAATTGAATGAAACTTGTTTCATTGAATTTTCTGTGGCTGAAACTCTTGAGAAAGTTATTATTTTTATCATAATGAAAACATTAATATTAATTTTAATTCTTATGCATTGCCTGCCATAATAGTAATATCACGAAATTTGAAAAATTATGTCATATATTCATAATTCTATATTATATTGATAGATTAACTAAATATCCGCATCCGCGGATATTGAAATTAAAGATCTGCATCCGCAGATGTTGAAAAACTGACATCCGGTCCACCACTAATTTTATATTATATATATATATATATATATATATATATATGATGAATAAAACCACGAAGGAAAGGAAACACAGATGGTGCTCAAGCGCTTTCGTCTAATGACATCCTCAGGAACACTGAAGTACATAAAGAATTACAGCCTATATATAGGTTACAGAAAAAAAAAAAAATATCTCTATATATATATATATATATATATAAATTTAAGCAGAAAGCAACAGACAAGGAAAGAAACATCCATCAAGTTGGAAAGGGACTATATTTTGTATATTGCAACGTTTCAAGCACAAACTATGCTCATCCTCAGGCAAAAATTCTAAAAAGTTAAAAACATATTAAAAACCATAATGACTAACAAATTAAAATAGGGAAAAAATCCACAAGCATTAAAAACAAAGTCACACTAAAAAAATTCTAGAAAGTTACAATTAAAAACCATAATGACTATTATGAAACAAAAGCGAACAATTAACAAGCTTTAAAACAATAAAAGTGACACTAAAAACGAACAATGAATAACAGCTATAAAATACAAAATGTAAAACTCAAAAAACTAAAAATTCACAGGCTATCTTTTAATTTGCTATCTATTGGTAGCACTGTGCGAAGCCTCGAGTCGCGTTTCTGTGCCCATATGGGCATAAGCCATAGAACTGACAAACCTTTGAAAACTAAAGAAGCTTCAGCTATACGCAGCCATGTTGTTCTATGCAAAGTCGATATAACTTTAGCTAATTTTAACATTTTAGATTCCGCTCCGTGTGAGCAAACGTTAAGACTTTTAGAATCCCTGTACTATATTAAAAAACTCTCCCCTTCGCTTAACTCTGATATTTCATCCGTTCCCCTCCGTCTAAACTGAACATCTTGAACAACCAACCTTTACTTGGTTTTAGATGCTTCTGTTTTTTTAGTTTTGCCTCGGAATCTGTGCTGCTTAGACTTAAGGTGTGTTCCTTTTAGTGTGGGTTTTTAATTTTTTAGTGTTTTAAAAGATAGCCTGTGAATTTTTAGTTTTTTGAGTTTTACATTTTGTATTTTATAGCTGTTATTCATTGTTCGTTTTTAGTGTCACTTTTATTGTTTTAAAGCTTGTTAATTGTTCGCTTTTGTTTCATAATAGTCATTATGGTTTTTAATTGTAACTTTCTAGAATTTTTTTAGTGTGACTTTGTTTTTAATGCTTGTGGATTTTTTCCCTATTTTAATTTGTTAGTCATTATGGTTTTTAATATGTTTTTAACTTTTTAGAATTTTTGCCTGAGGATGAGCATAGTTTGTGCTTGAAACGTTGCAATATACAAAATATAGTCCCTTTCCAACTTGATGGATGTTTCTTTCCTTGTCTGTTGCTTTCTGCTTAAATTGAAATTGAAGCTTGCCAGAAGCGGCCTTCACCAATATATATAATTATATATATATATATACAGGGTGGGCGGAAAGTAGCTCCCTATTTTGGATTGGTAAAAAAATACGTATATTATCCATTTATTTCAGAAGAAATAATATGAAAAGGTAGGCATACATGGTAGGTTTTCTCTAAAATTCAATGTGGGCTCCAACTCTTTCCACCAGCTTCTGGAGCCGCCCAGGAATGGCGTCCACTGACTTTAGCAGGAACTCCGGCGGGATGGAGGACATGACTTCCCGAATTCGGTCCTCCAGTTCTTCCAATGTCCTCGGTTTGGTGCGGTAGACTTCTTCCTTTACCCACCCCCAAAGAAAGAAGTCGCACGGTGTCAAGTCGGGGCTCCTGGCTGGCCATTGTTGTCCGTGAGTGGCTGGATGCCCACTCCCCTGGGCGTTGGATGGGTCGTCGTGGTCCACATCAATGGCCAGCCAGGAGCCCCGACTTGACACCGTGCGACTTCTTTCTTTGGGGGTGGGTAAAGGAAGAAGTCTACCGCACCAAACCGAGGACATTGGAAGAACTGGAGGACCGAATTCGGGAAGTCATGTCCTCCATCCCGCCGGAGTTCCTGCTAAAGTCAGTGGACGCCATTCCTGGGCGGCTCCAGAAGCTGGTGGAAAGAGTTGGAGCCCACATTGAATTTTAGAGAAAACCTACCATGTATGCCTACCTTTTCATATTATTTCTTCTGAAATAAATGGATAATATACGTATTTTTTTACCAATCCAAAATAGGGAGCTACTTTCCGCCCACCCTGTATATACAATAAACGGAGAAACAAAATTAGAGGATTGTGGAAGGGGGCACACAAATTTATAAGGAAAAACTATCGATTTTTAGCACAAGATTAAAAGAAATTGTTTCCAACCAATGTTATAGATAACAAAAAAAAAAAATATATATATATATATATATATATATATATACAAATTTATACTGGAAATCTGCTCTGGTTTTAGCACACTGCTCTTTTTTGTATATAAAAATTGAACAATTATCGATTTTTAGCACAAGATTAAAAGATTAAAAAATATATATATATATATACAAATTTATACTGGAAATCTGCCCAGGTTTTGGCACTCTGACCTATTTTTTTGTATATAAAAATTGAAAATAAAAGTTATTAGGGTGGCATAAAAATTTACCAAAGATTTAGCGTTCTACCTTTCTTATCTAAATCTGTTCTGAAGGAATTCAAAACAACAGGATCGAGTTGAAAAAGACCTTTGCTTATGTTGAAGTTATTTGTTAGTTGGATAATGGCTAGGCTGACCATATTTCCTTGAGACAAAAACGGGACATTGGGATGGCAAAAAAGGGACGGGGGTTATGTAATATTCTGTATTCATGAAAAAGTAAGTTCATAAACCGGGACAAAATTGACATTTTTATTAAAACGACGGGACGGCCAGGAAATATTAAAAAAACGGTACTGTCCCGTTCAAAACGGTACGTATGGTCAGCCTAATAATGGCAGACTCAAGAATATTTCTATTAACAATGTTGCTAGAGTGGAATAAAACTAAAGCATTATTCCAATCAATACAGTGGGATAACTCTGACAAATGGACAAAAAGGGCACTGGACAACTGTCCTGTTCTAACGGAATATTGATGCTGTTTTATACGTGTGTGCAAATCCTTTCCCGTCTGACCTATGTAAAAGGAATCACATTGTTTATAACCAATTTTATAGATAATGCCTGAATTATTGGTAGGACTATTTTTTACTATGATATTTTTCACAATATTGTTATATGAAAATATTACATTAATATCCAAAAGTTTAAATACATTAGCAATGCCTAAAAAGCCCGGGAAAAATGGAAGTACTAAAATATTTTTTGACAAAGTACGAGTGTTATTATTGACGCGATAGAAAGTTCGTTTTGCCTTGTTGAGACAAGATTCCATAAACGCAGATGGATAACACAGATCACTTCCAATACCGTTGATTTTTTTCAGCATCGAATTAGAAAAAATCAACGGTATTGGAAGTGATCTGTGTTATCCATCTGCGTTTATGGAATCTTGTCTCAACAAGGCAAAACGAACTTTCTATCGCGTCAATAATAACACTCGTACTTTGTCAAAAAATATTTTAGTACTTCCATTTTTCCCGGGCTTTTTAGGCATTGCTAATGTATTTAAACTTTTGGATATTAATGTAGTATTTTCATATAACAATATTGTGAAAAATATCATAGTAAAAAATAGTCCTACCAATAATTCATGCATTATCTATAAAATTGGTTATAAACAATGTGATTCCTTTTACATAGGTCAGACGGGAAAGGATTTGCACACGTATAAAACAGCATCAATATTCAGTTAGAACAGGACAGTTGTCCAGTGCCCTTTTTGTCCATTTGTCAGTTATCCCACTGTATTGATTGGAATAATGCTTTAGTTTTATTCCACTCTAGCAACATTGTTAATAGAAATATTCTTGAGTCTGCCATTATCCAACTAACAAATAACTTCAACATAAGCAAAGGTCTTTTTCAACTCGATCCTGTTGTTTTGAATTCCTTCAGAACAGATTTAGATAAGAAAGGTAGAACGCTAAATCTTTGGTAAATTTTTATGCCACCCTAATAACTTTTATTTTCAATTTTTATATACAAAAAAATAGGTCAGAGTGCCAAAACCTGGGCAGATTTCCAGTATAAATTTGTGTATATATATATATTATATTTTTTTTAATCTTTTAATCTTGTGCTAAAAATCGATAATTGTTCAATTTTTATATACAAAAAAGAGCAGTGCTAAAACCAGGGCAGATTTCCAGTATAAATTTGTATGTATATATATATATATATTTTTTTTTTTTTTTATCTATAACATTGGTTGGAAACAATTTCTTTAATCTTGTGCTAAAAATAGAGTTTTTCCTTATAAATTTGTGTCCCCCTTCCACAATCCTCTATTTTGTTTCTCCGTTTATTGTATATATATAGATTTTTTTTTTTTTTTCTGTAACCTATATAGGCTGTAATTCTTTATGTACTTCAGTGTTCCTGAGGATGTCATTAGACGAAAGCGCTTGAGCACCATCTGTGTTTCCTTCCTTCGTGGTTTTGTTCATCATAAATATTTTTCACGTGTTACTTTCGTGAAATAATTTTCATATATATATATATCTATATAGATATATATATATATATATATATATACAGGGTGGGCCGTAAGTTTCCATACATAGGAAAATTTAAACGTTTGTTTTTATGTTTCAGATACCCTAAGAAATGCGTTGTAAGATCTTGTTTACTGATGAAGCAAATTTTTACGTCAATGGAGAGGTTAATCGGCAAAACATACGTTATTGGAGTAATGCTAACCCTAACTGGCTGAGTCCGACGAAGATGCAAGGTGCCGGTAAAGTGATGGTGTGGGCCGGGATATGGGGTGACAGAATTATTGGACCAATTTTTTTTGTCAGTGGAAAATCTTAATGCCGAAAGGTATCTTAACATGTTGCAAGAAGAGATTTTTCCCATCCCTGCTAAACGAGGAAGGTAACTTCCCAGTTACTTCCAGCAAGATGGAGCTCCACCTCATTATGGTCTTCACGTGCGTCGGTATTTGGATCAGCAGTAGTTTCCGGTGATTGGATTGGTCGGCGTGGTCCTGTGGAGTGGCCTCCCAGATCCCCAGATCTCACCCCCCTTGATTTCTATCTTTGGGGGCACTTGAAGGCCATGGTGTATCAGGAAAAGATACGAGACATAAATCATCTAAAGGAACGTATCACCAACGCCATTACAAGCATAACGTCAACTGTGCTAATGCGTGTTCATCAACAGTGGGGAACACGTATTGAAATGTGTTTTCAAAACAATGGCAACCATGTAGAGCATATTATATAAATAAAAATGGTTGTCCATAAAAAAATGTTTATTTTTCCTATGTATGGAAACTTACGGCCCACCCTATATATATATATATATATATATATATATATATATATATATATATATATATATATATATATATATCAGCGTTTAAGATACATAAATAAATTAAATTCAAGTTTGAGGAAAGATTTCACTGTTTTACAGAAAGCATCGCTGCACCCATACATCCATTCGAGTACGAGCAGCTCTCAGCATTTCTGCCAAGCGCATAGTGGGTCAATGTACTGACAAGGCTTCCTACGTGGTTCATCACTAATGGAAGCAATAATGCTCCATGCTTTTAAAATCGACGTGAGAGATCAAGTTCATTATCATTTCCTTGCTTGTGTCATTAGTTTGCACTGCATACACTCCTGGCACTATAGGTTAGGGTGCATGATTCCTCGAGCACAAGGTTTACCACAAGTTTGTGTTTCCTCCCCAAAGCGACACAAATGTATCCATTTCAGTCCCAATTAGTCATATTACCTCAGGTTTGCTCTAAACAAAGTGAACCAAAGACTTGGAATCTCTGCAATTTCAGTAACACAGTCACTGGTAACTCTCAATTTTTATAAAAGCTTTTCCAACCCAGTCAGAATTACAATTTAACCAAGTTACCTATTAAAACACACATTCTTTTCAAATTTAATCTAATTTTACTTATTAACCTATAGCCTAGGCCAGTTGAACTTTGAAAATGAATATGTTCTTACCTTTCTTATTAGGACTATTTTACACATTGGGCTTTCATCTATTTACGCATATAGGCCAATACAGTGGTATAATGACTTGACTTTCCATCACAAGACGGATCTTTTCCGTTCTTTGACCGCCACTAAAAGCAAATAAATCTAGGATACATTATTCTACTTCTCTATCTTTTACATAATTTGAACATCGTAAAATTAAAATTTCGAAATGGATTAAAGAAACGTGTTAAGGATTGATTCTATGATGATAAATTCGATGGCCTACGCCCTACACTACTACTTTCTCAACCAACCTAACCTATTTATGGGCCATTCTGCAGTATTTTTTGGTTGCGGATTGGACAGGCATACGTATATTGGTGGTATTATTATTATTATTATTATTATTATTATTAGGAAAGAAATACCAAATACCTCATACCAAAATATACGTATGTCCGTTCTATCCGCAACAAAAAAAATACTGCGGAATGGCCCTTCTGCGAGTTTATGCAGAGGCAAAGACATAAAGGGAAAGACTCGTTCAATGGAATATTACGAGACATTTACAAATTCGAAACAAAAATTCTGAAAAACAAAAGTGATTAAATAAACAAAAATTGTTTGTAAATGCAAAAAAATTCACTTTTTTCTACGTGAAGGTCAAAATATGATAATAAAAACCCACTCTAATAGACAGAGTTTATTTTCATAACAGTTTCGATGCCCACTGGCATCCTCTTCGGGTGGATACAGAAAAGTGCATTTATATATTTCCCATAGCATTTATATCGTTGCTTAGGCATGAAATAACACACACGCAAAATTTTATGACTCTAGGCTAGGGTTTAAAAATACGTTTTTGACTACTAAAATATGATTTTCATCGCTCTGCCGGGGGCAGAAGATGATTACCTATTAAGCTAAGATTTTGCAGAGGCTATTTTCTCATGCATGCGCAAGTTTTTGTCTCTATTAGAATATGGAAATCGAAAAAAAATGTAAAATCGATCCACCCTAATGTAGATGCATGTCGTATGATATTTGATATAATATCTGATATATATATATAAAGGAAATGCCTCTATCGGGAGTCGAATCCACCACCTTTTGAGTAAAAAATGAGGCGCTACTACACTATATTGATATAAAGGTAGCGTAACCTGTCATATATTTAAACCTAGAAAACGCATAACGCTTTCGTGTCCAGAGCATTTTACGTGTTAACCCTCCTGCATTATCTGATGCAATGCTGGGGTCCCATAAATGGAATATCATGCAGTATACCACTTATGGAAAACTGATGAGTGGGTAGTTGGGAGGTAACGAAAATGGTTCACTGAGTAGGTAGGTAGTTAATCTAACAATTATTAAATTCCTTTTATGTCAATAACTGGGTGGATGAAACCAATTGGTTGCTCACCAGAGTTATTCTCCACACTAGTATTTATATACTGTGTGACAAGAGCGTGCTCGGTAATAGATATACATTACCGATCAACCAACCGAGGAAAAAAAACCAAGACGACGCTGGTGGAAAAAGCCCCGCGAAAAGGAGAACGAAAACGAGGAACGGGGCGAGAGGACGGAACTGGGGAAGGGACAAGAACAGACAACGAAAAAGACCACCACCAGCAAGTACGCTCTTAACAATTAAACAAGACGGGATAAGGGACTCTCTAATAACTAGCAGTAAGTGACTAATTGTGTTTTTAACCCAGTTTTACGTAGACTCATTAAATTAAGCTGGGTCAGACAACTTAGGCCTACATTGTGGCCTAAGACCCAGCATCAACTCATAGCTTAACAAAGGTAAAGGTAGATTGCCCTAACCTAGTTTGGTGAGGAATCCTACTGTGGACCTCAATTTATCTGCCCGGTCTGGACCATTTCCGGAATCTCTAGGCTAGACTTGATCTACTCTATAGTTAGACTGGAGATATAAGGGGTGGGTTAATTGTGGACCAATTCATACAGAGCATTTTTCACACCACTAGAGGTATACCCCCAACTTATTGTGAAAGGTAACAGTAGATTTTGAGGTTGGGGTAGTAAATTATTTCCGGTGGTATATATATGTATGTATGTGTGTGTGTGTGTGTGTTTTTTCAGTTCCAAAAGTTCAAGCGTCGTGACCACTCAATGGAGAATAAGAAATAAGGTTTTAGATAATATGTTTGGAGTTTATAAATTAAGAAGCAATTTATAACGACAATAAAGCGCGTTCATATTGATAAACTTCTACAGGGATATTTAAATCACAACGAGCAGTAAAGATGTTTATCATACCTAGACCTTGGCCTATTCCAAAATGTATTAAAATGGGGTAACGCAGGAAAATGGCCTCCAAAGGCAAAAATACATGTGGGCCACCTAAACCGGTTTAAACTTCTAAACTTGGGTGGTTTTTTTTAATATACGATAGGAAGGAAGGGCAAAGGGCAAACGCCCACAAAAGTGCTCCCCCGCCCCCATAGATGGGAAAGAAGAGAGCCGAAATCAACGTCTCTGAGGCTGTCAAAAAACCCACTTTAAACAAAAACAAAAACAAAAAAAAACCACCTTGATTTTTTCGGGGGTTTTCATATACAGTAAAACCCGAAACCGGGGAAATGTGGGTTTTTTCAAAATAGAGAATTCATAATAATATAACCAATGACCTCTAACTAAAATACACTACCCAAACTGAGAGCTAAATATCAGTCAACATAATATGTACTTTAACAAAATACATACTCTTCAAAACACTCCATGTTGAGACATGTACAATATGGTAACGTGCCTCTCTGTTAAGTCACAGTGGTGTCACGGTGTGTTGTAACATGTTAATAGCTTGATACATGTTGCAAATGGGGTTTGTGTACTTGTGGAAGTCAATAGCTGTAGGTGTAGCTGAGACCTCAGCCAGAGCACAAGACAAAAAAAAAAACATATTTATTGTTGCTGTGAAGTGTAAATTTTCTGAAGTCATCTGTTTTTTAGTAACAGAATTCTATGTAATTATATACACGCAGTGCTGGGATCAGTGGCGCTAGGGTTGCCAGACGTCCCCATTCTGCGGGATAATCCCGCATTTGATCCAAAAGTCCCGCGTCCCGCTTTGTATTATGTCCTGCAAAAATTTTTTGCACAAAAAATGTTATGATAATTTCAATATTATTTACGATAAAAAAAAAAAAAATAAAAAAAAAATAAATAAATTGTCCCGTTTTAAGAGAAAGTCCATCGTTAACCGCTAATCGTTAATTTTTCAAAACCACTTGTACTGAAATTTGGTTCGTCGACTACAATCTCCATTATAAAAGAGTGAGGCAAGTTGACCGTGACATTAGCATGTACAAGTTGTAAGCTGTAAGCTGTAACTTGTTGGACAGACTCTGTATATCCACTGCTCTGCTTGTAGCAAAACATGTTGTTGCCTATTACGGACGGAAGACAGAACATATAAATTGGTTTGATTTCAGAAAAAAATTAGCGACAAAATTAGCGTTAGCGGCGCTAACTGTTGAAATGTTTAGCGTTATTGTTAGCAGCGCTAAATTTTATGGTAGTGAGCGTTAGCGGCGCTAACTTTAGGAGTTAGGAGGCACAGCACTGTGTACATGTCTTTTTCAGATATAGTTTACAAAATTAACATCTCAACAATTGTGAATAGTTTTTTCATATATTTTTCCATATATTATATGCAGACTAGAAATGCCACACATTCAAGGATCCAGGACGTAAATCAGTATACGAATGGACTGGTAAGTTTTGAATGTTGAAGGAACCAGTAAAGTGAAGTGCAAACACTGCGCTAGTGAAATTAGCAGTAAAATTGAGCGAATAAAAGCTCATTTAAAATATAAATGTCCAGAACGATTAATATATCAAAGAAATATGAAAAGTTGATCTCATGAGTGCAGTCATATATTATTGTATCATCATTATTGAAATAAAATATTCTTTTTTGGTTATCACATTACTAACTTACCAAAGACTTAAGCTAGCTATTTCTTTAATGTTTTTGATCTCACTCGTATTTTAAATTATTCTACCTGATTTAGCTAGAACATTTAAAAGAAATTATACCTATTTTGTTTAGCTATAACAAAATAAAAGGCTTTGTTTCACAGGAACTTGTTTCATTATTTGCAAGATTAAATAAAGGTTTGAAGGTTATTTATATTATATACCGACCAATTTTTCTTCTACAATAACATTCTGTCAATAAATCTTACCATAGGTATTACAGTAAAAGTTTAGTGTTAACGTTGTGCTTAGAACTGTACATTGTGAGGAAGTGGGTGAATTAGAGTAATTTTGAAAAAACCCACGGGCAGGGAAAATACTGGGGGGTTTCAAGTGTTAAAAAAAAACTGGGTTAGGCCCATTAATGCCACCCCTAGTCAAAAACTATACTATTTCTTTTAAATTTTGAAAATTTGTAGTGTGTAAGATGCATGTATGTGTACTGAGGAACAGAGAGAGAAGCGTGTGTTTCAGTGGCCTGGTTTTGTTCTATTTCCTTAAAAATAGACCTAAATCTAAATTTACAACTTATATCAGTATATCTTCCAAGATTTGAATATAGGCTTAAAATACTTGTATAAGAACTTAAGTATTCCCGATATTTTTAACAAGTTGCGTTGACAACTTAGGCGAGGCTAGTTTGTGAACAGCAGCGTTGAAAAAGGTCATTTGAACCCTTGGCTAAGGTTTAATTATTCAAAATAATAACAGTTTGAAAGAAATTAAGGATCACCTGAAGATCAGGGCCCCCCCATGTATTAGTTTTTTGCTTTACAGTACCAAATATAATAATAAATTGAATTGAATGCCCGGTTAGGTCAACTGTACGCCCTTAACGATTGGTTAGGTTAAGTCGTGATATTTTCGTTAGTTTTAAAGATGATATCGGATCAATGAACGAGTCACCCCCAGGCTTCTTTAGTTAGCTTTATAAGGCTAACTAACGAAAATATAATAACAACCTAACCAATCGTCAAGGGCGTACAGATGACCTAACGATTGATTAGGTTAGGTCGTGATATTTTCGTTAGTTATCCTTATAAAGCTAACTAAAGAAGGCTGGGGGTGGCTTTCTTTCATTGATCCAACATAATAATTTGGTAATTGAGGCTGGGGGCCCTGATCTTCAGGTGATCCGAAATTAATTTAGCCTATACTAACTAGTTTTACACTGGCATCCTAAATCTGTTCAAGAAATTTAAGTTAGTCACAAACAAATTTTGTTAAAAGCAAAAGTACAGACTATGTTGGACTAACCTAGTTCTGCCAGGGTTCTACAAATTTTCACACACTTTCGTGAAATCCAGAGAAGCCAGTCAATCGGTAAATATACAAAATAATATCCCCCACCAAATTTTGTGTTTCACATCCGAAGCCAATTGGTTGAAATTGTAAAGCTGCATTTAAAATCCAAATGCCTCGCGAGCTTAAATAAAAACTAAACTTCCTCACTTTATTAAAATTCCTAATTTTATTTCGTACGAATCTACACGTAAATAATGAGAGGGTGGTAGACTTACTAAATGCAGTGAAAGGCTTTGGTATAACTATATCTAAATACTAAACGTAGGCCAATGCAAACTGGTTTTAAAGTCCAAACTGATAAATTTTAAGGGTAGAAAATCACTTCCAAATTGCAAGGAATTTCAATACTATATAGCCTAGTATATGCCTTACTTGGTAAAGAAACAGATGCCAAACGAGTCGGCAACAATTAACGAAGTAACCAACTGTGAAGAATATGCTACACAAATTTTAACACTAAATAATTTAGGCTAGCTAAAACATGTTCAGCCTAAGCTTGTATATTAAAATTAAATACCGTACCTACTTATTAGGCTAGACTAGTCAAAATTCAAACTGACAGGGATAACTCAACATTTGCTAATGGTAAGTTTACGTTAGACCTAAATTATATTAACTTACTATAGTTTTCGTTAGCTTTATCGTGTTTCGTGGGTGATCCAATTAAATTATTAAATTAACTAAGAAAGAATTTTTTTTTTTTTTTTTTTCATTTTCTTGGCGGTAACCTACAGTAAGAAATAAGCTTTTTGGATCTATAATATAGTCACTTAAACACATTCAGAACAGAACAGAAGAGAAGTATGAAAATATCTTAGGCGCATACCTTTTCCGTCTTTCACTTTCATATTTCAGAAACTATAAATCTACTCCTATTGCTTTCTGCAAACGAATGATAAACTGCATTTTCAACATTTCTGGTGGAGCTCTTGTACAGTACGTTGCAACAGGTTTGCCAACTCTCCAGTTTTCGTTCACTCCGGTTTTATTTTAAAAATAAAACAGGAGGCAAGAACTCCGGATCTATCGATCTATCTATATATATATATACACACACACAACATTTGATTGAAGGGTTTGTTCTTAGGGAACAGTAGCTTAGCGAGGAATAAGAGGACGGAGAGATGGTACATGTTTACAAACGTTTCGGAAATTTTCATTTTCCATCAGTGCTAAAATTATAAAATCAGATTTAAAAAAAAAGAATAAATATAATGAACGGAAACTTGTACAATATATTTAGATAAATGGGTGATATTAATGGTGTTTATAAGGTATATTTAAGTAATTAAAAAATAAAAATATAGAAGTGTGATCAATTTATTTTAACTTTAATTACTTAAATATACCTTATAAACACCATTAATATCACTAGTTTATATAAATATATTGTACAAGTTTTTCCGTTCATTATATTTACTCTTTTTTTTTAATCTGCTTTTATAATTTTAGCACTGATGATGGAAAATGAAAATTTCCGAAACGTTTGTAAATAAACATGTACCATCTCTTCGTCCTCTTATTCCTCGATATATATATATATATATATATATATATATATATATATGTGTGTGTGTGTGTGTGTGTGTGTAACTCGTTAATTCGATTTCATACTGTATATTATTCAATAAGGAGGTCATTCAAGAACCAAAATTGCAAAAAAGTATCTGCAAATCTGCTACGTTTTGGCCATGTAGCAACACCGTTTCCCCGTCGATCAGCGAAGTTAAGTGACATTGGGTATGGGTTGTAGTTGGATGAGTGTGTGTTCCGCGCCCAGATAATGCATCGACCCTTTGTTCGGACCCCACGTAAAGCTGTAGGCTCGCTCTGTCAGATGACCTTTGATGTTACGGAGGAAGTTAAACAACCCCAAAACAAGTAAATGTAAGTTTAGTTAAATTAGGCGAGGTGAAGTTAAAGTAGAACTTTTATATTTTGTCGTCTTTGTTAGAAAATAGAAATCATCCAAACACTTCTGTGGAGAAATTTTGCATTCAAGAAAAAAATTGTTTCTTTGGGCAATTTTTTTTTTCTCAAAAGACCCCAGCGCCGTCGTTGACTACGAATTCATCGGCCTCGGGTTCGAGACCCGGTAACGGCAGGCAGCGCGCAGCAAATTCCAGCCGTTTACCCTTCCACACAATAAAGAAATTGGTTGGTAGATAAATGGGTACCTTGGGTAGCCTAGTGACTAAGATGCTGGGCTGCTGGTGAGACGTGGTCCGGATTCCACGTTAAACTGTAGGTCTAGGTGACAAGCTTGACCTTCGTCAGAATGAACAATTGGGCGGAAGAAAAACCAAGGTTACTTCATACTATAAAATTTTTGAAATAAAGATTACACTATCACCCCACCTTATGATTTTAGGCTTCACAGTTACGTGCAGCCTTTTCGGACCTTCTTTTACGTATTAGCTAATAACCAACTAAAAGTTTAAACGCTTATGCATTATCGCACATATCACTGTTTGGGTAGAATTTACACAAGCCACGTGTGATCTCAGATTATTTCTCCCGCCTGTGGTTAGGATGCGCTGAAGCTGCATTCAAACATCTTCATACTATCCAGAGCAGCCACTAAAAATCATTACGAATGAATTTTCGCTTATAATTTACGCCGTGATAAGTCATCCTCTTACTTTCCTAAAGGTATTTCAATAACCGCGGGTGAGGAGCTCTAATCCTTATCGCGTATTCGTACCGCTAAATATATACGAGAACCTCTTACACAAACACCACAAAAGTAGAGCTGCTTTCCAGCGTTTCATTCATTCATACCCGGAACCGCTACTCTGGAATGCGATTCTCGAGAGCATTTTATCAACAGACTGCAATTTTTCGGAGTTTAAAATAAATATAAACACCTTTCTTCCACTTAAAATATAATAATAATAAACGATGTTTGCGGACGAATTCACTTTGATCAAGGACCCACATTTTCGGCTTTAAAAGGGATGATCAATTTGATAAAAATCGAACAAGTGTCACCTATTTTTTTTCTTTTATCCCGAAGTTCCTGATATTCCGAGTGGTGACTACTTTTGATAAAGGTTGATCCACCTTGTGAATAAACTGGATTGTTGTGAATAGAGCATTACAGATCTTTATTATATATACGTTTATAAAGGTAACGTTTAAAATTAATAGTTTGAAAAGAATTACACACTATTAGAGTAAAATTACCAATTGGGCCTTTCTTTTAACCCAATCCAAGCTATTAAAGAAATTTATCCGAATAGCTGTTTTAAATTACCTTCCCTCTTTCCCAGTATGAAACAAGAAAGTGGGAATTATTGATCAAATATGCATTCAATAAAATCAGTGAACAGCAACGGACTCGCGAAACGAAATTTCACTATATTCAATGAAGAATCAGACTGGCAGTAAATGAGAATCTCTTCAGTTCATTTTAACTTAAATTTCTGGGTTGTCGGTCCCGTCTTAAAATATTTGTTCGTCTGCAACTGAGCCATGACAAACGAACAGTGGTGGGCACCGTTAACCAAAAAGTTAACTTCGTTAACCGCTAATCCGTTAACCAAAAAGTTAACTTCGTTAACCGTTAATCATGTAACGGAAGTTACCGATAAACCGTTAACGTTAACTTTTATTATAAAAAAAAGTGAAAAACACAATATATATATAATTTAATTTTCCCTCTTCTTCTCGTTCTCCATTTTGTCCATGAGATGCATGTTGCCCTTCATGAAAATTAGCATATCAAAGTTTTCATCAGACAGGGATGATCTCTTGGCCCTCAGGATGTCCTTGCCCATAGAGAACAAACGCTCCACTGCAGCACTGGAGGGGATGGCTGTGTTGAACTTGATGAACAAGTCCACCAACACTTGCTCACCCAAGAAGGCAGCATCTGTCAGCAAGTCCTTGGAGTTGGTCTCCAGCCAGGTCTTGACCAAGTTCTGGGCCTTGCCCTTGAGTGACCTGTGGCTTCTGCTGCTCTCTTTTGTCTGGATGACAGCACTGAAGAAGTCATCCTTCTCCTCCTCCTCGTTGTTGCTGCCTCCACTGTTGCTGCCCACTTCGTTGGACTGCTGCTTCATGGCCTCCTCGACTGTACCCTCCATGCTTTTCCTCACCCTGGCGACCTTGGTGTTGTCATACTTGTCCAACCAGATGAGGCGAAACCTGGGATGGAAGGCAGCAGCCAGCTGGCATTCGTCATCCTCCAGGAGGGCCCAAACCTTTTGTCGATGCCTGCCAAAAGTGCGTCGACCAAGGCGCTGCAGTAGACGAGGCCCTTGGACTTCAAGTCCTTAAGCCTGAAGATTGTCGCAGCAACTGTTGGCAGCAGAGTCCCAAGGTAGGCTTGTTCCTCCCCCTGGATCTTGTTTATTAATGAATTTTTTGGGTTAACGGACTTGAGTTAACGGAAGTTAAATGTAACGGAAGTTAATTAGTCCGATAATGATTTTCAAAGTTAACTTAAAAGTTAAATCGTTAACGAAAAAGTTAACTTCGTTAATTAACGATTAACGGATTAACGGTTTGTGCCCAGCTTTGCAAATGAATTAGGGGTTAGTCAAGTACCTTGCAGCCGATTCAGTCACAGAAAAATGGACATGTTAATATGGAGAAAAGGGAAGACGAAACAATGGCAAAATCCAGTTTATGAACTTGGTACCGGCAAATTGCTCGAACGGAATGAATAAAACTAGAAAATTATTTTACTCAAATCGTATATAAGAATGAGTGAAAAGAACTTTATTTCCAGAAAATTTCAATTCAGACATTACAAAACAAAACAGTACCGCTTAACAGTGTAACTGGGGAATACAGAAAGGTCTACACTCGTGACGGGGACTGAAGGATTGGGAGGGGAGAAAAGAGGGTGTCGGGGAAGATGATCATCGTATGATGGCTCGTGGGAACCCCGCAAACCGTATCTTATCGTTGTCTTGTAGACACATCTGCGAGCTCGTGAATATGTTCACTAGACATCGAAAACAAATGTTTGCGGGAAAGAGTTTTACCTTCGAAGGAAGCGCCTAAACTCGGGTGTATTCAAAAAAAACTCCTTTTATATACCAAAATACTCGGTACAAGAGGACTATATAGAATCTGACAGCAACATCCAATTCGCGTCGAAAGAAGCTCTTGTTATTATACCCTTGCGGAAGAATATTTGAAGATTTAATACATTAAAAATAAATAAAATCTACTCCAACGTCCGAAGGTAAGGTCAGATTTACGAATGAGTTTACCATTAAATGATTTCATCCTATTTAAGGCCAGCAAATAAACCAATGACACCCTCAAATGATGGGGAAGTCCACAATAGAGCTACATGATGCCGTGGCAAACCATAATTGGCTACCATATACATTTTAATCTATGGATTATTCCATACAGGCATAAAGACATCTCGGTACCTTAACATAAATGAAATGTATAAATATAGAGTTAGTAACATAGAGGAAATACACGATCGCACAGCGCGTAACTCACCGTTTCAGAACTGTCACCGAATAGGATTTAACGGGATCCTCCAAGTAATAATCAACGAAAAGGACCAGAAACTAGCACACCGCTCAGGCCAGACGAACGCGACGTACTGTCCCTACCTCTTGGATTAGCAGCAGCAGCAGCAGCAGCACCGGAATTTGAACCCCCGACCTTAGTCGGTTGAGCACTTCGCTTATAGGAAAACGGAGTTGCCGACTTACCCAGCCAGCGCCTGTGGCTCAACGAGTAAACCGTTATCCTATAAACGAACTGAATACAGAAGGAGGTAGTGCGAATCCCGATAATGCCGGTAATAATAAGAGTTAGAGCAATGGTTCGCATTAGTTGGTCTGAGCCCGGTGCCTCTTCATTCATTATTACTAAGTGAGCCGCAGGCGGTGCGGATCCTCGGGGCAACACTTCAATAAGAATGTGAAAACGGCAGAAGAAAACGTTCTAATAATTTCAAACGGAAAAGCCTCCGTTTTGGAACATAATTGCAATCACAGAAAAATGAGAACGGGTGTTAAAGAGGAAGCCTTAAAAGTAAGGACATCCATAGATGGCTTAACCCCATTTCAAAGCTACGAATTTCAATATTTTGCACTCTAAAAATATCAATTACCTCAAAAAAATAAATTTATCAAAATATAAACGAGAAAATTTACAATAAAAAAATATTTCACAAATTGTAAATTAAAAATATTTTTATTTACATTTTTGTACAAAAAAAAAAAAATTTTTTACACAACAATTAAGAGCTTTTAAATAAATATAATATATAATATATATATATATATATATATATATATATATATATATATATATATATGGTTTCCCCCCACAATTTGATCTGAAACTGCTTGTGTGTGTGTGTACATATATTTAGAATTTTTAAACTGAAAAACCAATCAATTTCGGATCAAATTTGGAATTAGAAAACCTAAATTTTTTTTTAAAAAAAATCCGAAACTAAATTCAGAGATTAAGTTCAGAAACCACCGAGTAATAAAACCTAACAAACTCCACACCACTGAACTTTCATCATAATTCGACTAAATACCATTACTTTTCATTCACAACAAATTCTTGCGTTCTCCACAACTCCCGATCTACACAGCTGTGGTGACACGAGGCGTGATAAAAAAAAAAAATTAGTAATTTACCACCACCCTAATAAAAAGGTAACATCCAATGTCCCAGATCCCCGGGAAGTGGGAGATAGGGGCCCGAGCAAGGGTTAACTTAGCCAAAGTCATTTAAAGTGGGGGTGGCCAGCCCGCCGACTCACCGCGACGTACGATACGGAAAAGACAACCGCCCAGCTCTGGGCAGCACTGGGATTCGAACCGCGATCCGAGGAGTTTCAGCACTGCCGAGCGGCGTCCAAACTGTTCGAGCCATGGAACGCTCACCCTTAATAATAATAGTAATAATTATAAATAAAACAGAACAGAAACATTAAATAATATAAAAATTTTATGTATATACAATATATATATATTTTAGTTTCTCCTAAATTATTTTCTACTTCAACGTTTTCTGTAATTACCAAACGAACACTGGAAATGCGATTTATGAACCCTTTTATCACCATAATATCTAGGAGAAACCACACACCTTGTTCCTACACTCAGGCTGGGTATAAAAAAGAAATAAAATTCGAAGTGGCAAATGATATCCACGAGTTTCTAACCCCATTTCATGTGTATTATATATATATAATATATATTATATATATATATATATATATTTATTTCAATTAAATATATACAAAATTGATATATGCATAAACCTGGTTTCTACATGATATTTACTTACTGAACTATAACAACATTACCCAGGCCCAAGAATTTGCACACCTTTGCAGTAATTTTACTGAGTATTAACACTTGCAATTTCCCTTTTTTTTTAGTTAGCAGGTAACAAACGGGACCTTCATTTACCTCCCCCCCCAGAGGATGGCGAATAAACGTGAATTCTCGCGTGTCACCCGAGCCCGAGCGTAAGCGGAGCGGTTGGCAAGCCCAGCTTAACCCGAGACATTGGTGGTAGCGGCGATCGAGTCAGTAACACGTTCCGAATCTAATCCCCGAGCCATCAACCTTACCACGTGAACTCTCGTATTTATTTCTGAATTATTAAATGGAAAATTGAATTACCGATTTATCAATTCAAAAGCATTCTCTCATTGGTTATCTTAAATGCAACAAGTTCTCCGATTCGTTCGTTTAGCTGCAAGGAGTGTTTTCATTGGTCAGACGCTTCTAAGCAGCTTGGAAATGTGAACTTTTTTTTTAAGGCCTAATGTGGCTGATTTGTCCAAAAGATCTCCACGCGAATGGAAGAAACAAAATATCACGAAATGAGAATAAAAAAAATTCTTGCAACAAAAATGGCGTTTTTTGAACTTCAAACTATTCGACCTAAATTTTTTTTAAAGATATTCCAAAAATATCCTTAAACACACTCATTCCATACTACACACACTTCCACAAAACTGAATTACTTCTATTTCAATCATCACTTATACTGAGAATCACTGAAGCGCAGAAAAAATGGAATAAGTGAAAAAACAGGAACACAAGTACAGACAGAAAAATAAATAAATAAATAAAATAAATAAATAAATAAATAAAATAAATAAATAAAAATAAATAAATAAATAAATAAATAAATAATAAAAAACATCTGAAAGTTTTAATATGAAAATAACTTTTCTAATACGAGATTCCTACAAACATTTCTACTCCATTTTGAAAACGTGTTAAGTTAAAATTATGTAGAACTATACAGTTAAACTTCAACTCAGAGGGGAGGGGAAATTGAGACGGGACTTCTAAATACATTCTTGAAATTAAATACCTAATTATAAGACTTCCTAACCCTAAACCTTCTACATTTGTCTTTCCTAGAGACAAAAACGGTGCCAGAATAAGGTTTGCCATGAAGAAATGAGAGGAAACAGTGCCAGAATGGGGTCAAGGTAATGACGGTGATGGTGTGAAACAGACACTAGACTACTCCCACGTGTGACCGCCAGTGGGAAGGGGGAGTAGTGAGTCAGTATGACGAAGCAATGAAATGGAAAAGGGGTTAATTTGTTCCCTTTAAATGGGCATGGTGTACGACATGTCTGATCCTTTGGGGGCGCTTGTGCAAGGGAATACCCACAAGGCAGGGTGAGTTCGCCCGCACACCTCTCTCAGGAGAGACATCTTGGGCCTTCTGCTCCTGAAGGGGCCTTGGCGCTTTACCTGAAACATAACGAGTTTTTCAGAACTAACGATTACCCTGGTCAGATTTGTGAGAAATATTTATTGGCACTTAAACCTTATTTCAAAAGGACTTTTCACTTCAACATTTCCTCACTTCATTTAACAAGAATGAACGCGCGCAAAATATCCTGCACTCAAACGCGACGGAAGAGAGAAAAAATTAAAAGTGATCGAGGAACTTACCTGTTCAACGGCAGTTTCATCCGAAAAGATGGCTGAGAATTGGTCACACATTATGGCGATTACAAACAAGCCGAAAAGTATGCTTTCCATCGATAGAATAACAGAATGCATTCTGGAAGCAAACAAAATCTCAAATTTTACTCTGATCTTCATCGGGATTCAGTTGTTGAGGTAAAACTAAGCTGACCAGTGTTCATGGACTGGATAATAAAGGGAATGTTACTGCTCAGTACTACGACGTATACTTTTGTTTTTTAAGGTCTACAGAAACGGAACCATGTAACAATGTAATCATGGAGGGGGAAACATGGTAAAAACAACCATGGTATTCAAGACGACCTTGGTTTTCCAACCACTTATTATTTATTAAATACAGAATGAATCAATGAATTTAAAATCCTTTAAAACTAAAACAATATCATGGAAGGGAAAACTCAAAATAAGGCGATGAGTAAGAGAAGAAAACGTGCGGAAAATGAGGCTTCTTAGTTTCAGTTTTTTTTGGGGGGAACCTCATCTTCTAAAGGGATGAGCATCAAATATCCCCAATGCAGACATTTAATATGAAGGAAGCATCTTAACTTTTATCTCTGGGCCACTCGTACCTTACAAGGACATTATTTACTCAGTTACCTAATCAAACACTTAAAATGAATGGAAACTGTTAAGACCTAATTCCAATTACGCTGAACTACTCGTGATATTTCACTACATTTAAAATGGAAAAACAAATACAAACTAATTAAAAATACGATGACAAATAATCTTCCACTTTTCAAATGAAGAACGAAATATGGTAGTAAACTCTCTCAACTTATTAGTGCAATGATTAATCTTTTTTGATAACTAGTCCCAACAAGAACTATGTTAAGAACTATGTTGGAATGACATCATTGTTCCCCTCCTCTATTTGTAACGATGATCTTTAGTGCAAAAACTTAGTCTTGCTCATGACACTGTGTGGGTGAGTGTGGGTGAGTGTGGGTGAGTGTGGGTGAGTGTGGGTGAGTGGGGTCATATATTTAAGTGAAGCGGCTCAAAAGTTTTAGCCCGGACATGAAAGTGTGATGAATGAACAAGATCAACCCAGTATGACCCATCCAAATTTTTTGGTCAGGGACATATTCTAAAATAACACTAAGTTTTTTCTTATCAGAACAGTGCTTTTAGCTTTGATACAAACCTTTGTTAATAAGATTAACAGAAGCATAGCTGTTCCCACTCCAAAGGAAAACTTAAGCTTCAAGTAGATCTATTAGAAAGATTTTTAAATCTCCTAGAACGTTTTATATTATGACAAATTTTTGGCAAATGTTCAACTAAAATAATGAAGAGTCA
This sequence comes from Bathynomus jamesi, assembly GCA_023014485.1. Taxonomy (NCBI): domain Eukaryota; kingdom Metazoa; phylum Arthropoda; class Malacostraca; order Isopoda; family Cirolanidae; genus Bathynomus; species Bathynomus jamesi. The sequence goes on from JAJOZX010001575.1 coordinate 87,393, forward strand.
TCCTGTAGTAACAGAGTACCTGACAATCCAGTCCTCGTGTACACAACACGCATGAAAAATCTAATTTCCCAAACCTAACATGACCTTATCCAATCTCTCCCACGAGAGAAAACCTCTAGACTCGTGCAAAGCTAGACTAGTTACACAAAAAATCTTGAACTTCTTGTATATTTATCCAAAATTTATTTTCAAAATATTCTATCACTAACTTATTACACTATTCAATTCACGCTTTGAAATAAAAAAAAAAATCAAGCTTTTCAACCTTCATCTAAGGAGTTTTTAACAAAACAAGCAGTCCCCCAGTTTGATTCTGTCCATAAATAAACTGTTAAGGAATAATACTGTATGTCTAAACAAAAAACCAGGAGGCAAAACAGGTTAAAAATAGAAGGATTAATCAAACAAAATTAAACGGGGATAATCAAGTTGAAACACGTAAAAACAATTTAAATTGCTTACAATCTTCCTTGTTTGATCATCAGATCTTTAGGACACATGCGACAGTCCTTCAGCCATGAGTAGGCAATGAGAGCAAGAGCATACACTGACATCATCCCAACAAAGATCAGAAACTGAAGAAAGTATTTTTGATTCCATTCCCCTACACAGTTGTTAATCCTGCAGTTAAAAAGTTAAGGAACTGAACAACAGTTGAAATCCATAATCAAATAGGGAAAAGATACAAAATCAACATGGAAAAGGTTTTGCTTAAAAATAAATAAAATCCTTTGAATGAAGGCTTTCTTTTCCTACACTATAAAATTCAATCCATTAAGTAGTAGTAGTAGTAGTAAAGCATCTAATGATTACTGTCAGTATTAAATTTAAGTGTAATACTGTATAGAATATGTTATAATCAGTGATGGGCAGTATCTAGATACATGTATCGCCGATACGTATCGATCGATACTTTTGTATCGGTATCGGTATCGCTTTAGCTACTTGACAAAAGTATCGATTTATCGGTATCGGTATCGCTTTAGCTACTTGACAAAAGTATCGATTTATCGGTATCGGTATCGCTTTAGCTACTTGACAAAAGTATCGATTTATCGGTATCGCTTTAGCTACTTGACAAAAGTATCGATTTATCGGTATCGCTAAGGTCAATTTTCTTAAATGTATCGAAAAAAATCGATACATCGATACATTAATAAGAATTTTTAAATATTTAAATAGATGTTATAATATGACACTACTGAGTTATATTTATGAATATACATAAATAATAATATTATTAAATATTTATTTAATGACAGTACTACTATACTGGTCATGTCACACAGTACGGCGCAACGTTTAAACACGTTTGTACTCGTGTTATTGAGATTAATTAACCATAATATAGAAACACTCATATAATATAGAAACGCTCAATGGTGTTGCAACACTATTGGCCATGCCCACTCGGTGTTGAGTTTAAACAGGTTCATACTTGTAACGCAGCGATTCCTCAGCGAGCAGACCCCCCAGCAACAACTAAGTGATGCTGCATCTGACGGAAGTGCAGATGATTTCTTCTGTTATGAGTCTGCTTCCACTAATGTCTCTGCAACCCAAGATTCCACTGAGATGGAAGTTTTACAGTATCTGGGTGACGGAAGTCATTCTCTCCAATCTCTGAGACAGTACCCAAATTCTAGGGTCTTCCTGAAGTATAACACACCACTACCATCCTCTGCTCCTGTAGAACGGTTGTTTAGTTTGGCTGGTCGCATTCACGCTCCAAAAAGGAATAGACTGTCTGACCAGATGTTTAGCCAGCTGGTATTTTTGAAGGGTAATAGTAATTACTTTTAATTGTTAGTGTAATATTTTCAGTCATTCATGTATCCTACAAAATTAAAACATACTTTCATTAAATAAAGCAATTGTTTTTATTTACATCTATAAAACCCATTAAAATGTCGTTGATTTTACTTACAGTGCGTACAAATTACTAGTATAAACAATAATATCTAATACCTACATATTAAATGAATAATTATAAAAATGTACCGGCGATACATGTATCGGTATCGCTTAAGACATCTAGAAAGTATCGATGTATCGGTATCGCTTTAGCGATTTTCATGTATCGATGCCCATCACTGGTTATAATATAACATTCTTATACAGTATTACACCATATAAGTGCATCAGAGTGGCATCATTAATTGCAGTATCATCATATAACAGTTATATGATGATACTGCAATTAACAATGCACTCTGATTTCAGTTCAAATGTAAAGAAGATGGAATTATATTACAGTAAACATAGACTGGAGCTAATTACTCTCATCCACAATAAACTTCTATCAGTCTTATAAATGTAGACCCTAATTCTACAGTAATCCCTTAGTTATAGAAGCTCTATACTTTGGAAAGTTATTTTTGTTTTTCTAACATTATTGAATAATGTTAAACACTTTCTTTATTTTCACTTGACTCATTCAAAATAAAAAAATCCACTTATCAGAGGTAAAGTGATCCTGAGTAAGCAAGATTAATTCATCTGTTTTACTAGACACAAACTCTCTTCATTTATATCCAATTAAAATGAATAGGTCTGATTTAAAAATAAAAACCTAAGATTTTCTTAATTACTAAAATCAATAATTTCACTAGCTCTGTGAGCTTTTAATCATTAAATCTATACATTTAAGTTATCAATTTGTTAAGAGAAACATCAGAGCTTAATTTTTTGAAAGAGTAGTGGCATGGCTTTGTGAAACAACAAGATAATCTGAGTGTTACTCTAATTTTATGTAACACTTTTTAACACCTAAACCTATAAATGACTACCCATAATTTGAGATGTTACAATTGTACCTACCAAGGGCAGTGATGATCCATCCTCCTTATGCATCTCTGACACACGCGGCAGTGATGAGCGCGAGGAGGTCTGTACATTTCGCACCTGGCACAAACTGTCCAGTCATCATTCTTGTCTGCTCCTGACAGAGGAGGCGGCAGTAAGTGTAAAGGTCAATCAATTGAACTAAATGCAGAGGAATGTAAGCTACAGATGCAAAAGATCTTATATGGAGTAAATATATCCAATCAAAATAAGATTTATTATGAGTGCTCTCAACTAACGATCTCCTAGTTTATCCTTAATAAAACCCATTTTCTTTTTGGTTTTGCATTGAGACAAAGGCAAAAGTAAGTGAAAATGAGTGATGGAACTTTAATTAGGCCTGTATGTTTCTGGTACACCTTATTTCCTTCTGTAAACAAATAATTTCTAAATATTTAATTTTAATGTCTCAGTGGGATAAGCTGAAGCCAAATTTAAACATTCAAATAAAAAATTATTTAAATTAGGCCAAGTATAAAAACAAATACTGCAACTGATGTAAAGGTTTCCAACCAATAAAATTACATCTTTTAAACATTCAGCTGCAACAAATCGGGCCATCATGTACTATCCCGTTAATCCAGTTTTCTGCACAGGCATAAACTAGTAGATAGTCAGTTTCAAATGGTATTTATTCTATAAGAACAAGCGCAATACAATCCTTTACCTGAATGCATGTCTGAGAAATCAATCCTACTTTGGGGCAAAGGAACAATTCCAGGATCACTGAAAACTGCTCGTACATGCGCCATCATTGTTAAAAACACGAGAATGTTAAAGCTTAGAGCATGGGCTGTCCCCCATAAACTGAAATAAAAATACATTTCTATTAATTAACAATAATAATTAAAATAAAATCTATTATATTAGATTTTACTAGTTTTATAGTTACTTTTATGTCCTTATATTAAGAGATTCAGTGTCATTCCTACAGAGTAAAATAACTTTCGGAATGCTTGAAGTTTACAAGACAGCAACTGTGATCATGTGAAAAGGCCTATTACAATACACTTAACACTCAATGTTATTCAATTACTAAACTTATTAATCAAGCCTAACCCAGTTTCCAAGTTTTGCTGAAACTGAGTGACTGACCTTATTTTCAACATATTTCCTAATTTCAATAATTGGTTAATTTAATTTGGAAGTACTATACAGTAAACAAAATGCAGCTTAGACTGACATCCTAATACTTTTTTTGTAAGTTGGTCTAGACCCGAGGTGTCCAACCTTTTTTGAGGAATTGAGCTACTCTTAAACTCTGGCTAGGAAGAATGATCTACCTAGTCTGTCTATATTCAACTGTCTTCCATGCCTCCCACTTCAACCCTCTTCCCATATTTTACAATTGGCATCATGTCACACCATTACTTTTAATATAATAAATTTTAAGAACAAAGTTGCAAACTTTTAGGGGGAAAAAAAAAAATTTAAGTACAATAATTTTTAAAATCTTGATAAGAAATTAGATTCAAATAATTAGTTATGAATCATTGTGTGTATCTGCATTAACATTCATTTTACAATTATTTTCTATACTTATTATTGCAATTTTGGAGAAATGACCATTTCTACCCTGCAATCAACCAAAAATTGCTTTGTAATTGACTGGATGGACACCCCTGGCTTGACATATTAATATTATATTGAAAGTAAAATGGGCTACCCTACAATACTTTATAATCATCTTGAACTGGATAAAATTAACTTGTAATAAGAAAAAATAAAGAGCTTTGAAGGATGTTTTACTGCAGTGTACTTAAGACCAATTTTGGAGAAACTACCATATAAAGAACACCAAATCATAATTGTGTGTAGCACCAAGACAATCAAGAAGAGGTCCAGTGCTAGTGTCTGAGAAACTGATAATTAGAAAATGGACATTAGGCCCTAATGGCTATGAATTCCTCTCAATTATCCAAGTTGAAAATTAATGAAAAGTACTCTGAATGCAGCCCTACCTATGGTATCATATAGGCTTACTCTATAGTAAAATCTTAATATTTTGATAAATTGTAGACTATTAAGGTAATTTGAACATGGTCATAGATGGTGCCCAGTATCCACAGACCTTTTAAATAATGACAAAATGTAACTAAGGTTATACTTCACAGTACATAATTCCAAGATTTTAACATTTATGAGTTCACTACAACAATCCCTCATTATAGCGTGGTTCACAGTGCGCAGTTTCGATATTGCACCATTAGTACTTTATGCCCATTGTTTACTTATAGCACATTATCCCCCAATATAGTGCTATTTGCGGAGTTCATTTTGTTAAAATAATAAAATAAATATATGCTCACCTAATAAATATAACAAAAACACATCATAATCATGCTTAAATTTAAGTTAAAATCATATCAAATATAAATAACACACTGTATAATAAAAGCACCATTAACCTTCCACCGCCATGACTCCAGATTTGAAAACATTTACTGGAGCACAGCTCTGAATTTACTTTTTTTCCCCTTACACCACTAGATAGGTTAATGATAGTAAACTCTTGAATTGACGACATACCAATTACAAATTGTTTTAGCTAAACATAATAATACAATAATGTACAGTTTATAACTCACCTTAAGTTTATTTATTCATTGCAGCAGCAACAGTGGACGATGTTAGACCTTTGCATGTAGGCATTTGTTGTGAATTTACCGCCATGTATGCTTGGCCACTGATCAATGGCTTTCTGTGTGATCATTACAGCAGATCTAGTGCCTGGAGCTGGACCCTCCTTCACAATTCTGCACAGCTTAGTCAAATGAGATGGCTTAATGGATCCTTTGTGTTCAACAATGATGATGCTGAAGTTTAATTAAATGTCTCTTCAGGTGGGTTTTCAGATTTCTAAACCATCTCTCTTGATTTTCTCCTTGTTTGCATACATAGGTTAAATCTTTAACATTGAAGTAACCTTTTATGTTAGAATGTTTGTCTGAAGCACATGCTTTGGGGTCTGTGCAAGCTATGCAATATAATGTAAACATTTTATCATCAGAAGCATCATCAATATCTTCTTGATTATCATCATCTTCATCCTCAACAGCTATATCTACATCAGGCATATTAGTGTCACTATTTGCAATATTTTCCATTATATCACTTGGTACTGAAAATGAATCATCAGCATGCCCTAGATCCTTCTTTTCCACCAATTTGAATGTAGATTTGATCAAATCATTGTTCAGGATTTCTTGTATTGATTTACACTTGCTTAAATGGGCTATGGAAATGTCAAATTTGTTGCTTTTTGCTTTATTAGATTTGGATGCAACACTTGAACTTGAAGGCATATTTTGACTCTTCTCTTTATTAACCACAACAGCTTGGTGAGTTTCTTTTGTTAGGCGCAAAATTGCATTCAATGTCTTCTGGATTTGGGAATTTTCAAATTCCTCTAAAGCAGTTTTGTTAGTCTGATGCGCAGATTCCTCACTTACCTTTTGTTTTCTTAGGTGGAGGAGAAGCACTTTCTTCAGTCTGTGAAACATCTAGTGAAAAAGTTTCATTTTCTAGATTAGCAGTTGATGAAGTTGGTTCATTTTTCTGAGGTCTAGCACTAGCACATTTGTGAACAAACTAAATGACTGCTTTGCCGTATCTCTTTGCTGCACTTCATCCTGGTATTTCTTTACTGCAATATCTAAGCTGTGGGCCCAAACTCTGGGACCTCTTGTATTGTAACAAATATTTTTTTGGAATTAAAATGTTCCTCCCAGTTTTGCTTCTTTGAATATTTGTTCTTGCATTGACCACAAAAGTAACCCCTTTTAACACCCTCACTTTTCTCTCCAACTTCATCAATATTAGGATCCATTATTGATTACTGACTACCTGAAAAAATACAAAATAAGTAAGTTAGTAAATATAGTATGGTAAAAGTGAGTAAAAGTAAGTAAATATAGTACAATGAAAGTAAGTAAAAGTAAGTGCTTTAAACTTAGTAAAAGTAAGGAAGAGTAAGTAAAAGTAGGTAAGTTAAAGTAAGTAAAAGTAAGTTTAAACTTAACTAAACTTTTCAATTCTAGAGTCATGGTGGATTACTTAAAACCACACAAGTAATTATCTGGCCAATTTATCAAACCTGGCTGAGATCAATGGAACACAGTCCAATCCTGATAATTTTATATTAAAAAAATATACGTTTTAATAAAATTTTAATTATCAAAACATTGAAGCTTAACAAAAAATAAAAATAATTGTTAAATATGGAATTACCAACTAAACTTAAAATAACTAAATTTGTAATTTAAAAAAATTGGTTTGTACAAGAACGTATACGCAAAAAAATTGCATAACGTCTAGCGGATGAACAAAACCCAAACCCAAATTTACTTTTTCTCATGGTCAAATTTACTGGAGCAATGCTCCCAAGATCCCAGGAATCTGGAGTCATGTCCACCGCTACCACAGAAAAACCTGTAAGCATGCTTGAATCATTTTTTAAAGCAAAACCTTCCACCTCTGCCAAAGAAAAACCAGTAAGTGTTGAGTCCACTCCTCCACCAGGAAGTCCAGACAGCCGTTCTTCATTTAACAGATTTGATGTCCCTGAAGCTGCATAACTCTCGATCTTATTTTGATACGTTCTTTTATACATTTTATATGCCACTTAATTTTGTGTTTACACTAAATATGTCTTTGTAATAAAGTTGTCACTATTTACTATCTGTTTATGTTCATCATTTAGTAATTAGGGACCAAATTAAAATCTTTTAAATTTATTTATTTTTCTGAGGAATGAATTAAAGTTATTTACATTGATTCCTATGGGAACATTGATTTCAGTTAGTGCTGTTTCGGTTAGCACTCTGATTTCATGGAACCAATTAAGAGCGGTAAGTGAGGAATTGCTGTACTACCGTTGTTAGTGATGTACCAATTCCAAAATTTAGCCAACTGCTGATGCTGATTCTATAAAAAACTGGTCATGCCAATGCTGATGCTTTGCCCAGATTTAAAAAATCAATTCCTTTCATAAATTTTACTAATCTAATGTGAACACTTTCAATTTTCATATTTTTACATTTCAAGTTTGTTTAAATGATTTTCCTTAACTCACTCCACAATATACAATACTAGGATTTGTTACTCACATACTGCAGCTAAAATGATGTTTAGTAGTTTTATTTACTCACTAAAGTGATAAAATAATTTTATTTTAGTCTCATAAATTGAATACCAATATTTAAATTGGTTTTCCTTATGTTGAATATATTTTCTTTCTTCAACAATGTAAACAAAAAATTTTCATTAAAATTTCAAGGCCCTAATAGCTTATTTGAATATATAATTTGAGTCTATAAAATTTTAAAAATACTTAAAATAAAGTCATCATAATAAGATTGTTTAATATAAAAAATATAAAGTACAACTTAATATAGAATTACAGTAGGGTCTCGTTAATCCAAACATTTTGGGACCAAACAAGCTTCAGATTATGGAGACACGTATAAATTACCCGTAAATCAAGAAAAACTAAAAGAATGTACAGTATTAGTAATTTTATGTGAGGTGTTAGACATAATTAAAGATTGGATCAATAATGATTACGCAGATGTTTAAGGATAAATAATACAAATTCACAGATTCCACTGTTCACAACAATGGTGCCCAGTAAACTGTCTAGCCAGTGTTGCCACATTGCCAAGAAAAAATTTCTGTGTATTTTACCCTACAATTTCTGGATGTTGAATTAAAAAAAAAATTATTATTTTAGGCAACATTTCTCAATTTGGGTAAGAATTTCCGATTTTATTATTTTCTAGAGAAAAACTCGGGATATATCCAGAATTTTCTGGGCACTTGGCATCTCTGTGTCTAGCACAGGCTCACCAAAACTTTCGGATTAGCGAGTCTTTCAGATTACTGAGTTCCAGATTATCAAGACCCTACTGCATTATTAAAATAGAGTAGGAGATTAAAATAGTTTATAACATTTAGAAATTAGCTAGTTAGAGAAAATGTAAATTTATGGGTAACTAACTTATTAAGCATTGCCTTTTTCACGAATGGAAAATATATTTTATACAATTACACTTTGAAATGAGTATAAATTATCATAATAGTGGATTCTTGTATGTTCAATTTTGTATAACTATAGATTTTGTTTCGTAATGAAAATTTTAAAATGTCAAAGAATCAGTAAGATGAGCAGCTAAATTTGGCTGATGCCCATAAAAATACTGATTGTGCCATTGCCAATTAATCAGTACACCACTAGTTATTGTATGTCCATAGTAAAGATTTATTAAAAACATTTTGCTTAAATCCTTCATACACTGGCAAAAATTCTCCTTCATTTCCAATTATTTCTAATAATAATTAGCCTCAAATAGAAAATCTTTGAAAAAGAAAATAAATTAAATTTTATAATTTAACATTTAAATGCAAACAGAAACTAAACACAAGCCCATGACATGCTGAAACAGCCAATACAAAGTCTCTCTCTCTCATCTCTATATATATTGTATTCACCAACTTTTTGTCTTTAGCTTAAAATGGGCCTATTTAGGTTTATGGCTTTTAACCTCAACTTGTGCTGAGCATCAGTTCAAGAACAAAATTTATCAAAGAAATTAGCTTTCAAAAGATTCATTTTCATTAGTCAGTGTACTTTGGCATGAAGCTATCCCCGCAGCCACTTAATATTATGAACACATTTCACCACTCTTACTAAACTATTTCCTTCATGTTTAGAAAATTAAAAGTTAAATTTACAACTCACTACATTGAGATGCGATTAAAAGTGCAAGTTTTGTTGCAGTTTGCGTGTTAGGAAGGATTCCTGAGAACTCCCAAATCCCTTAGTAGTAGGCTGACCATATTTCCTTGAGACAAAAATGGGACATTGGGATGGCAAAAAAGGGACGGGGGTTATGTAATATTCTGTATTCATGAAAAAGTAAGTACATAAACATATTGAGCTTACAATTATTCTTCAGTGACAGAACCCATACAAAAACCCATACAAAACGGTACTGTCCCATTCAAAATGGTACGTATGGTCAGCCTACTTTGTAGGGCCTAGGCAGTATCAGTAATCCCATTGGGCTTGAGCCTTCTTGGAAAGCCAGGCCTTCAGAATTACTAAAACAATTTTTTCTTTTTTTCAATCAATTATATTTTAAATTCTCTCAATATACAGAATGATCTGAACTCTCAGTCATGCACATTACGCATCCAAAGTGAGAAAAAAAAAAGCATCTCACTTCTTGACAGTGTGGTAGGTGATCCGAGTGATCCAACTATTGGAGTTGTCTGTATTGCTTAACCTTTATAAAGACCTTTATAAAGACCTCATTGAAAACCTAATCATTTATCAATGTGTATCACAAAGGACTCTGAACATTCTCATGCTATGAACTGAATTGTATTTTTAACTGCCTTATGAGAAAAATATCAATGCAAACGCATATCCCAAAATTTTAAAACCTTAATTATTATTATTAATTTCTATCCCCTTCCTGGCATCACTGCAGTCATGGATTCCTGTGGGTTTGCTGATGCCAGTGGGGGGATAACTAACTGTTTGTTGGTTTTTTTTCCTTTATCAGGATTTGTTGTTGGCTGGGACACTTACTTATTCAGGGGTAGCATTAGTTATTTGGGAGCATCCTGCAAAACATCATGCAGGGGCCTTGTCATAGCATAATATATATATAATATATATATATATATATATATATAATATATATATATATATATATATATATATATATATATATATATATAATATATATATATATATATAATTAGTTATATGGTAAACACACACCCCTCCCAACATAAATTTACAAATGCAAATAGGTAGTTTGTTTTGGCTCTTTATACATCTTAACTGAAATTACACCACAGTACCCTGAGGTGACCACGCAATCTGGGCCTGAAAAGAGAAATTGTTAACAACAATCAGGTGTGGGGGCCTCATTGCCTCTGGATCCCCTGCAATTGCAGGGGTTGCAGGGCCTTACTATGCTTATTGAAATGAATTTGAACAAAGCTTTTTCTCCCCAACACCTGTACAAATGCTGAAGCCAGAGTTCACATTTTCCTGTCAAACATTACTTTCACACAGACTGGACCAAGAATACCTTTAATGATTGTGATATGAATGGGGGGGGGGTATGTAGGAAGGAGGGGACCAAGGGCAAACACCCACAAAAGTGACTCCTCCACAGAAGGAGAGCCAAAAACAAGGTCTCCAAGGTTCAATGATGCCATTTTTTGTAGAAATTTGAAATGATTGTGTACCATGTAAGATGCATGTATGCAGTGAGGAATAGAGGGAGAAGGGTGTTTGAGAGGATGCTAGACTGCTCACAGGGTAGATGAGATGCAGAAAAAGATCAGCTACGGAGGACAGTGACACAAGAAACAAGAATTCCAGCACTCCCTGTCTCCTGCTTAACATTCCCTGGTTGATCAGGGTCTACAATCTCCTCCTACAAATGAGTATAAAATGAGTATCAATTTTATATAATTTGGGTGACCACTCATTGACATCCCCCTACAACTAATATTGTTTGTTTTGCATTTGTTTATGTGAATCCTTTTTATTTTATAAATTTGGTTTCATTTGTCTGGCAATGGGCTGGTGATGGCCAATAATTTTGTGGTTTTTTAATGTTCACATTTTTGTGTGTAGTATGGGACCAATATTTTTTTTTGTTTGTAGTAACATTTTTGGTTCTGGATATGCATTTGCGTATGATTAATAAAAGGGTCCTTTTGTTACCCGTAAATACTTACTCGCTTATGTAATTAACAATGTAAGTCATTTTTGCATTTCCTGAATAAATTGGGTAAAGGAGGCTGTACTTCTCTTAAATCCTCTCACCATAAGCGGAAGAGCAAGTCATTAAAAGAGGCAGACAGACTATGGCCCCAGAGATCATAAAGGTGAGAACCCAATTTTAAATTATTAGGAACAAACAAACTGACATAATCACAACCGAGCAAAATTGTGAACTTGTTCACCCTGGTTTTTTTCCCCATTCTCAATAGTGTGTGATGTTGGAATTAACAAAATACTCTTTTGTGAAGATGAAGGTGGCCATCTGTGCACTCATCACTGGTGGCTCAATCTCCCTTCTCAGCAACCAGAAGCAGCTGCCATGATTCCACTAACAGAGTATCCAGTAGGTGACCCAGGAAATTAATTTCAACATTTGACTTCATGCATCAATTTCTGAAAAAGTACTCCCTACACAAGCAATCAATGAAGCCTTGGACTTGGGCAGTGCACCCACCAACAAAGTTTTTACCAGGAAACCAACTTTGACACTGGACTAGGATGGAAACTAGACTGACCAAGGACAAAGCTTGAAGCTACCTTTCAAATTACACCAATACCAATAAGACAGAGGCCACGTCCATGATCTCCCAACAAGATCTGTAGGATAGCAATCAAGTAATTTAACAGCAGCAGATACCAAATAATTGGATGCAAGGACAGTGTTCAGTTGCTAGGGGTAGTGAAGAACTTGAAAATAGAAAGGGAAAATGAAATGGAAATAAACGAGTTTGCTTTCATTACTGGAACAAAAGGATAATTTATTAACTGAAATAAAGTACCAGCAGGTCTAATTTGAACTTACTAATGATTCCTAAAAAAGAAATTTGTATAGTACTAATTATCCTTATAAGAAAAAAGGCTAGAAATGCTGATAATGTAATGTACTTCAGAATTAAATCATAATTCATGATGTAATTAAGCTCATCAGAAAAATAAAACACAGGAACTTGCTTGACCTTGAAACTCGTGCGGAAGAATGTTAGTGTGATTTGTCAAACCTAAGCAACATTGTGTATATACATAGAAAGTATTATAAAACTATTTCAAACAAATGTTTTGATAAAAATTCAGAAACTTAGAAATTGGAAAATGTGGTCAAAACTTCACTGAAGAGAATTTAAGAATCTTCAATCGCCTCTCAAATTAACTACAACACTTTCAAAATTTAACTTCACAAAGAGATCCTGGTTTTGATTATGTTTCAATTTCTCTTTTACATCTTACTACCATGGTTACAAATTTACAAAAATGTGATGAGGTTCCTTAAGAAGAAATAAAATGGTTAAGTATTCCTGTTAAGAAATCATGTGTGAAAGAGTATGACAAGATGATAAAGGAAAACTCTTCTCAAGCCATATTATTTTTTTTTAAGGAAGCCAAGTTTAAACAAAGTACCTGAAAGATCTTAAAAGATAACTTTTCAGCATTACAGAGGAACGAGACCCTGAATAACACAATTAACACATTACCCCAGGTTCCATTCAAAACATTTACTAAGGAGAGTAAGCTACTTACTTATAAGGGTTGTTCAGAAAGTTTGAGGATTGTGCTTACAGTGATCAAAATATGAGCAGTAGGCTGGGTAGAAATTTTATATTGAAAAGGTACATATTGAGAGAGGTTTGAATGGAACACAGGAACCCCCTAAATTATTTTCGCTGTTTAAAGCCTCTTACCCCTAGCACAATTTTTCACTTTTTTACCTATATTGAAGAATATTCCATTTATATGAGACTTACTCTACATTCAGGTTTTTTGATGATATAAATCTTTATTAACATAATATTTTATTTAATGTACAGTATTAGGAAAATTAATTAAGTACAACAATATATTCAGAAGAAAAAATTAGAGGCATAATAAATGTGCTAAAATTCAATTCACTTTTTCAAAGGACCTTTTTGACCTTACTTTGAGGGATGGAGGTAAAGAAAGAAGGACCAATTCCCTCACTCCAGAAAAGACCCCAAGTTGCTATCAAACATTTCTTCAATATATTCTGTTCTAGTCTTATCACATAGGGCCTGGCCAAATTTTTAAATTTATTTACAATTGAAATAGTTTGTAATTTTATTTAACTTCTTGTAAATTTAAAGGTATCAGGATATTACCAACAAAATCCCCTTATGGACTTAAGTGAATAAATTACAGATCTAATTACGATCTTTACTACAGTTTTAAACGAGTAAATCCAATTATCATGGAAAGTAGAATGTAACCCTTCCATAAAGTGAGGAATTACTGTATTAAAATTTTAGGAAAGATAATCAACCCTTACACCCAAATATGCGATGCTGAACATTTTGTTACTTTATTCAAAACCTACATACACATCTTGAAATAATCATACAGTTTTTAGGATTTATGCAGGTCATTCAATTTACTCATTCCTTTATTTACTTATGCATTCAAACCAAGCGAGCATCCATGATGGTCATAGAAACATAGACTAGACCAAATTTATGTACAAGATCACTAGTACAGTAACCCCCCCCCCCATTTGTGCAGTTTTGGATTAACACTAGCTAGAACAGCGGAAATTTTTGCATACCCATAACAGCGAGAGGCGGTCAAATTGACCACCACCTAATATTATTTTAAATTTACGTTTACATTTGTATTTATCGAAGGAAAATTATACTTTTTACAGGTATTTAATTTTATTTGAAGTAAATAAACGGTATTTATTTATAACCATATACAATAAAACCAATTACGCTTATAGATTAATAAAACTTTAGGGTTAACTTCGCAAAATAATAATCCTTTTTTCATCTTACTAATAAATCCTAGTTTTTATTTCTGTGCTTTTCTATGTTGAAGAACACTTCTTGCAAATGATTTTCTTGATTACGTGGCTTGTGCATGATCCACATACCTTTTTTTTACATTTGTGACAAATTTCACAAGTTTTATTTTGCTTGCACATTCGCACTTGGCATTGTTTTCTTTTCCGGGACAATATCACATCTGTCTCTGCAGTGTCGTCTTCACTGATATCCTGCTCTGCGTTACTCTTTTTAAAACCCTGTCGTAATTGTAATGCTAGCTGCAGAAGAAAGTTGCGATGAGTAATGTTCTTACCAGTAACTTCCCTATAGAGAATAGCTGCATTGATTCCAGCGAGGTCCAACATATTATAGAAAACATGAACGGGCCACCTTCTTGAACCAGCTTTAGTGCTGTATTTGCGAGCCATCTGATCAACTATATCTACTCCATATTTTGTTGAATTGTAGTAAGTCACAGTTTCAGGGGTTCTTTTTTGCATTATCTTCAACTTGAACACAGCTATGCACGCTGCTCAGAAGAATCACATTTTTATTTGGTTTGCATTGATAGACAGTTAGCGTTGCTTGGTCATTTTTCAAAACATGAGTGTTGAACCTTTTGTCTCGCAAATTCTTGATGGCAATTGGCACTTCTTTTCAGGCACGATTCATTGTCCCAACAAGGGTAGTATTTTGTGTTGTAATTTACGACAAACTCACTGAAGTAAAAAAGTTGTCAGTCGTAATGTTTCTTCCTTTGCCAAGGTATGGTTCGACAAGTTGAAGAACTACATATTCTGAAGCGGTTGGTTTGATGGGCGCTTTGCATCTTTACCAAGGTATGGGAATCCGTTCAAGAAGTATTTTGACTTGGTATCAGCAGCTATCCAAAATTTTATACCAAATTTGTCTGGCTTAGTGGCAATGTACTGGGTAAAAGGGCACCTTGCTTTAGTGGGGAATAACTGTTCATCAACAGTTATATATTCGCTTGGTCTGTAGCAAGCAATGCAATTTTGGGTGAACCGATTCCAAACTTGAGATGTCAGTGCAAATTTGTCCGTTTTCAGCCTTTCAGATCTGTTAGACTTCATGTCAAAACGGAGGTATCTCATAATTTCTCGAAAGCGATCTCGTGCCATTGTTTCACGAAAGAAAGGAGGTCCCCACTCTTTTGACCAGAGATCATCAGCAGGTTGCCCCTTGGCCAATATTCCTCGAGCAAACATGATGCCAATAGTAGCCATAATTTCTTCCAGTGACACAGTCCATGAAGTACTTTTCAATCGTCTATGAGCTTCTGCTTGAGTACACTTTTGTATATGTTTCAAAATAAAATCATCAATTAGCAATCTAAAAGCACTCAAAAAATCATTTTCAGCAATTTGTCGTTTGGCATAAACTGTGGGGCCAGGTTCTTCACGTACAATATTCTGTGATCGGGTTTTTCCCTCATTTCTGTTGCCTTGTTCAATAACCTCCCATTCTGTACCATCCTTCGCCGTTAAAACTGAACCAACTTCAATCAAAGCAGGAGTTTCGCATCGCTTTTTTCTTCCCATAAAGCCTCCCATCTTTCCTGCAAGTAATAAAGCACAATGGTAAGTTGCTATTACAGGCCCGTAGCCAGACCGAATGAGTAGGAGGGGCGGAGAAATTGATAGGGGGGACAATGAAGGAATTATATTATAATATAATATATATATATATATATATATATATATGGTTCTAATTCAATTTGGCAAACAGTGGTGAAAAGTACCGAGTTTTTCCAGGGGGGGGGGGGGGGGGGATGTTTACAGGGTGGGCTTTGCCCCTCTTGCCCCCCCCCCCGTGGCTACGGCCCTGTGCTATTATAATATTTATATATATAACCATAATGGTTCTACAATATGACACGAAATCATTATCAATAAACTTATGCACGAATCGCCATACTGAAACTGACAAAGATGTAAATATTTATTGTACTCACCCGCAACATGACCAGCATTGAACGTTTTATTAGCTGAATCAGTTTGTGCCTGGTCATCACTTTCTTCATTGACTCAGATGATGAACTTTCTGCCTGAGGAATATAATCATCTTCACCATCATCACTGTCCAATGATATATCACTTCCTTCTGAGTTTGATTCTGAAATTGCTTGCAAACATCGAAGAATTTCTTCATTTGAAAGAGAGGGGTTTGCACACATGCTTGCAGCTTGGAAGCGCAACACACACTGAACCGCCGTGTGTTGTTGTCAACAACATACAGCGAGATTGAACATGTTATGACAAGTCTTTACAGCACTCCTGTATTGCTTTTATGAGAAACGGTCAAAGTGACCGTTTCGCTGTTATAGTAATATCGCTGAATATCTTGTGAAATAATTAGATATATTGAATCATATTATACCACAAAAAGGTTATTGGCGTAGTGAAGGCATTCATGGAATATGATGGCAAACTAATCCGAATTAAGCAAGATATGCTAATTAAATTTGGAAAAAGCGGTCAAAATGACCGCTTCGCTGTTCTAGTGTTAATAAAGTCCAAAATATATTAAGTTTTTTATATAAAAAAATAAAATAAATTTAAAAATATAAAAAAAAAAAAAAAACAGAGGTAAGGCACTGGTGGTTAAGAAGCCAGCTCCAAGAGACCGTAATGGTGAGCATTTTTTTTTTTTATTACATATTACTAATTTTTACTTTTTTTTTAGTCTAGTTTGTTTGTATTTATTTATTTATTTATTTTTTTTTTTTTTTAGCAGATAATTAGTATTATTATTGTATTGTATTTTATTTTATCTAATTTTATCTAATTTTATCTAATTTTATCTAATTTTATCTAATTTTATCTCATTTTTGGGGTGTGTTGAGGTTGGGGGGGCCCCATACTTAGCACACTGAATTATATGTTATAGTTCCCCCAATTTACACAGAATTCATTTCACACGAATGGTTCAGGAATGCATCTACCAGCTAAATTGGGGAATTACTGTATCGGCAAATCATGAAAGGGTTTCTAAAAAAGGCTAACAAGGCTGAAGCACAACTGCAACATGGCTAGTTTTCCTTGGTATAGACTCACATATATGACACTGTGAATAGTTTACCTTTAACACTGAGGTGGTAAAGTTTTCAAGATAAAACTACTGTATAATTTAGACGTACCTTTATTGTTTATGGCATCAAATTGGGTGATGGTATACCATACCTTCATAGTACCCTCATCTGGAGGAATTAATATTAGTTCTTAAATTCTAAACTATATCTTATTAATTTATAATGTTTCATAAAACCAATTTGCTACAAAATAACTAAATTAATAAGCCTTATATTTACTCTGTGCTTTCCTTCTAGTAAAAGACTATTCAGCTGGACATGGATAAGCATTTTTTTTTTTTAAACAAATCCTTATTATATATATACGTATATATTAAATGGATATTTAGTCTGGCTGGCATAATTTGTCCATATAGAAGATTAGTGCCTACCTAGTTATTTGTAGAATAATTTAAATTACATTTTCAATAGTTTTATTTCTTTACAGGTCTACTTGTAACGGTAATATAAATGATTAAAAAAGTTAAAATTTACTGATAAAAAATAGTACTGAAAAAGGTAAAAGGCATTTTATCACATCTTGAAATTTTATGCAAGGCTCTACCCCATAATATACGGTTTATAATAATAAGAGAAGGAAAGTATTTTAGTTTCACTAAATTATTTACAGTCACCCCTCGCCATTCATAAGTATTTCATTCTACAGAGACCCCACGAAGCGCAAAATCCATGAACCACAATATGAAGGTTCAAATGGGAAAAGTGGAATTACATGCCTGGGGACCCCCACACGTCATCCCTAAAACATGAATAATTTTGGGGGGGCAATAAAAACATCAATAGAGTAAATACTTGATGAGTCGGACTCGTCCTCTGTCAAGTGCTATTATTCTTTTGTTTATTTTACAAAGAAAAGTGTTTTATTTCCTATGTCAAATGCCATTATTATTTTGTTTCTTTTACTAAGTGAAGTGTTTTTTAATACTGTATTGTATGCAAAGGTAAACAAAAAATTTTTTGTGTTTCACGCTCAAAATAATTCTAGCAACAGTAAGTGAAACAAAGTTTTATTGTTTTTTAATGTTTATTTTGAACATTGTATTAGACTCTGACCAATCAAACTTAAAAGGTTAGAGAGTATTTATGCCTCTTTAGGGGTAAATAGGGGGGGGGGGGGGGGGTAATTAAGGTAATTCACAATGAGTCACTTTTCAATGAGTCAGACTGGCTAGAGCCCTATATAGTCTGACTTATCGAGTATTTACTGTATAATTTACTTCAACATACAATTAGGCAAAATAGTTGCTAATAAATTTGCTAACATATTTTAGTGCACAGACTATCTACAAAATCACTTTGGTTATGAGGGTAAATAGCATTAGAAAACTGTTTTCTACTGATACTGTATTAGAGAAAATGTATGGTAGCACTAGAGGGTTTGCAAGGGGTAACACAAGTACTGCAGTAAGAGCACCCTCAAATTGGAAACAGATGCTAAGTGATCGGGGACAGTACAGGACTACTACTAGTTGTGTTTAGCCAATCAGCCCACCATGATCGCCCTCTCCAGAGTGGACCAGAGGTTCAACGCACTAGTGATGTTGTGTTGTGTTCAGTGTTGTGCTAGAGCGGTACAGTCTGTCATAATGTGTTCAATTGTTTGTGGTGTGTCCTAGCACAGATGGCAGGTGTCATCTGTGGAGTTGTCTAGTCTGTGTTTATATGTCCGTAAGTTGGGGTGATGTCCGCATTGGAATAGTGCTAAGTTAACTCAATCCAATCTGCTCAGGCTGATCTCTGACCTGTTAATGGGTGGCGGCTTTGCACCTAGGACTGCATTCGGACCAAGTTGTCTCAGTGCTTTGTGGGTTAGGTGTGTGTGCATGTTTTTTCTGTACTGCGTGATGTCTGTGGGGCGTGGTATGGAATGGAGTATTTGGTTATAATGTCTATCTGGTGTTACCTTAATGGTGCGAGGTGTCGGTGCATGATTGTACATGTAGTGGCAAGGGTGTTGTGGGTTAGTTGTCACTGCTGCCATGAATTGTGTTCCCCTCATGTCTAAATGTTCCCTAACTAAGTATTTTTGTTTCTGTGTGCAGGTGTTCTATTGGTGTTGTTTGAGTGCATCCTGTAATGATACGAAGTACGTTGTTTTGTATTGTCTGTAAGGTGTTTGTGTGTGTGTTTGAGATAATGGGTGCACAGCATGGGCTAGCATAGTCCATAACTGAGCAAATATATTATTTGTATATGAATGATGTTTCCTGCTGGTGTCCAAAGTTTGTGCCTGTTAGTACCCTAAGCATGTTAAGTTTTGATGTACATTTGTTTTTAATGTCCTGAATGTGGTTTGCAAAAGATAATGATGTGTTGTATGTGACCCCAAGTATTTTGGTTCTGTGAGTGTGTGGAATGTTGGTGTTGTTTAGTGTAAGCTGTGGAGTTATCTGGTGTTCCTTTGTATTGCACAATTTGCACCCATGAACCATCAAAAGGGTCACAAATGGTCAACTGCCAATAACTGAAATCTACAAAGTGCAAACCCACGATCAGCGACTGTATATGTTAATACACCATGTAATGATGACAGTGATACAAGACAGAAGCCATGCATACTATTCTTTCATTATTTTATACAATAAAAAATTTAGCTAAATGATTTAAAATGGTAAAATAGAGAGGTTATTACTATTATTAACAGGGTTGGCAAAAACTTGGGTTTTTCACACAAAAAAACAACCCAACTGGGTTTTTGCTGGGTTTGGGTTTTTTGGTTTTTTGATGGGTTGAAATTTTTTTTAGAAAGGTTCAATAATTCTGTAGTGCCTATATATCTATTTTATTAATTTATCTAATCTACAATATATATATATATATATATATATATATATATATATTTATTAAAAAGACATCTTTATTTCACAGAAAGTTCAGATATGAGAGATAATAATGAGACATCAGAATTTTCTCCATTTTAATTTAGATCTTTCCTTTATTCTTAAAAGCAGATTTCAGCTTTATTTAGACCTAACTCAAATTTAAATTTAAGATGCCAAACTCAAAGAGTTATAGAGGTGGAAGATCTAAAGCTAGCGAATGGGACGAGGTGACTTTATTAAGTGATCAGCCTACTAGAGTACTATGCAATTATTGCAAAGAAAGTATCACTCAAAAAATTGTGTGTGTGAAACATCATCTAGAGAAATGCAGTAAAAGAAAAGTGGACTGTTTTGAAAATGAGGCAAACAGTATGCCAAGACTCGAATTTGGAGCATCAGTTGAAACTGATTCACTTCCTCCAACTTCGGCTTCTGGCAAAGATGACCCAAAGATTATAAGTGAAAATGTGCCTGAAATGAGTGACACCAGTGCAGGTTCTTCATCATCCACATTTATCATTCAACACCAATAAAGCATAAAAGGCAAAGATCAATTACACCATTTGTGGTAAGAACAACTGTAGACCAAAAGGAAGAATTAGATTTACAAGTTGCAAGGTTCTTTTTTCAGCTAACATACCCTTCAACATTTAAGAAAATAAAGAATTTATAAAATTAATCAAAGGTCTAAGATCAAGATATGAACCATCAAATGGGAAAAGGTTGGCATCTGATCTGTTAATAAAAGTTATGAGATCTATTCATAGTTGTCCGGCCAGTTCCGGATCATTGGAAAGATTCTTTTCAACATTTGACTTGGTATGGAGTAAAATGCGAAATAGGTTAGGGAAAGAAAATGCAGAAATGTTGGTTCAAATCTACCGCCACCACAGGTCAAAAGATGCTGAACATACTGATCAATAATCAATATTAGGTACCACTTAAATTATAAAGCTGAAAAGAAACATGATTTATTTTTAGATATAGGTAGCCAATTAGAAGATAGATAAATTAGATACAGTATTAGATGTAAGGTTCATAATGAAACATGTCAAATAAATAGTTTCTGGAAATTTTAGTTTATATTGGCCTTATCACATTAATTATAGTTTATAGTTGTTAATATATAAGACTGCATAACCATATTATAAAAAAAGCCATGTTAAAAATAAGTTTATGAGAAGTAAATTGATGTGGGTTTTTTTTGTCTTGGGTTTTTGGGTACCAACCCTGATTATTAACATGCAAGTTAATAACTTCCCCATTTCACCATTATCAGTTTTATATTGTATTCACCTAGTTCATCCAACAGGAAATAACCAGATGGGGTAGTTACTATAACCAAGTCTCATAATTAAGTTAAAAACTTGGTTATAGTTACTAGTTAACTAAGTTTTATTTTGGGGCTCATAACTAAGTTTTTTTTTTAATAAGCAAGTTTTTAATTTAGTGGACTTAAAGTTTTTTATTAAATATTAAAATGGCATCAGTGGTGCAGAGGGGGAGGGGCATTTTTGCAGGTACTCACCCTCGGCCCCCTTCCTGCATTAAAAAAAAAAAACTGACAAAATTCAAATGCATGAGTATTAAAACAAAGTTAAAATATATTTTTTGTATGTAGTAGAAATTCAGTGCTGCTGCTGCTGCTGCTGCTGCGTGTAGTTTGTCATATTATTAGAAAACAGAATTAGCCATTACTCTCTAAATAAAAGATTGCCAGTCTTCAACTAGTTGGTGAAGGAAATAGAGAAAGCAAAATATTGATGATGTTTTGTTTGTAAAATTATTGCTGGACCTATTGTAAGGAATCACCACTTTTGGACAGAAATGCTAGATAGTGCCAAAATTACTGAATTGGAATGCATTATGAAATACAATAAGAATTATTACTAAGAGACATTAGACTGTTTTGTGCAGTATCTAATTTCTTTTACCTCTGATCTAATAGTGATTTGTATCTAACTATGTGGGTTGTTTATCAGCAATACATAATAAACAAAAAAATTAAATTTTTAATACTGAGCAGCAGTTATGTAACACTGCAATTTTTACACTGCTCTATATTTATTAAATTTTACTAAGTTTTTTGTATACCATAACCTAGTTTTAAACTTAACTAGTAACTATGTTTAAAAAACTTAACAAGCAAGTTTTTGGGGGGTACTGATAGCTAACTTTTTTCCGTAACTATTCCAATAATAGAAATAACAATAGGCACTGAAGTACTGTACATTTTAAAAAGTCCTACTATTAAGTCCAGCCAGATAGCCAAGCTGTTCATAGTATTGGGTCAACTATTTAAAATTGCACCTACCTTTGAATTTGTGCAACAGACATTTAATGTCTCACATAATTTTAAAAATAGGAAAATTTCTAAACAGCTGATCCTATCCTTTAGTCTGATCTGATGCTAAATATCCAGGCAAATTACTACTTAGCTATTGGGTAAAACTTTACTCAAACCAGATACTCAGCATATTATAATCCACGTCAACCCAAAAGTAGCTAATATTTCTACAAACTGTTCAAATATTCTTCCAACACTATAAAACTTGATCAGTACTAAGTTTTTGGGACACCAATTTTGATGATCCACCCATTTTATCCATTGGACTAATCAGGTTGAGTCTTATCTTATATCTGGGTTAGGTTACAGTCAGTTCAGTTCAGGTAGTTAATTTCCACACAGGGACCCAAAACACTGTCCCTGAAACAAAATTTACCAAAAAATTTTGTAAGAATTCTTAACTACTGGGTGATCTCTTAATGGCATCAAGCATAAATTCATCCTCCTTAGTATTTCTAAAAAATATAAAAATCAATTATTATTTTTCAATAAATCCTTGAGCTTTTCGCAGAAATTTTTTGATACGTCCAATAAATTTATATTAGCTTATCTCAATCTATGAATATTTCGTGTCATTCTACACTATCCTTCTGGTGAAAGAATTCCAAACTCTTTTCAAGGGCAATTCCAGGACAAATGAAGCAAAAGTATGTTAAATCAACATTCAACCACCTCTGATTTTGCTAATTTTTGGTGTATAGGGTAAGTTTATAAAAGGAATTCATCTGTCAAAATCTCGGCTCAGGAGTTATGAAGGTCATCAAGGTCATGGTCAAATTGAAATTTTTTTGGATGGTCAAAGTGAGGTCAATAATTGTCATAGATCCATAAAACTTTTTTTTTTTTTAACTCAGAAAGAAGTGTAAATCAAAAAATGCAATAAAAATAGAAATAGGAAAATCAAAAAATTTGACCTTTGTGACTCAATAATAATTGACTGAATGATCTTCAAGTTCACCAATACAAAAAAAGATTTCTTACGGTAATAAAAATAAAGCTAAAACAATATTCTTTCAATTTATACAATAAAAAGTTATTTTATTGACCATCTAGACTAGGGGTTCCCAAACTTCTAAGCTGTCAACCCCTTAATGAGCTTACAAAGTTATCATCCACCCCCTAACCAGACATGGGGGTAATAGTAATAGATCACAATTTTTTGGCTGTAATAGTAATAGATAATAGTCTATTACTTTTCTATTACAGTGGCAATGGACATACTGTATGAATAAAGAACTGAAAAATGAACTAAATCTACTCTAAACTAAAACAAACATGTATGTGAACTAATATTGTGGCACAATTTTTCCTTCAATAAAGTAAAATTTATCAAGACCTACAGTGCCGCGAAAAGTCCGATCACCCTTGAAATTTGTATTTTTTACATAAAAAACAATGTTTAAATGTATACTAACCTTATATTAGTATTTTGTCATCTGTCCTTTGGTTGGATGACTTGTTCTAGACGTTTGGCATGGATTTAATCAAGTTTTGACAAACTTCCACTGATATTTCCTTGCACCATACCTTTTTGATGGCCTCTTGTAATTTTCGACTGAGCCAGTGTCGTGGCATTCAACCTTATTTTTATTATTAGCCACAGATTTTCTATCGGATTGAGATCTGGACTATTACCAGGCCAATCCAAAATATCAAATTTATTGTCAGTAATCCATTTTGTCACTATTTTGGCCCTGTGACATGGTGCACCATCATGCATGTATGTTTTTGTCCTTTGGATTGCCATTGCCATTGGAAGTTATCCTGTAGCATTGCTAAATACCGTGCACCATTCATAGTTGTGTTCTTCGGAAGAAAATATAAGTTTCCACGCCCATAGTAACCGAAACAACACTTGGAGGGTGTTTCATTGTCTTTAGGGTGTATTTAGGGTCCATCCTATTTGAGCCAATAGGCCGGCGAACCTTTTTGGACAACTTCTGAATGTCAAAAATGTCGACTCATCGCTAAATAAAACCTTCTTCCAGTCATCAACAGTCCAATGAATGTATTTTTTACAAAATGCGACACGTTTTTTACGCATTTTTCATTAATGAACGGTTCTTAGCAGCATGGCGAGATGGTAATCCGAGTCTTTTTGGAGCCGCTCCTGGATAGTTCGTTCAGAAACACCAGATAACAAATTATTCATATTAAATTTTATTTCTTTCGCAGTTATTGTTGGGTTTTTCAATACTAAACGTTTCATAAGTTTGTCTGTTCGTGAATTTGTTTTCTCGGTCTGCCAGATCGTTTTTTAGGGACTGGCGTGGTTAGGCCACCATGTTCTTAACCCGTGAAACCCATAAATTAACGGTACTTTGGGATATGTTTAATTCCTTAGCTATCTGTCTCTGTGATTTCCCACATGCATGCAAAGCAACAATAGCACCTCGACAATCACTCTTAAGTTGTTTTTAGCACACATTATATATAAATTTTATTTACACCACTTTCTGTAAAAAAAAAAAAAATATCAAGAAATTTACACAAACAGTGAAATCTGACAAATTTGAGACACAGCCACCCGCAACGAAGGCTACCAGAACACTAATTTGAGAATGCGTTGGATAGCTCTCATATCAGCGAGCAACCTCAAAGTTACCAGATGTCGCTAGAACAAATAGAAAGTGAATTACGTGTCTCTGAATATCAAGGGAAAATATTGTATTTTCTTGAGTGATCGGATACTTTTCGCGGGCACTGTACAGTCTCTGAAATTGTAATGATTTAGTGAAAAATATTGTTAGCTATTGGTTGCGCTCAGCCTCATATGCCAGATTCAGAGCCTGCCTTATGCCTGGATCATGAGTGCAGAGCCTTCTGCTCATAAGTCTTATCCTGGATCCCTGAATCCAAACACTGCTACATCGCCAGCTCAATACCATCTCACACAGGGTATCCCCCCCAGGGGACCTTGATGAATCAGGATGCTGGGAATGCAGTAGGGATTCATGATGAAGAGGCATGTTGAACAATGGTGGTAAGGAGAGGCCAGAAGCGAGTGACCCCTCTGAGAACTGCAACTACTGCAGTAGCTAATGGTGGTGTGGTCCCTCAAGGGGGACTGGTCCCACTCATGCACCAGTTAGAGGGAGTCAGCCTGTGGCAAAGGCTGGCAGAGAATGGTGGGGTATCATAGGGGCTGCCAAAACAGATTGTATGATGGCTGTACCAACGAAGACTGCAAACATTTTCATCTCGAGATGTCAACCTGATCTTACAGCCGAGGAGCTGCGGGCATTTGTGGAAGATAAAGTGAACCTTCAGGTTACATGTAGGAAAATTGAGTCCAGATGGATTACGTAGTTCCTTTTAAGTTACAGCAGTCCGTGATGATCCAGGGGTATTTATGGATCCAGCAGTATGGCTGGAATGGGTACATGTACAGCAGTTCTATGAGAAGGGAAGAAAAACACCTGTAGCCCCTCTCGCAAGTGCTGGAGAGGGTAATTATGGAGACATCATGCTTCATACTGTGGAGGAAAATTCAGCTGGGTCTAATGCTGTAACTGCTGTGCCTGGTGTTTACAAGTGGAATTCAACATGTAGAGATGGCTGGCAGAACTCCTGCATCTTCCTAATTGCAACATTCAAGGTAATCTCTTATAACTATAGAGGCCTAAGCTTAGGCAATAACAGCAAACACAGGCAGATCATAATTGATAAGCTATTAGAGGATGCTGATATTCTCTGTCTGCAGGAAACATGGCTATGGAAACAGGACTGAAGGACCTGAATAACCTGTCCAGTAAACTTTCATGGGATAGGGGAGGCCACCAGAGATAAACAAGATGGTCTCCTTGCAGGCTACCCACCTGGTGGGGTAGCTATTCTATGGAGGTTGGGGTATGCAAAATATATTAGTGAATTAAAACTTGGTTTGAATTGGCTAGCTGGAATAGAAATTTGTGTAGACAATAAAAAATTTGTAATTCTGTGTATCTATATGCCTTTTCAGGCAGTTTGATAAAGATGATGACTACCTCATTAAATTGGGGCAGGTCAGCAGTATTATTGATGAGTTGGATATGACATGTGTAGCTATTATTGGTGACTTTAATGCTAATGTGCTTAATGATAAATCTTTGTTTAGCAACCACTTAAAAGCCTTCTGTGAAGATAATAACTTGACCTGTTTATTCATGTGTAGTCTTCCTGGTAAAAGCTTTACTTATGTTAGTGATAGTTGGCACACCACCTCATGGTTGGATCATTGTATTTGTATGTTCATTATACACAGTGATTCACTGGCCTACTTCGGCAGTGCTCCAGACAACTCTCTCTTAAACTTCTATGGACCTCTTGTATAATGTTTGTACCTGTTGAGTCTGAAATAAAGTGTTTGTTTGTTAACACACTGCTTCTAATTGCATTTAAAAAGACAAAGATCCTTTTCAAATGAGTGAAGTACCCCACATACAAAAGTAATAGTAATAGATGACCAAGTACTGGTAATAGTAATAGAAACCCAGTAATTGACCCCATGTCTGCCCCTAACCCAAATTCTCAATATTTAAAATAATTTTAAATGAAATCATCAAAATATAATCAATATTTATTAATCATTATAGTTATACAATTAACATTATTAGTAATTAAGTGAAAATTAATAACTGCTAAATACGTTTACAATTAAATCTTCTCCAATGAAATGGATGGGCCCGATGGGCATTATAGGCTGTAGGTTTGAGCCTTAAGTCACTGCCCTCATCGATATTAAGCCTAGACCCCTAGAACTTTATTGACCCCCTATACATCCATAGATCTTTATCAACCCCAGTTCCATCAACCCAAGGGGTCGATATTGACCACTTTGGGAAGCCCTGATCTAGACTGTCTTATTGTAGGTTGAACAATGGTTAGTTTTATGATATTTACGTCAAAAAATGTAATCTTAATAGAATACCTATGTTTATTGTTATTAATTTCCTGTCATTTTTCTTATAGATCATCGGATATAGTGTATTGATATTTCCTTATAGTATTAAGGGGCATTAGTTTTCAGATCTGTAATATTAGTGAATATCTATTATCAATGGGTTGAAAAGTGTATGCTGACCCTCTTAAAAAGCATAAAAGATAATAAAGGTACTTGTGCCAGTGCATGATGCACTTAGAGGAATGCATGGCTTAGCATCTGGTGATTTTATTTGCAAGAACTGTTTTAATGCTCTTCATAAAATCAAGATCACAGAGCAATTTAATTGATTGATTGACCTCCAAATGATCAAATCCTAACACCACTTGATGAGGTTTTTGGAAGACACACCAACACAAAATTTCTGTACTTGTCAAAAGAAGCCCAGGAAACTACTTTTGGAAGAAAGATTTGCAAACTCAATAACCATCCCTGGCACTCATAAGTTTTACAGATTTGTACCTTTAAGTCATACGCAGTTGGAGGTTGGTGAAATTTCTTCAGGCCCTAAAAAACTCACCACAGTTGTGAAACTGTTGGAAGATGAATGAGCAACATCACATTCCTACTGAAGAAATCAGCACTGGGAGATATGTCGCCTGCATATATGAAAATCTGAGTTGTTTTGTTTGGTGATTATAGGATAAATTTTCTGCACCCATCAGGAAAAAGTAATAAACATTCTTTTCCTTCAAGGGCAGACCTCTGTTGGATCCTGCCATCTGATATTCTCCAGACAATGACAGCTCCACAATTGCTCGGTGGAATATGAATTCAGTATGCTTTTAGTGGTGATGAGATGCATACAGCCAAATATACTTATGAACATCAACATTTAAATATAAACAAGATTTAATTGAAATCCTTTCTGAAATTGTTAAGAAGTTGGTAACTTATGAATACAGATAAGAGAAAAAAATTATATCTACACTTATTTTCACAATAAATTAAATAAGATCCTCAGAATACACCTAATACATCTCAAATGAAATTAAAAACACAAAAATCACCATTGTTTAACCTCCAATAAGACAGTCTGGATCATCATCAATAAGAAACTTTTATTGCACAAATTGAAACAATATTGTTATAGCTTTATTTTTTATTAAGAATTTTTTTTTCATATCGGTGAACTTCAAGGTTATTCAGTCTGAGATTTTGACGGAGGAATTCCTTGTATAAACTAGGTCTGGTGCTAGTGTCTCTGAGCAACGTCTACAATGAGAGAGTGTACACCAAAAATTAGCAAAATCTGAGATGGTCCTGGAACTATTCTTTTGTTTATTCATTTCACGCGTGTAACCTAGGATTAAATGTGTATTATTTGTTATTATTCATCTCTTATCTCTTTTGCCTAACTGATTTCTTCGTATAGTATTGGTACCATACCTTCAATGACTTTGTATTTGTTTTATATTGATAATAATAATTTAAGATGAATACATACCCTAATTAATAATTCTTATTCATGGTTTTATATTACATTATTAAAATAATAATGACCATCTGTTTTATTTTTAATTAAGAGCTCAGTAAAGCCTAAAGCTTAACACGTTCACTGCCACACGACACACATGTGCGTCTTGTGGCATGTTGCGTATTGCCTCTGACACACATGCGCGTCCATTCCAGTGTTATTTAATTCAATATAAATAGCTGCGGCAACGCGCCGGACTCAGTTTCTGCCTTGCGGCACTGAGCAGAGGATGTGCTTATTTTGTTGCGCTGTTTGGTTTTTGATTTGAATAATGAGTAGTATTCCAACACACGATTTTTACCATAGCAACACTAATCCATCCACCCATTCAATTATGTCAAATGACCAAGACACAAATGCCACAACAGACAATGATCAAAGTGAAATACATTATTCTTCAAGTGATTTCTCATTCTCAGACAGTGATGCCGAATATAAACCACTGGAAAGCAGCAGCACTGACAGTGAGGCTGAAAGTGACATATCAGTTACTGGGCAATAGCAAAATGATAATGTGAGTGCCGACAATTTACAAGCAATGGACTGCAGTGATAGTGATAATAATTGACATTCAGATTCAAATTCTAGTGGTATACCTTCATGGAGAGATGATACGCCCAGCATGAAGAGCTTTGTTTTTAGTGGAAGCCCAGGCATAAAAGTTAATATTCCTGATAAGTCGCCATACAAATTTTTTTGTATGCTTGTAAATGATGAATTTTATAACTTGATAGTGACAGAAACGAATTACTACGCAAAGGAAATTATTTTGAAAGGCACAGCAAGAAAGTCGCGAATAAAACAATGGAAAGATGTGAGTATTCCTGAAATGAAAATCTTTATAGGCCTATTGTTACATATGTGTCATATTCAACTGCCGCATTTGTCTAATTATTGGAAAAGGGATAGTTTGTTCAATATGACATGCTTCTCAGCTCACATGAGTAGAAACCATTTTCTTCTCATAATGAGATGTTTGCATTTTTGCAGAAATCCTAACCCAGGAGATAGGCCTGTAGAAAACAGATTATACAAAATATTACCTCTATTAGATTTCTTCAATTCAACAATGGACACACTGTACTATCCTTGCAAAGAACTTTCGCTTGATGAGTCTATGGTCTTATGGAGAGGTCGACTTGTGTTTCGGCAGTACATAAAGAACAAGCGACATAAGTATGGAATAAAACTTTATCAACTAACTGAACCCTCTGGCATGGTCTTGAAAACATTGGTCTATGGCGGGATTTTAGATGAGACAGGTGGAAAAGGACATTGTGAAAATGTGGTCCTAAACCTTATGAAAGGCAAACTAAACAAAGGTCATTCATCATATATGGATAATTATTACAACAGCTATCATCTTGCCTCACTTCTGCTAACTAAACAAACATACTGCACAGGAACTTTGCGTTCAAATCAGAAGAATAATCCAGTCCAAGTCAAAAGTGCCAAGCTAAAAAAAGGAGAAAGAAAATGCCAGTATTCCAATGGGGTTGCAGTAACCAAATGGTATGATCGTAGGGATGTGCTGATGATTTCAACAGAGTATGAGGATAACATTGTTGATGTGACTAATAGCAGAAAACAAATCGTACAAAAACCAGAAGCTGTAGCAAAGTATAATGTCTTTATGGGTGGAATAGACAAAAAGGATCAAATGATGGCCTATTACCCATGTGAAAGAAAAACAGTCCGCTGGTATCTGAAGCTTGGTATCCATTTGCTACAGACAATGATGGTGAATAGTTATTACCTATTTCAAATGTACTCCGGTGATAAGAAGAGCTATTATGAATTTTGACTTTCGGTTGTGCAACAACTTCTTACTGCTTCATCAGCACCCTCTATGAGAGTCGCTACATGTCGAAAGCAACCAAATAATGAAGTGCATTTGCCAACGAAGTTGCCAACTAATGCCAAGGGAAAAACAATGAGAAAAAGATGCCAGTCATATTTTGAAGAGGGAAAATGTAAAGACACTATTTACTCATGTGAGAAATGTCCCCAAAAGCCAGCTCTCTGTCTTGAGCAATGTTTCGGAAAATATCATTCTAAATAAACTTACAATGCAACTCATTTTAGTACACTTCCATTTTATAATGCCATTGTTTGAGATTAAAAGGATGTATTTTATTCCATAAAGTTTTGCCTATGTTTTTATCATGTCTCTAAATAACAATAAAAACCTTCTCAGTGTTATTATTTTTTTTACCTTGATTCGTAGAACTGTTTTTTGGTAAAAAATGACCCTGACGCACAAATGCGTCACATGGCACTATGGAGAAAAAAACAAAGCCAGTGCCAAGGACGCACATTAGCGTCATTCTTAAAAGTTTAATAAATTTAATTTTATTTACCAAAATAAAGCATATGAAGTCTTATATAGCAATTTCCGATGGTAAATCTAACAAAAACATAGATGGCATTATGTAAGGGTTCAAAAATCCAAGGTAGCAGTGAACGTGTTAAGGGAACAAATTAAATAAAATAAATAGTCATTTCACAATTATTTATGTAATTGTAAAAACACTATTTATTTTATCAATAAAGGTTATTCAATTTGAATTCAAAGAATGAAACAAGATGAATTAGTAGAATGCTACATAAAACTTTCAAATCTTCAGAACATCTCATTAGGCCTTGCCAATATTGAATAAAACAAGGTTGGATGGGTTAAAACCAGCATGATTAGTTTGCATCAGGGCTGTGGAGTCGGTGATAAAATTTGCCGACTCCAACTCCGACTCCAAAAATTTTAACATTCCGACTCCAACTCCAGAAATCTGACTTGTATAATTACGACCGACTCCGATGGAATGTTAAGGCCAAATTGATTACGATTAGCTTTATTAAGCCAATGGAGATTCATAAACAAGGCATTTTGTCACCACCACATGACTCATCAGGTTACTTAGTGGCTGTAACTATGCCTTAATGGCTTTTTTTCTCTTTATTCAAAAATTACAATAAATCCCAAAATACAAACTGATTGAAGCTTAAACAAAATAAGATTATTATTGGTTTAGCAAATTAATAAGATGGTTTTGTATTATTATAAACAACCATAACAAAATGTACTAACCTAAACTGAATTTGTTCTTAAAAAAAGGATCGCTTCCATTAAATCTTCTTTCAGTGATGCTCTTAAGTCAGAGCAGATGATTTTAAGGGCTGAAAATAAGCGTTCTACACTAATTTGAGTAGGTGGCAAGGCCGTAACAGTCATAGAAGCATCTTAGACAATTTTGGGGTATTTAGTAATTGCTTCTTTCACAGTCAACTTTGATGAATGATCAATCTTTTCCACCTCCTCCAATGATTTATAGAAATTGATTTTGAATTTATTCAATGCACTCTGGGGGTGTTCCTCCTGTTCCAATTCCAATCGCCTTCGCTTTGATCATTCTTGTCTGTCCAGATGTTTTTCAAAATCTAATTCTTCATCAGAGCCTGAATTTGATGACGACGACGAAATCGTATGACTGCCATGAAGTGGCCCAACTACTGCCTCGGATTCATCATGACCATGATCTCGTAGACCTTCAATATGTATGGCTACATCACATAAGACAGCTTTGGCTCTGATTTGCTGCGCTTCTGTTAATGTCACTCTGTACATGGCATCAACATAAATAGCAGCCAAAAGAATATCATTGTCTAGCAGAAGCTTTTCTCTCTGTATCATCAAATTCCTTATATCATCGGCTAGTATGCCACCAGTTTGAGAAAGATGGAAAATAAGCATCTTCCACTCCTTATAGAATAGGCCAGGAGTCGTCATCATCTGATTGCAATTTTTTTGTCACGTTATAAGGATGACGAAGTAAGCCCTCGAGTTGTTTTACCTGATCCCACTGAGCCTCAGTCATGATGACATCCAGGGAGGCCATGTTGCTAAGGAAAAGTTTTACTTCAAGAATCCGTTGAATCATCATGTATGTGCTGCCCCACCGAGTCGCTTGGTCCAAAATTGCTCCTTTGCCAGCTCATCGCTTCAAAATAGTCTAGTTTTGGCATTCTAGCTGCCACAGCAACTTTTTGTATTCTTCCAATGAGATTAGCTGCATGTTGTCCTTTCAAGCCATCGCGTATTGCCAACTGCAGTGTGTGGACACTGCAGCGCATATGATGGATTTTGGATATTCTTGCTGCAGTATCCACAAATGAATCTAATGTATCGTGACTATCATGATCATCAACCACCATTACTTGTTCATTATCTTCAGAATAATCATCAACATAATCATCACTGTCTTCTGAATCTTCCACAACTTCTTTTTTGTTAAATTTTTCAAGTGTTTTCACCATGTTGGAAGCATTGTCCGTTACAATTGACAATACCTGGTCCTTTCTGATGTTAAAATCATTTAATACATCCATTAGTAGTTTTTCAAGATAATCACTGGTATGCTGTGCTTTAGTATCTCTTACTGCTAATGTCCGCGTGACTACTACTTTATCATCATCGATAAAGCGAATATTAATTGCAAAATAGTTTACTCTATGGTGAGTACAGAAATCCATCTTTAAGAACAGGATTCATCCTCGAAGACATTCTTTTAGTGCATGCTTCTGCTTTTGCGATTCTTCCATTATCATATTATGAATGTTGCCACATTCTAATGAAATGCCAAGTATATTTGCCATTTCCCCATTCAGATTAGCAAAGGCCGGGGTTGAAAAAAATGTTAGAGGGAGAGAATTCTTTACAACCATTTCAATTATACATACTTTAAATTTGTCTGCTGTCATAGTCACTGACTTTTTCACTCATAAAATATTTTGTGACAGTAGTTTGATGAGAACTTGTGCTTGAATTGTCATCAGCCTTCTTCTTTCTTTCATCATCCTTTTCATTCACAATTTTGTAATCCTTTGGATGATGCCGTTGAAGGTGGAGTTTTAGATTTCCTGCTCTTGTTGGAGCATTGGATCCTTCACCTGAGAAGGCACTAATTTTGGCATCACATTTTTTCCTGATCATCAGTGCCCTTTTGGCACTGACATACGTAATATTTTCCATCAGCAGTGAGTGAAAAATATTCAAAAACAGCAGATTTATACTTTTGATGTGACATTATGCTGTTATCATTACTTATCAAATTGAAATCTAAAAATCTGAAAAAGATTTAGGGTTGCTACTTGCTAGTACAAAATTTTTAAATTCCTTATTATTAATTATGTTAATTAATTAATTAATTATAATCCTTATTAATTATAAGCAACTATATTTATATATTATTTATATTTATATATACCTAGCTATTATATATTATTTATAATTTATATATTATATTATATATTAAAACATTAGGTTAAATCTATTTTATTCATAAAATTGAGCTAGGTCTAGGCCGCTATGGTTATAGTTGAAGGATTTGCACCGACTCCATCCAACTATGCACTTCCGACTCCACTCAAAATTGACCGACTCCACGACTCCGACTCCACAGCCCTGGTTTGCATAATTTAGCAGATTGTCTTAAGTCTGTGTGGTAGGTGTAGGCTAAGTTGAAAGAGCAAATACCAGTGAATTTACACCCAGATTTAAAATATTGCGGGGCTTTTCAAATATTTAAAGTATGAAGGAAGTTAGACTCAGGGATAAGGCTGTGGCATGCAAGTTGTAATAATTGGTATCACTCAGCCTGCATCAAAATTACAGAACAAGTGTACAGGCGTATGAAGTCACCAAATATTTTGGGGTTTGGCAGTAGGTGTTTAGATGAGGTTAAGAACATGCTTAAGGCAAGGTTCAAAAAGCTGCTAGCTCAGAGTCTAGTAGACAGAAGTTAGTTGGTCCTGCGAGTGATACTGTTGCTAATAAGAAACTAGTCAAATACAGAAAACACTAATGTAAGTTGGTAGTGAGGTTGAGCCTAAGGCTAGCCCTAGTGTTAGTGACAAGGATGCAAGCCAAAGTAAGGTTGAGCCCAAGCCTAATAGTTAGTGATAAGGATGCAGGTCCAAGTACAGTTAGGCATGATGAATGGCACAAAGTCAAAGGTCAGTCAAGGAATAGGATTAGGGAGAATAGTTATGTGGGAGCAACTAAAAACATGTTTCAGATACTTAGTAATTTAGATGAAGCAATACAATGTGAATTTACCATGGTTGGAAACTCTATCATTCGGAAACAGGACAATGAATTTTGCAATAAGAGAGAGAAAACCTGTAGAACAGGGTGACAAGCCAATCCATGAAACCAAATTTCAGACATTTTCTAGGTTATCCAAGATAAATTCTTCTCATTTTCCAGGTTAAAATGAAAAAACTTATAAGGTATATTTGAATAAAAATTTACATTCCCAACATCATGTTATAATATTGCAATTGAAAGAAAAAAACTTCCATTCCACTCTTATTAATTAAATGACTTCTTTTCATTTGGTTCACTCACAAATTATGGGTTGTACTGCCTATAAATGCCAAAAAAAAGAAAAAAAAAATTAAAACCTACCAAGATCCACCCCTATACCCGCCTAGTAACAGTTACTCAATATAAGATAATACTAATATTAATGAATGTCAAATTAACAAATTTTATGTTACTGGGTCCTTCAATGTTTTCATTTCTCTCTTTTTTTTTATTATGTTTATTATACAAAGTAAAAATGCATGAAAATTATTCAGCAAATCCAGTATCTGGCCAGATAGTAAAATTAACTAGCTGTATGGTGCACACACAAATTGATCACTAGTGCTAACTCTTATAATCCACGGCAGCTCAGAACCCTGGGAATGCTACCTCCTGTATAAGCAATGCTTATAACCCCCAGGGATGAATTCTAGGCATTTTCCAGGTTGCTTGCCACCCTGTAGAAGAATATATATTCCAGGAGGTAGTATTTCTAAAGTCAATGAGGTAGTGAAGATGTTGGTTAAAAGCCAAGGTAAAATTATAGTTCATGTAGAGTATAAATGATTTATAATGAGCAGCAACTTTAAAGATGGTAAATTTAAGTTGAACAGAAATTCAAAATTAGTTAAACATAGATACAGAGAACAAACTGAAACTTTAAAAAATAGGCAGAGCAAATGTTACGCAGTGGACATTTTACCATGGAATATTGAGAATAAGAAAAATTAATTATTTAGTTATATGATTAGTGAAAATCTGGATATAATCTGTATTAGTGAGGCTTAGATTACTGATGCAATATTTAATGACAGTAGAGCAGAATATGAGTTAAATAGCTATACAATGTATATTTATCAGAGAATGGATAGGCAGTGGGGTAGTAGTAGTAGTTTGGTCTTATACATTAAGAGTGATTTAACTTTAGTTCAGAATGATTAGTATTAAATTAGATAACAGGGTAGAATCAATTTGGGTTGATATTTGTGTATCGAGTAAAGATATACTTGGATAGGTACATTTTACAGACCTCCAAACCAAATGCAGAAAGTTGAGGATAGAATGGTTCAGGAAATGAAGATTGTTGCGCTAGAACATTAATTAGACTTAAACCTGCCTCGTATAGACTGGAACTTTTAGAAAGAAATAATAATGTGGAAGGTAACTACTTCATCGAGTGCTATAATTATAGTTTTCTAACACAATTTGTAGACAGACCAACTAGGGATCAAGCAATCTTAGATTCAGTTCTATCCAATGATTATGAGATTGTCAGGAAACTTGCAGCTCATGGGATATCAGGGTAAGTTATAAATTAGGTAGAAAAATGGTTAGAAAACAGAGTAATTCTAAATAGTCATGAATCTACGTAACAAAGTAAAAAGTGACGTAATAGAGGGATGAGTGTTAGATCCATTACTCTGTTTTATATCTAAATGATTTAGAAGGGAGTAGGTAATAAAGTTTATAAATTTACAGATGAATACAAAAGTAGTTAACCCCAGTTACAAATATAGAAAAATCTTATAAGTTATACCTATTGTGTGCAAAAATGCAGTCATCCATTTTGGTAGAAATAATGAAAACCAGTTAAGAGATGCAAGGAAACTGGTTGGATGATGTTAGACACAAAAAAGATCTTGGCATTATAGTTAGTAGCTAGTGATCTAAAATTTTCTAAGCTGTGCTAGAGGCCAGTGGCGGATTTAAGGTGCGCGGGGCCCTAGGCCGGTTGGAGTGCGGGGCCCCAAACTACGCAAAGCTAGCTTAATTAACTGAAATGAAGATTTACACCCCCATCCCCAGTGGTGACCTTACGGGGCCCTCAAATCAATGGGCGAGCAAAGCGTTAAAATAAATTTACTTTTTAAACAATATTCAATTTATTGATAATTAATTAGCCAAATGACCATTTCATAGTTGAACATTACACATTTGTTTTTTTGAAGCTTAACAATAAAAAATAACTATAATAATACACCATTAACAAAAAATAACTATAATAATACACCATTAACTAAAGAGAATACCACTTGACTGACATGCAAATGATGCAATGAGTGGGTTTTGTTTATTGCAGGCAATTTGTACGGTACACTTAACTATTTCTCAGTCAAAAAATTTTTTTCTAGCCTTCTTACTTGCAAACTGTTTGATGACATCAGTAAAATCAAGCACCCTTAATTTCTCATGCTCAATAGGGTGAATGAAGACAAACGGTCCTGCCCCATGGTGTTTCTTAGATAATTCTTGACTAGTTTCATCTTGGAGAATGATCGCTCCCCAGTGCAGTTTGTGACAAACATGCAAAGATAGAGTCGTAATACAATTTCAACATTAGCAAATGTTTCTACCATGTCATGTCTGTGAATTATCTCATACATTTCTAGTTCAGGACTTTTTGCAGCCTTTGCACCACCTGATGAAGGAGCACTTTCAGGTGAATCTCTTGGAATAGATTCATAAGGTGTGCAAACTGCAAAAGCTCCGACTCCAATCCAGCCTCCAAGTCCTTAGGATATGAAGACACAAGCTTTTCAGCAGATGCTTTAAGCTCAGTGTTCGTTTTGTTTGAGATTTCTGATAAAAACCCAAATTTCTCTCGAAGGTCGCTGTAAGCAGCAATGCGTTGTTGTAGGGCAGCACAGAGCTTGTCAATGATGGGCAAGAATGCAGTCACTCTAAACTTCTCTCCCTGTCAGCATAACATCCTCCGCGGAGTCTAGTTCATCGTGGTGACGCTTGCGCTTCCTAATACGCTGCGTGTCAGCGTAGTATGCATCATTACTCGTCACATCACAGGGATCACACTTAGCCATAGCTTTTGCTTCAAAGTCATCGAACTAGGATCTCAGGTCTTTAGCAAATTGTAAAAAGAGACTCTAGCAGTGTGACAGCTGTGTTGAGGGAGAGCCCAGATTTTTGCAGCTGGATACTGCTACTCTGAAACCTTTCCAATACTGTATCCCAAACTTCAAGAAGAATCACTGTTTCAAGTTTTTTCAAACCTTTGAGAAGACCACTTGCTTCAGCTCTTGTTTCAGCTGGCTGATTCTGATCTGAGAATAACTCTTCCAGAACAATGATGTTTTCTTTGTGTGCTCTACTGAGAGCAGCTACAGCATCTGCTCGTGCTGACCAACGAGTGTCTGAAAGTATTTTATCAACTTTCAACTTCTTATCTTTATTAGTCTCTAGTACCTCACAGTGTCTCCTCCAACGATAAGTAGATGCAACAAGAAAGGAGTACATATTTTGTACCAGAGCAAACAATGACACTGCAGCAGGACAGCTTTCTGCAGCACACTTAGCCACCAAGTTTAAGGAATGAGCCATACATGGTATGTACTCAGCTTCACTACACTCATTCTTGATTATCTGTTGGGTCCCCAGATATTTACCAGACATGTTGCTGGCATTGTCATAGGACTGTCCTCGGCAGTCGATAACTGGAATGTTCTTCTCTAAGAAAATCAAGAACAGTTGTAGCAATATCTCTGGCAGTGTGGCTTAGCATGGGAATAAACTGCAAAAACCTTTCAACTGGACCTGTAGTAGGCAGTACATAGCGGATTGTAAAAGTAAGTTGATCCATGTGTGAAATATCAGGTGTGGAGTCAACAGAAATTGAGAAGTACTTTGCTGTTTTTACTTCATCTGTTATTGAGGACATAACCTTTTCTGCCATTATTCCAATGACTTCCTCAGAAATGACATGGGACAAGTAGGAAGTATGACCACTACCTTTGTTTGCGTGTTTCTTGATATGTGCTGCCAAGAAACTGTCGTATGTGCTCAGCAGCTCTAGAATCCCAAGATAGTTTCCTTGTGTACTGATCCAATTACTTCATCTTT
Source organism: Bathynomus jamesi (assembly GCA_023014485.1). Taxonomy (NCBI): domain Eukaryota; kingdom Metazoa; phylum Arthropoda; class Malacostraca; order Isopoda; family Cirolanidae; genus Bathynomus; species Bathynomus jamesi. The sequence continues at coordinate 126,712 of JAJOZX010001575.1, forward strand.
ACCTCGAATGGCTAGCTCGCATTCGCAAAGTAGCTTTAAAACATCTACACAGCTCCTCAATACTGCTTGCCAGTACTCGCATTCACTTTCATATTGTTGTACTAGATTAGAGTCAATACGGGCACCCGCAGTCTTTCGATATATCATTTCAACCATACTTTTCCTGTGCTGATCTGACCTACTGTGAGATTCTATGACATACCTAGCGTTCTTCCAACCATTGAAGCCAGTTGTGAATGAGCTTTCCACCTTTGACATAAGCTTGCAAGCAAAACAATACACTTTACCAGTTGTTTTAGAGTAACAGAGCCATTTAAGATTAATTTCTTGGCCAGATAATGAATGAGTTCGAGTGAATAATGTCTTTGTACAATGACGGGTTCTGTTTAGCTCTTTCACAGCTGACTCTTTGAAGTCACCATCACAGTGTCGACATTCTGCGCTTCCCTTTTTCAACCAATAGTCACACACATTTTCAGTAATTATTTTAGGCCATAATCCAAGATCCGTTTCAAATCCTTGTTCAGTACCGGTATTCATAACTTTCACTTCCTCTTGTGTCTCCTCACTGTCACTGTGTTCAGGTTCAATTGCGCTAACTACACTAGGTTCAGTACTAGTTGTGGCTTCTCCAGTTGTTTCAGGCGTAATTGGTGTCTCTACTGATTCAGATTCAGTTTGACTGGATTCAGTTTGAGTGTGATTTTGCAGATTCAGATACTGTTGGATATGTCAACCATTGAGTTATTTTTGGTAGTTTTTTTACTCTTTGGTTTACGTCTGCCTTTTCTTGTCGTTTAACAGAGCCAGATTTATACTTCCTCCCTTGATCACGATCACGACTTGTTGATTTCTCCATTGTGCCTCAGTGCAGCCTCACTGCCTTATCCTGAAACATAAAAACATAAAAAACAAACTATTTACACTTGACCCTCGATTTAGTATTAATTAATACAGTTTAATTAATTAATTAAATACAGACACTAAACAGTTGTTCGGGTGAAAAAGTCGCTTTATGGGAAAAGTTGCCAGCCCCCACCAGTGGCGACTTTTTCCTTAAATATGTATAAAATGTATTTATTATGAAATCTAAGCTAAACTGACCTAACCTAGCCTAAGTACGTTTCATATAAAAAAATTAATTACATTAATTTAACATTTTTCAACTTATTTATGTTATTATAAAGCTGATTAAAACTCCCCCATCCCCATTTATTGACTGGCGACTTTTTCGAGATACTACTTTTACCATTACTTACCACTAAACACACTCACATGTGCACTCCACAGCGGCCTGAATAGAACTAAACTCCCACCAGCAAAGAGAGTGATACCATAATTATCACTAATCATTAATCAATTGTATTATTTATAATGGAATCCAACATTATAATTATATGTGAGGGCGCGGGGCCCTCACAGGCGCGGGGCCGTAGGCCATGGCCTACTCGGCCCCCCCCTAAATCCAACACTGCTAGAGGCTAGAAATAAGGCAAATAAAATGCTAGGTATTATTAAAAGGAATGTTAGTTACACAAGTAAGAAAGTCATCTGTAATTTATATAATTCTTATGTTAGGCCTCACTTAGAATACTGCATTCAAGCTTGGTCCTATCATTTTAGACATAATATTGATATACTTGAAGGTATGCAACATAGGGTAACCAAGCTTATCCCTAACCTAAGAAGAGGTCCAGGTCATGAGCTGTATTCTGTGATAATAGTGAAATCTTGCAGAGCATCAATCTCAAGTTGGCTAATTGACACGTAACTGTTTACTACTACCAAGATGGTCTGCATGGTTTGAGCTGAGAATGTACACTATTTGCAATCTATTTACTATTTAAAATCTTGCAAAATGTCAATCTCAAGTCAGCTTAACCCTTTCATGCCATAGGGGCACAAATGAGCATCAAATTTTACGAGATTTTAGTCCTTAAGGAGATAGCTACCTTTGGTTTGCTTCTGCCTAAATTGTTCATTCTAACAAAGGTCAAGCTTTTCACTCCACCTTAGACCTATAGTTTAACATGGAATCCAAACCATGCCCCACCAGCAACCCAGCATCTAGGCTATCCAGAGTACCCATTTATCTACCAACCACTTTCTTTATTGTGTGGAAGAATGAACAGCTGGGTTTTGCTGCGCACTGGCTGCCATCACTGAGTCTCAATCCTGAGGCCAATGGATTCATAGTCAGCAACGCTAACCACTACACCACCAAAGCACATCATAAGTCATAAGTTATATTTGGCATGAAAAGGGTTAAGTTATGTACGTAGGCTACTTTGGTAACTCTATAAATAGTTGTATATTAATTAGCTGACTGGAGATTGAAAGTTTGCCCAATTTTTTTATAAAATATAGCATGACTTGCCTCAGTAGGCAGGGTGGAAAAAGCCACAGTTATTTAAAAAAAAACAAGTCATTGAGGTTTTTTAAAAAACAAAAAAAATCCCCATGGTTTATTTGGTTTTAATGGTTTTTTGGTTCATTAGTGTTTGATTATAATAAAGTAATTTTATCTTTCATATTATTTTATTTAAGCATTATACTAACTTTTACAAGAAAGAAACTACCTATGTTTACACTCAAAATTATAAAATGAGCTTGTTTATCATTTTCTTGTAAATAATAGTGAAAACAATTCCTTTAACACTAGTTATTCAGATTTCAGATATACCAGTCATATTGTTCATACAAACATGTCAAATGCAGTGACTAGGAATGCAAATTATATAAGTAAATAAAAATTATTTAGTAAAATACCAACCAACCGTATTTGGTGCAATTGTAAACTAAATTTCTCATTTTTCTGCGTAATTGATACTTTACTTTAATAGTGGTTGGGGCAAACTTTATTGTCAGGATTTCCATTGAAAAATAGTAAAACACCTTAGCTGAAAGTACAGATATTTTTTTTTAATGATGTTGATTGTTGACAGTGTGACAGACATAATTAAATAGTAAGCACAATATTAGGTTTCATGTATGAAATTGTTACCATTGATTTACATTCATACTAAACATTAAAATAATATTAAAACTAATAATAAAAAAGCAAATACATAAGAAAAAAAAACTTTTTTTCCCCATCAGAAAACAAAAAAAAAAACCATGGTTTAAACCAATCCACCCTGTCAGTAGGTCTGAGTGGTTTCATATTTTCCAAATGTAATGTAATGTAATTGGAATAGAGAGAGGAACTGGGTATGTTTAGTTTTGAGAGGTACCGTACATTGTTTGAGGGAAGATATGATACAGATGTTCAAAATGTTTTCAAGTTTGGACAATTTAGATTAAAGTAACTTTTTCTTAGTAGGGTCTGTTGGGACAACTCAAGGGCATAATAGGAAAATTAGAAAATAGACTCGTAGACTGAAATCTATAAAAATACTTTTTCAGTCATAGAGTAAGATTTTTGGAATGACTTGCCATAATAATGTGATAAATAGTAGCTTAGGACATTTCATTTTAAGAAAAATTTGTATGTTTTCATAAATTAGATAGTTTATAGACTGTAAATAGTGTATATCCTTAAATTAACCCTTTACATACTACTTAATATGACAATGGTCACACTAAATATTATTGTCCATGAGAACGGTACTATATTCAACTTTACTCCACAGTTTAAAAAAAACTTTTGGTCCTTGTCACTATATTCACCTTTCCTCACAGTGTTTTGAAATGCATGCTCAGGTTGCTGCTACCCTCTGGTGGCCCCTGGCTGCCTCCCATTCTCATGGTGCTGCTTATATGTGCCCGTACCTTTCACTATAGATAAGTTACATACATGCTGACATTTGTACTGAATCATTGAATGAATGAATGGAGAAAATACTGTACAAGATAATGAAATATTGTGTGTAAATGTAAAGAAATGTGTGTGTATTTACGCAGCTCATTTGTGCACACACGCATCAGTTGATTGCTGCAGCTGCATTAGCTGACCAACCAGCCTGAAATTGTAGATAAATTGCTGGATATGATGCTTGATTGTGTATGTGACATTATCCCATTTGTCTACAAGTACCAATATGTGAGCAGGAGTGACATGGACCACTCATCACCTCTCCAGCCACATGCAAAAGCAGCCTACAGTACAAGTACGCAGACAAACTGCCTCAGCTATATTTTTACTGCAAAATAGTGTACTGTTGAGTCTTTTATGATGGAAATTTATTAGCATAATAATGATAATTATTATTATTATTACTCTGTTGTGGCCACATGGGGTGACCTGGATATGGCATCAGGCAATAGATAGATAGATGATTATCATTTCATTATCTAACCCCACTTCCCACATATTTCAGTTTTTGGTAGAGAATTGACAACTCTACGAAACAACTGGGTCATTCTCTGTCAGATCAACCAAAAAAAATTGAAATTAACACCCTCATCTCTCATATTTTGCTGAAATTTGGTTTATAGGGAGTTTGTGAGCTCTGAATCCATTTCTGAAATTATAAGGTCAATCCGACCAACGGTTCAAGAGATATGACCTCGGGCAATTTGAGGTCACTCGCGAGGTTACTAACATTTGGTGAGCCATAACTTGGGTAATAATTGTCACAATTATATAAAAGTATATATTAGAATCAGAAAACGACAAGGAATCCAAATATGCAAGTTTTAGAACTCTAGGTTAAAAAATAAAAAAGTTACACTGTAACCAAAATTTGAGGTCACAATTTGACCTCTGGGGTATCAAATGAGAATTTTTTTTTTAAATGTAAAAAATGAAGGCATAGGCATTGGCTATTAGAATCAGCAAAAAAAAGTTTGTTTATGTTAGTATTTTTCATGTAACTAACATATAAGTGAACATATTCATAAGTTGTGCGTCAATTCTACCTATTTTTTCACACTTAAGCTCATAATTTGACCTATAGAAATTAAAATTACATTTTTTATAGATATAAAAAACAAAGTCAGAGTTCTTGACTAATAGAAACAATCATAAAAAGTTTGTTTATGTTGGTACTTTTCATGTAACTAACTTATAAGTGAACACCATATTTATAAATTACTTGTCATTTCAAGGAATTTTTATATCTTAGCTATCAATTTGACCTCAAGCTCCAAGAATTTAATAAAAATTGTATTTCACTGCTAATCTACACTGGCAATAATAGTTATAATAGTGAAAGGGGAAGACTAAGCTCACATGTAGCCTAAACAAACCTGTTGAAACATGTTGCTACTTGTCTAAGTGCAGAATCAACACAGATAGTTGCAAAATTCCTTGTCTACAGGTTAGTACAGTTCCAGCCAGCACTGTGGGTGGCTGGTGGGTATGGTGTTTTAATGAGCCTCAGAGACTATCAAGGCCTAAAATATTAAGTGTGTATAGCTATATATTTTCTAAAAAATATATATTACCTAATTGTAAATCCTATATCTTTACAGATCAAAATACAATGGTTTGGCACTTGAAATACTGCCAGGACCCTATTCAAAAGCACAAGAAACGCATAACAATCAATCTTAGAAAAGTGACTGATGTACTTGTTGAAAAATGTGCTGGAAGAGTGAAAAAAAGACTCATTGTTGTGTGTGAACTGCTGGACACTGATAATGAAAAACCCCACTATACCAAACCAGTTAAAAAAAGTAAGTAATAAATTAATATAATAACTTATACTTTACTACAAGGTCTGTTTGATCTACTATACAGCCAATTATATAGCATTTAAGGTACTATAATTAATATTTAATTACTAATATTCAGGTGTGTGAAACCTTTTTTTCTGTTCTTTTCAGAAGGGCTGTCATTAAGCCAGAAAAAGCGCAAGGCTCGTGGTAAGCTATCATCTGCTCAGAAACACCTGAAGGAGAGGCTAGAACTCAGTTATGGTGTTCAAATTACCGAGGAGGTAAGTGATACTTCAAAACCTGAAACTAAATCTGAAAAACATCGACAAATTAATGAATGAATTGAAACAGTCATTCCTGGAGAGCAAATGTCACCATCACAAACTACAAATATTGACACTCTCACCATACACAATTGAAAAAACAGCTAGTTTCTTTCAAACTACAACATACATGGTGAAAAGAAGCCATTCACTTAAATCAGAACATGGAATCCTTCCGAAGATTCCACTAATGAGCAAAGGAAAAGTGATATCTGAAGAACACAAAGATATAGTTAGAAGATTCTATGAGTCAGAAGAGGTTAGTCGTATGTGTCCTGGCCAAAAGGATTGCGTGAAAGTTATCAGTGCTGAAGGTGCAAAAACGATTGGTCCTCGGGAATTTAAGAGAGATGTTTGAACTATATAAAAATGATGAAAAGAATCCCAAAATAGGATTTTCCACATTTGCAAAATTACGGCCATCATATTGTGTGCTTGCCGGTAGTGGTGGGACTCATTCTGTCTGTGTCTGCACATACCATCAAAATCCAAAATTGCAGCTGGCTGCATTGGGAGAAAGAGGTCTTTCATACAAGGATCTTATGGATTACAGTGTCTGCAGTACAGAAAGAGAGACTTGCATGATGCAACTTTGCAATAATTGCCCAAGAGAAGAGGGTGTCCTGGATTTTCTTGAGTTACTTGACAGTGTGAAATCAGCTCCAAATGAAATATCTTACAAGCAATGGGTGACTGTTGACCGTTGTACAATGGTTGATAAGGTGGAGCCACTTCATGAATACTTATCATCCCTAAGCATGAAAATATCCCGCATGGTTCGTCATCACTTTGTTGCTCAGCAACAATCACAGTACTTCAAGCAGTTGAAAGAAACACTACCACCTCAGAGCGAGGTAGTTATAGTAGGTGATTTCTCTGAGAATTATTCTTTCATTGTCCAGGATGCTGCCCAAGGGTTTCACTGGGACAATTCACAGTGTACAGTTCACCCTTTTGTCATCTATTATAGATCATCTGCAGACCAGGAACTTAGCCATTTTACTGTCTGTTTCTTATCTGCATCACTAAAACACAACACTATAATGGTTTACTCATTCATATTGAAGCTTATGACATATGTTAAATTCAGATGCCCACAATTGAAGAAGGTGCACTATTTCTCAGATGGATGTGCTGGCCAATATAAGAACAGATACAACTTCACAAATCTCTGTTACCATGAAGAGGATTTTGGTCTGTCTTGTGAATGGTACTTCTTTGCTACATCCCATGGCAAAAATGCATGTGATGGGATTGGAGGAACAGTGAAAAGAGCTACTGCTCGTGCCAGTTTGCAGAGAACTACAGAGAGGCAAATTCTTACACCAGAACACATGTTTCAGTTTTGTGAAGAAAACTTGAGCAAGAAGATAAATTTTTTCTTTGTAACTACAGCTGATTTGAAAGATGCAGAAGAACGGTTGGAACATCGATTCAAGGATAGTAGGGCTATTCCTGGAACTCAGAAATATCATAGATTTGTTCCCCTAAACAAGGAAGAACTGATGGTGTATCCCATTTCAAGTGGCATTGGAGAAAAGAAAAGAATAAGGAAAAGTCATTTTACTAATGAACCTGCAATGCTTGGTAACCTAAAATGTGTCAAACCAGGAGAGTATGTTGGCTGCATTTATGACATGCAAGTTTGGTATGGAATTGTGGAGGAATATTGTGAAGAGTTTGATGATTTCACTGTGAACTTTCTACATCCCTCTGGGTCATCAGGATCAAGTGCATATTATTATCCATCAAACAAGGATTCATGTGCAGTGCCAGGACATCATATATTAACTGTAATGAGTTGTCCTACCCTAAGAGGAGGCAGCAGAATTCAATACATTTTTCCACAAAAAGAAATTGATGAGAGCATCGAGCATGCAAAAATTGTATTAGGCTAGCACATGAATCCTCTAAGTAGGTCTTCCCCTTTCACTATTATAACTATTATTGCCAGTGTAGATTAGCAGTGAAATACAATTTTACATTTTTTGCCTTTGTTTTTATATCTATAAAAAAATGTAATTTTAATTTCTATAGGTCAAATTATGAGCTTAAGTGTGAAAAAATAGGTAGAATTGACGCACAACTTATGAATATGGTGTTCACTTATATGTTAGTTACATGAAAAATACTAACATAAACAAACTTTTTTTTGCTGATTCTAATAGCCAATGCCTATGCCTTCATTTTTTACATTTAAAAAAAAAATTCTCATTTGATACCCCAGAGGTCAAATCGTGACCTCAAATTTTGGTTACAGTGTAACTTTTTTATTTTTCAACCTAGAGTTCTAAAACTTGCATATTTGGATTCCTTGTCGTTTTCTGATTCTAAATATATATACTTTTATATAATTGTGACCATTATTACCCAAGTTATGGGTCGCCAAATGTTAGTGACCTCGCAAGTGACCTCAAATTTCCCGAGGTCATATCTCTTGAACCGTTGGTCGGATTGACCTTATATTTTCAGAAATGGATTCAGGGCCCACAAACTCCCTATAAACCAAATTTCAGCAAAATCTGAGAGATGAGGGTGTTAGGCACTGGTTAATCTGACAGAGAATGACCCAACTGTGAAATCAGATTTGGTGCTTGAAGGGTTAAGTCGGTTACTTTGTTAGCTCTGTAAATAGTTTCATGTTAATTAACTGACTTGAGATTGACATTCAGCACAATTTTATTATAAAATATTATTTTATGACTTGGGGTAACCTCAATATGTCTGAGTGGTTTCACGTTTTCCAAATGAAATGAAATAAAAATGTAATGTACGGTATATAATATATGATAATCATCCTATCTAAATCCATGTTAAGAACTTGAAATAAGATTAAAGTTTTCCAAATGATTTTCAATATTATTCTTATAACTTCTGTTAAAATTTTCAGTAAATATTCCACTTAACTCGCCAAACCAGCAATTGATGACCAAATTTTTTTCTAGTCAATTTTGACACTGAAAGAATTTGACACCCATTTCTTGCGCAAATGAGCAGTTTTTGAGGTATTTTCAGTTTTTGTATTTGAATAATCACAAATTTAGAAATGAAACAGAGGTCAAATTCCTTCAAAATACATCAAAATTAACCACAAAAATATATATTGGTGAGGGCACAATGTAACCTAACCACACAAGCTAACACACTAACTGAACCAAACCTACCAAACTTAGACAAAAAAAAATCAATTAACTATATTTTCATGACTCTGCTGAGAAAGAAATAGGTAACAGGCAAATTATTTGAGTTCAGCAGAATATTAACCAAATTCTCACCTGATGAATTTTCTAATGTATCATGATTTTTTTTTTATTAAAATTCCCACACCAGATCCAAGCAGATTTTGCAGTCTGTCTAACAAGCTAATCCAATATAGCTTAATTCTATATTAATTTAGTAATAAATTTGTGTTACAAGATCCTGTTTCTGCGTTTCAAGAACGTGGTGGACCTACATTGTAATTTATTAATTTCCAAACGCTCATTTTTTGTTTTTTCTTTTTGTTTAACTAATTAAAAGCATGGCACCCCCGTCAAGTACTTGCAGTCGCTGTGAAGGGAAATTTGCTGCTTACGCGTTTACAATGGCTAATAATAATGATCAGTTAGTTTGCAGGTGGTGCTCAAGCATGGAAGTGCTGAGGAACGAATTAGACCGTGAGAGGCAGGCCAGGGTGAGACTTGAAGAAAGCGTGATGCTCCTGACGGCAAAATTAGAATCCCTTGAGACTCCAGTTACGACCCCTCCTGCCTCAGTTTCTATTAATAATATAAATAGTACTAATAGCCCTCTCTCTTCCCCTAGTTCCCAACCCTTCGTTCGAGTGCGAAATGGAGCCCCATTGAGAAAAGCAAAGCCTTGTCTACCAGTAATAACAAGCAATAAGTTTTCTGTTTTAGGGTTCGAAGATACTGATGAACCGGAAATACGACTCGTTGGTGATTCCATTGTTCGAGGGCAGCTCGAGGAATTCTGTGGGAGAAACCCTCGTCGTAGGCGCCGTTACTGCTACCCTGGTGCAAGGGTGGAGGATATAACTAATAATGTTGACCATTTTACAGACAGTACCGCCGAGGACACAACGTATGTTATTCATGTCGGTACTAATAACGTTTTAAATTCTAGATCGGAAGAACTGCTGGCTAGGTACAGGGACTTATTAGAGCGATTAAAGGAGAAAACTAATAAGATTGTTTTAACAGGTATACTTCCTCGAATTATCCAACGAAGCGATTTCTACAGCAAGGCGACCTATATTAACAATAACCTAAAGTCTCTTTGCCAACAGGAAGGAGTGCATTTTGCTAATTTTTGGAACAGTTTCTACGGCAGGAGGGACTTGTTCCTCGAAGATGGACTTCATCTTAATGAAGTTGGAGCTGCGCGTTTAGGAAGACTATTTCATAATACTGTCTCTTCTTTTCAGGCTGCCGTAAGCCGAACGGTCCCAGCGTAAATTCCACAAATTTCCCCCGCGCTCGCGAAGGTGTCGCAATTACAAACAATTTGAAGGTTCTATCCTTAAATGCTCGTAGCCTACGAAATAAAATAAACGAATTTTTTTCTTTAATTGCTTGTAAAGACTATGATTTAATTGCGATAAATGAATCGTGGCTTAGCACTGAAACACGTGACTTTGTAGGGGAGTATCAAATTAAAGGTTATAGACTTTTTGTTAAAAACAGAATAGGTAGGCGAGGAGGCGGTGTTATGTTGTATATCAAAGATAATATTGCGAACGTTATAGAAGTAAAGCACTCAATTCCAGAACCGATAGATTCGACTATAGCAGAACTTAAATTGAACGATTTCAAACTTCTTGTTGCGGTTATATATAGGCCCCCAAATCAAACAGCTGCTACGGACGAAGCGTTATATCGTGAACTAAAGAGAATAATCGGTAGTGAGCAGGCTTTAGTTATGGGTGACTTTAATTGCGCCAACGTGAATTACGATACAATGCAGGGAGACGCGGAAGGTAATCGTTTAGTTAATTTTCTCGAGGATAGCTTTCTTATTCAAAAGGTTGGGGAACCTACGAGGTTGGACAGTATTTTAGATTTAGTAATAACTACGGATGATAGGCTAATTACTGATCTTCAAGTAATAGAACCGTTGAGCAATAGCGATCACAATATGGTAGAGTTTGTCCTCTCAGTAAGTCACTCGAAACCAACTAACTCGACTAAAATTCCTAGCTTCCAGCACGCAGACTTTAGTAAATTTCGAAATAAATTTTCACACGTCAATTGGGAAAACGTAATGGGGAACTCCAACGCAAAACTAATGTGGGAATCGTTCGTAACGGTATTTAGGACTATAAATGAGGAATGTGTACCGTACAAAATTAAGCGTGCGAAAGTAAACAACAAGCCCTTGTGGTTTACTTCTAGAGTAGGAGACATTATAAAGAGTAGAGAGAGGGCTTATAGGCTATACAAGTGCGATAAAGATAATCTGTTGTTACGAAACAACTACATATCTCTAAGGCGTGAAGCTAAAAGTGTAATAAAAAAGTCAAAACGCGAATTTGAAATCTCCATAGCTCGTGACGGTAAAGAAAACCCCAAGCGATTCTTTCAATACGTCAATAATAGAAATCCAGTAAAAAGTGTCTTAGGTCCATTAAAAAATGGAAATGGAGATCTAGTCTCTGAAAACAAGGAAATGGCTACCTTGCTAAACGAATTTTTTACGTCAGTTTTTACTATAGAAGATGTAACGAATATCCCTACGGTCATAGACATAATACCTTTTGATAATGGTAATATTTTGGATAATATTGTCGTTAGTGAAGGGGAAGTAATGCGCTATATTGATAAAATGAAAACGCGTAAATCACCGGGTCCGGATTCCATATATCCCATACAACTAAAAGAATTAAAAGATAGCATTGTTGTGCCGCTAACAAAGATTTTTAATGCGTCTATTTCTGAGGGGTGCGTACCAGATAATTTCAAGTTAGCAAACGTAACACCTATCTTTAAGAAAGGCGATAAAGGTGCGGCGGGAAATTATAGGCCAATCAGTTTAACGTCTGTTGTAGGTAAGCTACTGGAATCAATAATTAGGGATCGTATAGTCGAACACTTAGAAGTGCATAATCTGGTTAGAAATACGCAGCACGGTTTTAGGCGAAACAAATCTTGCTTAACTAATCTTTTAGAATTTTTCCAAAGCGTGGTTAACGTTTACGATAGACATCGGGCGGTTGATGTAGTGTATTTAGATTTTCAAAAAGCGTTTGACACCGTGCCGCACAAAAGACTGATTGAAAAAACTAAGGCTCATGGAATCAGGGGTGTAGTAATAAATTGGCTAGAAGAATGGTTGCGAGGCAGGAAACAGAGGGTGGTCGTTGATGGAGCGGAGTCGTGTTGGGCTAATGTAGCGAGTGGCGTTCCTCAGGGTTCTGTATTGGGCCCCTTGCTTTTTCTTATATATATTAACGATTTAGATGTCGGCCTAGTCAGTACAGTTTCAAAGTTTGCGGATGACACGAAGCTGGGTGGTAGGGCGATTAATGACGAAGATAGAGGTAAAATTCAGGAAGATCTGAATAAAATCGTTGATTGGTCAGTCACATGGCAAATGAGATTTAACGTGGATAAGTGCAAAATTATGCATATAGGTTCGCGTAACGGTAATTTTGCGTAAGTATGTCAGGGAAAGATTTAACAAGCGTAGAGCAGGAAAAAGATTTAGGAGTTATAGTCACTGGTGATTTAAAAGTAGCGAAACAAAGTACAGCGGCGGTCAATAAGGCGAACAAAGTGTTAGGTTTTATAGCTCGAAATTTTGAGTACAAATCGCGCGATATTATAGTTCCTCTTTATAAATCATTAGTTAGACCCCATTTGGAGTACGCGGTCCAATTTTGGAATCCGCATATGCGCAAAGATATAGACAAAATCGAAAGAGTTCAAAGACGAGCAACTAAGATGATTCCGTCTCTTAGGTCAAAGTCGTACGAGGATAGGCTTAAAGAGTTAAAATTGACTACACTCGAGACTAGGAGGTTAAGGGGTGATCTAATCCAGGTTTTCAAAATTATGAATGGGTTTGATAACGTAGATAGAGATAGCTTTTTCGAAATATCTCAATATAATAGGACTAGAAATAACGGGTGTAAGTTGACAAGTAGAAGGTTCGAGACAGCAGTTGCGAAAAACTTTTTTACGCATAGAATAGTAAATAGCTGGAATAGTTTGCCGGTAGAAGTAATTAGTAGCACGTCTATAAACATGTTTAAGAATCGATTGGACGCGCATGTTGATAGAAAGGGTATAGTTTAAGGTAGTAAAATTAAGGCTTTGTGGGGATAGATCCCACAGCTCAACACAAGTGTTGTGGGATATAGGGAGGCAGCGTCTTGGGTTAGGGGATACTCTCTGTCCTTACACACCCCATTTAAAGAGATTCCTCTGCCGAGCGGTGCCCCCCATAGTACTGTGAGGTATTGAAAAACTCATGATCTTCACTTGCCCCACAAACACCTTTAAATGGGAGACCCATAATGGGTGCACACACATTTCTACATTACTGTACAGTCTTTACAGCCACACCTACACTTTTCCTCGTAAGTGTATATATTGTAATGTATATGGTTGTAAATTTGACTTGGTCCGCAATCGATATGAACCGTGACTTGATGGATACCGTAATGAAATTGACTGGATTCTTTGGATCTGATATATTTGCATGTCCGTTATATAATAGATATAGAGTGTAACATATTTGTGGATAGTAGTCTATTATGACTTGATCCTCTGGATCGAGAGATTCTATCTTTAGTTTTAAATCGATAATTAATTATTTTTAAATTGATAATGTATATGGTTGTAAATTTTGACTTGGTCCGCAATCGATATGGACCGTGACTTGATGGATACCGTAATGAAATTGACTGGATTCTTTGGATCTGATATATTTGCATGTCCGTTATAAATAGATATAGAATGTAACATATTTGTGGATAGTAGTCTATTATGACTTGCTCCTCTGGACCGAGAGATTCTATCTTTAGTTTTAAACCGATAATTAATTATTTTTAAATTGATAATTATTTAGTTTCGTAAAAATTGGTCGTTGCCAATTTACCGGCAGTTTTTAAATAAGTTTCTTATGTTCTTGTGGTTCGGAACCCACGTAAAATTGTAGGTCCCCTCCGCCACCACGGAGGACATATACAATACACGATTACGAACACAGTTAGGTAGACCAGCCATGAGTGGATCCTAGGGTCTTTGTTGGTCTGAAACATTATATGGAAAACATGAAGCTACTTCGGTCTATCAAGCTTACATAAAACTAGGTAAACCTAGGGCCTATGGTTTAGAGTTTAGACTCTACTATTACCCAACATCTGATATACACTATACTTATACAATCTACAAACCATCTCTTTCACTCATGAAAGTGTCTAAATTTTTCTTAAAATTAACTAATGAGGTACTGTTTACCACATCATATGGCAAGTCATTCTAAAAATCTACTACTCTATGACTGAAAAAATATTTTTATAGATCAAGTCTGCAAGTCTGTTTTCTAATTTTCTTATTATGCCCTCAAGTTATTCCATCAGCCTCTGAGTGTGTGTTACAGCTTAATTCTCCAAACCTGAAAACATTTTGAACATCTGTATTATATATCTCCTCATACAATGTCTCTCAAAACTAAACATACCTAAGTTGATTGATTGTTTGAAGTTTTATATGGAGGAGCTCAGCCAATAAGGCTATTTACATCCTCCAAGACCAAAACATCTTGTTCCAGGAGAACTTCCCCTGTTCCTACATCAAGTGCTGGGTCTATTATTATTGGGATGAGAGAGCAATAGAGAAAGCACACCATTACCCTCTTCAATTCTGGGACCTATTCCAGAACACTCAGAAAGGGATGAACATGAGGCCTGTTAGTTCTATGAAACATGAACTGAAAAATGGAACCAAGTACTAAGTCAACAGTAACAGCCAGATGGAGTAACTAGGAGGTAACTGATTAATAAACCTGTGGGAATGAAAATTGGTATACAATGCAAGATTTAAAACTCTCTCAACCGCCCAGATGCCACTACAAACTTGAATACTTGGTCCATAGTGAAGTGTATCAATGGGGGAGAAAAACTATCCCCACCTAATAGGACTGATAAAGTAAAGTCCCTGACACCATATTGCAAAAGAGAGAATCTTAATTTTTTCCTTTGCCTAGTATAACATGGACAAAAAAGAACATACCTAAGTTCCTTTAATCTATCCCTGTATTCCATTCTTCTTAGTTTAGGGATAAGCTTGGTTGCCATACATTGCACACCTTCAAGCATATCAATATCATGTCTAACATGAGGGAACCAGGCTTGAATGCAGTATTCTAAATGAGGCCTAACATAAGAATTATATAATTTATAGATCATTTCCTTACTCCTGTAACTACATAGGGCCAGACTACAAAATTTTCATTTTCTAAATTGTGAAAATTGGTGTTCTTCCACTTTCCTGTGTTAAATTCATTTACAGTTAATTGAATGCCTGGTTAGGTCAACTGTACTGTGGGGATTGTGAAGTTTCTCACAACCCCCCCTTGATTTTCAAATCACCCTGGGAGATTATGGAGTTTTTCACAAAACCACCACCCTAATTTTCAAGTCCTATCTGGTTCTTTTCACAAGTTTTTCTCTCCCTACAAGAGTCTAGTTAGTAAGCCTATTAACTGTAAAAATACTGTAACTACTAGCCTGATTTTGATCTTGGAAGCCTATTAAAAGGTTATGAAACCTGAATAGATTGCCAGATAGACAGGCTGAGATTAATACAGACATGTCCTTTTGGAAAGCCTTTAAAGGTATGATGTTAAGTGCTCTAGCTTATAATCCTTGGTCAATGTACAATAAGAATAAAGACTTGTTCATGTTTCTTATTCCTAGTTATTGTAGTGTTGTCATTTGTATTTCACCATCGTTATTAGTATTAATTATTAGGTACTTACGTATTAACAGGGGGCCACCACATATTGATCTACAGATCTACAGAAGCTAAGGCTAACAAAGACCCTAAGATCCACTCTAAGGTTAGCCCGAGAGAAAGGAAAGAGTAGCGGGTTAAGAGAAGAGAAGAGAAGAGAATAAGGGGTTAAGTAAGAGCAATACCTATCACTCATGGGTTAACATTCATTCAGAAAAAGAGGAAAAGTGTCTCACCATCATCATCCGCCGGCCACTGCCGACAAGTTAGGTTAAGTTGCAATATTTTCATTAGTTGAAAATTTCTAATACATCATATTTTTTAAATAGCAATATTTTTTTAAATATTTACAATGATTTATATTTCAAGTATTTACAATGATTAATACGTGTTACACATTAAAAACAACATTTGTTTCTGGAGGCCAAAAATTTTTAATAGCATTAAGAATGGAATTGAATGGATCGTGATCATGTACCAACTGTCACCACATAATTTCAGCAAAATATTGCTATTTAAAAAATATGATGTATTAAAAATTTTCAACTAATGAAAATATTACAACTTAACCTAACCAATCATCAATATATGGTGGCCCCCGTTAATACGCAAGTACCAATTATTATTATTAAAAGTAGACATATATACCGTATAGGTTTTTTGAAACTGTGACCAAGTATAAATAGGTGTAATAAATCCAGCCAGGTTAGAAACAGACCTCAGATATTTACTTATTGCCCAGTTTGCAGTGCATGCTGGAGCCCTGGAGTTTCCTTTAGCCAAACCCAGTCATGTAACTAGCTAGAGAACCTATTATCATTATTATAGGACACCAGTTACCTTATTCCAGAGTTAGGGTTTTGCCCATGCTTGTTTGGCACTGATTATAGGTTGATTAACTCATGTGAGATAGGTTTGCCATAATTGTCAATGTTTGTAATTATTATTTTTATATTGGTTATTATTTGTGTATTTTGATTTCATGAGTAAATTATATTTTCCAATGATCAATTATGAAGGCATGATTCCTATTAATATTTGTTGATTAATTGGCTATTATGTTATTATTGTGATTAATGGTGCCTGGTGCACGTAACTAATAATCTTGCATTGTCTAGGGCCTAGGCAACCAGTTGGGACTCCAACTCACATGGTAGAGATTCATCAGGCTTGGATTGTGAATCCAATCCAGTGGGAGCTATGCAGTCCATTGAGGTTGTGTCAACCACTGTTGGCCACTGGGACCTGCCTGGAATCAGGCCTGTGACCCTAACCCTACTAACTAGCCAGTGTATAAGTGTATAAAGAAAAAAAAAACCAGGTCATAGGGGATTATAAAGTTTGGAGGGTAGCTAGGCTAGGACAGGGTTCACATTCTGTGCGAGTCATTTCCAGTACTTGTCTCCCACTTGCTTTCTATCCTTTCTGCCAAATCTCGCTAAGTGTTATTTGTGATTCATTACCAGTCTTTTTTATTAGGTATGCTTATACTTTTATACTGACTAATTGTGTATTTCACACATAATAAGAGAGAAAAAAAAAACAGTAGTTTATTTCCATTAAGTTCACCTTTACAGTCCAGCCCTTTCTTGGACTCTGAATGATTGGTTCTGCCACTCATTGGGGAGTTAGATTTAGTCACCGGAACTTGGGGGAAATCCTTTGCAGTTAACGTGCGAGTTGGACCTGAATAATCTCCTGGAAATAAACCACTGATAAGAGAGGCATTCCTAGATACCTGAGGAGACTATCTCTTTCCCCAGTCTCTTGACTATCACAAACCCAGAAACATGAAAAGGTGCTGGGTGGTTTGATAATGCAGATACTTGGGGACTATGGCCTACACAGCCACCACAGCAGTACGCTCTTGACAATTGGTTAAGTTGTGATATTTTTGTTAACACTAACAAAAATATCACAACTTAACCAATCATAAAGAGCGTACAATTGACCTAACCAAGCATTCAATTAACCATAAATTAATTTAACATGGGAAATTGGAAGAATACCTGAAAGTCTTGCATATATGAAAACTTCTTGCATATATTATTTCACTCTCTCACAAATGAACTTTACAAAAAATTTTATCAGTATGCTAATTTCAGTCAAAACTTCAATTTTAGTTTAAACTTTCATCCTACATGTCAAGCTTAAGTAATTTAAGTTAAAATTCTCACCCAAAGGGTAGGCCATCAGAATGTTATGGTAAAAACCTCATGCGACACCAGAAAATTTGAGCAAATTTTAGTCTGGACATGGGGTATTTGGGTCACTTTTCCTGCTTTCTATACAATTTTGAGTTGACCATTTGGAAGAATCACTTCTGCCAAACTTCCCATACTGGGTCCAGCAAGTGTAAGCTATCAGATCAATATAGGCCAAGGTTAAGCCAAAAGCCTTTAAGCCAAGTAGGCTAAACATAGGCACTCAAAGCCCTAGTTGGCCTACTTTTAGACTAGGTCTAACTAGCTGTTAGTTAGTTTACAACCCAAAAATAACCTAAATCAAGGCTAAAGATTAACAAAAAAGCCAACTTTGCCTACCTATCTGTCATAGTCTGCATAACAATCCAATGTGTGATAACATAATCGGCATAGAATATTGCAATATACGTAAGGACAATACAGGTAATTCCACATGGATCAGTTCGAAAAACTGGCATAGTTTAAAAATTTTCATAATATTTAACGCTAACCACCCATACCAAATCTATTTTCTACTTCGAATAAACTATCCTACACTGGTTCCGTTCCAGATTGTCGTGTTGACTGTTGACATTGGACTGCAAACTTAACGTGTTCGATTCCATAAGTTCAAATCATGGAACCATTGCCTTTAAATTTCAACCTTCGTCTCATGTAATGTCAACAATTTATCTGTTAAGAGTTTCTAAATATTAGAATTTGCCAATAATAAAATAAATTACACAATTTACAATATTCTAAAAAATACTGAATGATTATAATCCAAAATAAAAAGATACGACAATTCGATCGTATGTACGACCACATCAAACTTTGATACGACTTCACATAACATTAAACATTTTGAAACATGAAGCCACTCATGCCTGTCAAAATTATCCAAGTCAGCTGAATCATCTGAAGCTATATTTTATTATCAAATTTTGCAAAATGTCAATTTCGAATCAGCTAATTATTTTCGTAGATCCAGTCTACAAGTTTGTTTTCTAATTTTCTTTATGTCCTCGAGTTTTTCCATCAGACTCTAATAAAATAAAGTTACATCTACAGTAAACATTTTGAACAACGGTATTTTATCTCCCTTCAAACAACGTACCTCAAAACTAAACATACCCAATTTAATATTTTACTGTATTCTAACTTTTCAAGCTCCGGATTAGCTTGATTGCCCTATGTTAGTAGTGACCTAAAACTTCCTAAGCAGTGCTTAAAGGCTAGAAATAAAGCAAATAAAATGTTAGGTATTATTAAGAGGAACGTTAGTTACAAGTAGGATGTCCAGATTTGTGCTTGGAAAAACAGAGACAGGGGCAGATACCCAGAGTTGATACGGTATAGTATACCGTTATACATAGAGGCCTATGCCCTATAGCCTATAGGTAGGGTTGCCAAGTCAACAGATCTTGAATAAAGGACACTTGCACGCTACCGTATATTCCATTGCTTATCATGATAAAAATTTACTCGTGCAATATTTTTTACAATTTCTTTATTATATTCATAGATAAAATATGTCTAGAAAGTCGTACACTTGTAAAATCAGTGAAGAAAGAATTTGGAAATATTTTTGTTTTTTGGTCTTTTTTCTAAAAAAATCACTAAAAAAAAGTCTTTCGTGAATTTTTCTAAAAAAGGCGCTAAGACATGCGTAATGAGTGAACGCTTTAATGCATAAGGTTATTAGAAAAAAAAATTAGACACGAACAAGCCTTAACTTTCAGTAGCGCGACACGTAAAATAATGTTTTCTAACTTTCTAAGAGAGGGAACCTAGTAAAAATTAAGTATTCTTACCTAAGTATTCATCTGAAGATATTCTTCAACTCATAAAAAATAGAATCACCTCAAAAACTCGTGAAACCGGTTTAATATGGTAATATGGCAAAGCACAAAAAATATGTTAGCAGGCGATGCCTTCCTCGTTCCTCTCCAGCAAGGATGACAATGGCAACGGGCAATGGGGGCAGGATTGCCAACTCTGATTTACTAGAAATCACATCTGAATGAATGTTGAATCTCACTTCTCCCGATTAACGAATTAATTAAGTTTGAAAACATCTCCGTCTCAAATTTTTAGTGATGAATAAAATTTTGAGAGTCAATTACTGAATTAAAGGACATATGGCGTCCTTTCCGAGTTTATCAAAGGACAAGGACACATGAGCTGAAATAAAGAACTGTCCTTTGAAATAAAGGACACTTGGCAAACCTACCTATAGGCTTATTTTGAAAACACTTTTTAACAGAGTAAATGAATACTAAATATAATAATACACACCTTATAGTTTCACATTCGCATCGTATAAAATCAATAACTCCTAAAATATGTAAAAGTGAAATAAAATATTTTAGCAAATCCCCTCTCTTACGAAGAGATAAACACCCCCCCCCCTCGATAACGTCGGAATACCAACTAACTCCGTAACTCGCGTGAGCCGTAACTCATATTTAACTCACTCACTCACTCACTCTAAAAATTTCTGAAATCTAACGACAGATGAGTCATTTTTTGTCCCGAAAACTTTTTTCTAAAGACCGGGACAGCTCTCTGAAAACCGGGACGTATGGTCAGCTGGGTCAATATGTATTAAGTGACATGGGCTGGACCTATAAATCAAAATAACTTTTTATGAGGTAGTTTTAGTGCTTCATTCAAATTTGTCACTCATTTTTTGTGCAAATGCATATTAAGGGTGAACATTATGATACTAATAATATATATATAAATACACTCATTTTTGGTCCGACAAGTATAATCTTGGGCTATTTTTTAGCTACTCTGCGACTTAATTAGTTTTTTTCTGTTCTGGCTATTTTTTTTTCTAATTGGATTCAGTTTCGTGGTGTTTGTGATAGAATTATGACGTGCCGTTCGTGTGGTTTCGACTTTGAGAAATTGATTCGTAATGTGCCCTAGATGAAGACAAAGCATTGGATGTTTTTATCAATTACGGCGTTATTCTTTCATCCTTAACTTGCCCGAAATGTGACAGTGAGCGCCTAATACGCAAAGATCAGAAGATATTTAGGTGAAATAACCAATATTAACCTGTTAGGTTAGTTGAATGCCCGGTTAGGTTAATTGAATGCCCAGTTAGGTCAATTGAATGCCTGGTTAGGTTAATGGAATGCCCGGTTAGGTCAACTGTACGCCCATGATGATTGGTTAGGTTAAGTCGTGATATTTTCGTTAGTTTAAACGAAAATGACGAGAGCAAACTTTTCCGGTTAATTTTGAGGTGTTTTGAACGTTTCCGTGGTAATGCGTCGTTTACGAGATCTCGTAACATGAACATGTTAAGTTATGTTTTATTGTATAAAATGTAGTCAAAAATACATTTTTCAAGTGTACTTTGGTGTGTTTTGTTCGAATGTGACCTTCATTTCTTGTGCAAATGAACAGAAATATAGTTGTCATTGCATGGCCCAAACACGTATTTCTGTTCATTTGCACAAGAAATGAAGGTTATATTTGAACAGAGCACACCAAAGTACACTAGAAAAATGTATATTTTAATTCAACTTCAGGCCATGTCATTTTCTGCATAATGACCGTCATGGGCATGGGCGCCCGCAGGTAGGGGCAAGGGGGGGCGCTTGCCCCCCCTGGAAATGCCAAGAAAATATATTAAATATTTTCTAAGAAAATATTTATATCCTAAACTTGCTGAAAAGTATCCAACTGCCTCCTAAAGGCACTAAACTTAGAATTAACCTGCTGGTTCCTAAGGGGTCAAAAGTTTTTTGCTTGCTCCGGTCCCTACCTATTAATACATTAAATTTTGCCCCCCCTTGGAAAAAATCCTGCGGGCGCCCATGGTCATGGGTAATTTATATAATTCTTATGTTAGGCCTCACTTAGAATACTGCATTCAAGCTTGGTCCCCTCACCTAGACATGATATTGATATGCTTGAAGATGTGCAACGTAGGGCAACCAAGCTTATCCCTAACCTAAGAAGATTGGTTTATAGAAAGATTAAAGGAACTAGGTATGTTTAGTTTTGAGAGACATTGTATGAGGGAGATATGATACAGATGTTCAAAATGTTTTCAGGTTTGGACAATTAAGATGTAAGTAACTTTTTCTCATTAGAGGCTGATGGAATAACTCGAGGGCATAATAAGAAAATCAGTGAGAGATGTACAAGCCCCGCCTTCGTAGGCGGAGACTTCTCCAAAAGTGACAAACATTTTCAGACGTTATTCCGTTACTATATATACACAATGGCATAGTACGAGTATATTCTTTGATATGTAGTTCTGTGGACAGAGCGTACACACATCATACATTTATACAGGGCGTTTCACAACCAGTCTGCCATACTTTCGGGGGTGATATCGAATAAAAGTTACTACAACAGTGGTGCTATTTCCAACCGTTGCGGAGCTACGGACGTTTTAAGGTACACGAAAAAACATAAACGAGCGTATTAATCTGATGTATTTATTGCTACGTTTTATGAGATACACCTTATAAATGTTCAAAATGTCCGCCTCGTTTTTCACTGCACAGCCTTGCTCGTTCCAAACAAGTGTCCACTGACCATTGAGTCATTTCGGGGCGTCCATAATCCGACGCAAGAGTTCCTCTCTTGTTTGGACTTTGGTCTTGTAGACCATCTCTTTCATAAAGCCCCACAAAAAGAAATCTAACGGGGTTAGGTCCGGAGATCTCGGGGCCACGATATTGGACCAGCACGACCAATCCAACGATTCCCGTACCGCCAATTCAAGTAATCCGTAACATGACAACCAAAATGTGGTGGCGCCCCATCGTGCTGAAAGAACATCCTGCGCCTTGTCGCCAAGGGCACGTCCTCCAACAAAAGCGGCAATTCATTCGTCAGGAAGTTCAGATAAATATCAGCAGTTAATCGTTGTTCAAAACGAACGGTCCAATCAGCTGATCTTCAATTACACCGCACCAAACATTCACCGAAAATCAATGTTGGAAGTTTCCTTCAACGATACCGTGGGGATTATCGGCGGACCACAAGTGGGAATTTCGTCTATTGTTAATTCCATCCCGAATGAATTGTGCTTCATCACTAAACAGTATGCGATTAAGAATTTGGCGATGCATAACCATCCACTGGCAAAATTGAACACGTTTATCTTAATCATTCGTTGAAGAGTTTGCACACGTTGCAAATGATAGGGATGCAAACCCTCATCATATATGCCCCCCCCCCCAAAAGTATGGCAGACCAGTGGTGAAACACCTGTATATAGTACTGGTTTTCCAAGTACAAAAACATTTTCCTTCTAATTTGTCTACCTTTCGAAAAATGTGAAACATGGTTCCTGATTGAACAATTCACCATCTGAAACTCAGTTTTCTGTGATCGTTGATTGGAAGGTTTATTACCTGTAAACCATTTTTCTATGAGAGTGACAAATATTTTCGGAGATGATTCTCCTATTTCGTAAGGATATATAACCTGGGATTTGCTTCCGCCGGAATTGTTCATTCTAACTAAATGAGAACCAACTCTTTGTGATCATTTATTTATTTATATAAAGTCAAACAATGACAACGGTCTTCTGAAAAAGGAATAAGCATAATAAGTAATCACTTGAATAAAACATAAACATAAACATAAACATAATCATTGTCCCTATCTCCTCCCAAGTCTTTGATACTAGATGTGATATGAGGTAATTGCAGTACAGTAGTGCAAAGACTTATATTGTTTTATAAAGTGAATACAGTATAGTACTTTAATAGGAAAACATAGATACTAGTTTATTTAAGAGTAATATGAGGACATAAGGCTTTGCTATTACATCATGATGAATACGATACTGTAGAAACTAAAATATAAATACTTATGGAATTATACAGTACATTATATCCAATCAAACATATTACAATACAATTAGAGAGTTCAGCGAGAGATTGAATCATATAAAAATAAGGGTTGTACAACGGTATTCCTGACAAAAGTAATAGTACAGTAGTGAGGTTACAGCTGTATTGGGAACACAATATAAAGTTCTTAGTAAGTAAAGTGTAAAGTGTACTGTACTCATCTCCCCAAGTCTTTGAGCCAGCAATTTATAAAGAAGATTATTAAGGATAATATGGCAAGAAAAAAAAATAAAAAATTGTATGTTTACGGATAAAGACAACCTTATTTTGTCAGTGCCCTTAATTTAAAGCATACTGATTGGTACTCTTCTTGATTCATATGGGTAGTCTTCATGCCAGGTAGGGGGGCGTCTGGTACGGTTCGAATGCCTTAGTGGAGTTGCAGTTTGGGGTGCCGTACCCATTGGCCTAGGGGGTGCGGGTGGTAGTATGTCGATGGGCGGCGTTGACAGTCTTCTTGGGGGGGGGGTGTGTTCTCTTCAGGGATCGGGCGCCTTCGTTCAACGTGCGGGCTGGACCGTGTCGGACTACGGGGTGAAGCGGGTGTCTTTGTCTGGTGCTGACCTGGCAGGTGTAGGTGGTGCAGCAGGTGGGTGTTGGTGGGCACCGCTAGGAAGTTCTTCAAATGTTGGTCAGGTCATCTTTGGAGCAGGTGTGCTGAAGGGTTCAATTTTTTAAGGAATTTCCTGTTCCTACAGTACCCTCCCAGATCATCGACCCTAACCACGTACTGGTCAAACTGCCTGACTCGATGACCACACCTGTCTTGTCCCATTACGGGAGTGTGGACCGACCTGGTTATGGATGCGATAAGGTCCGACTGTAGTGGTGGGAGTCTCTTGGTGTGCTCTGACCAGCGTTCCGCACCCTCATGTGGCGGTTCCTCAGAGCATCTTCTCGGGTGGCCAAGTTTTCACGCCACGTGTCGTGTGGTTTATATCGGCGGGAAGGATTGGAATGAAGTCCCGGATAGGGCGGCCGAAACACACATTGTGGGGAGTGTTTTGTATCTCTATCGGCGTGTTTCTGTATTGAAGCATGGCCCGTTGAAAGTTTTCGGTGTTGAGGTCGCCGTTTGGTCCAGTGTTGTCGGTTATTAGGCGTTTCGTTGTCTTGGACACCAACTTCTGCCCGACAGTTGCTGTGAGGGAAAGCCACTGAGAGAGTCGGTGTGTACGCCCCAGTTTTTGGGAACGCCGTGTGGCTGCTGCGGTAAAATTCAGGGCCCCCATCGGAAGCCAGTTCGTCGGGGATGCCGAAGGTGAACGAACGTCCGTCGGAGGCAGGCGATGAGTCCAGCAGCACCATCTGATGACCTCTCTACTATTGGCCAGTTGGAGTATCTGTCCACCCACGACCAGGTAGTTACTCCTTTGTAGTGGAAGTAGTCCCGCAGACGCACTGGAAAGGGGTATTCTGGTGATGTTGGTGGAGTGGGTGGAGCGCTGGGCTGGGTGGTGCCATGCGGTTGCAGTGGTTGCAGCTAGCCCGTAGTGCTGTGAGGCTGGTTGTGATGCCAGGCCAGAAAATGGAGTTTCTGCTCTGGAGATCATGGATGAAGTACCTTGATGAGCTGAGTGGAGTGAAGCCAGTACTTCTTGCCTGAGGGCCGGCGGGGATAACCGTGCGGTTCCTGTACATTACCACGCCGGTCAACAGTGCGGAGGTCGTCGCGAAACTGGTGATATTCCGCAGCTGTGCAGGGAGTGCATGGCGGATTCAGGCATACCGGACTCTATGACATTGGCTAAACATTCATGACTTCATCGCTGGTCGTGGCGGTGCGTACTCGATCCCATGTCACTGACGCCAGGTCAGCGAGTGAGTGTTGATGCGGCTGCAGAAATGACGCAGGCTTCCATGCCATTACCATCTGTCAGTGTGTCGTATGCCGGCTAGGAAGGTGGGGGGGGGGAAAGAACGCCGTTCCCTCGCATGGTTGATGGATGGCTGCTACATCATCGGGGAGTGTCAGTGGTATGGGGTCGCCAGTGGGGTATCGTGACACCCCGTCAGCAGCTTTGTGTTTCGCGCCTGGTACGTGGATCATCCGGAAGCGGTACCTGAGGGTTTTTTCCTTCAAGTTTCTGAGGCGTGTATTAGATATGTCCTCTAGGGATCTGTCACCAAACACTTTGAGGAGAGGTTTGTGGTCCACTGCAATTATTAGGTCTTCGCATCCCAGCACGAAGTACCTCGCCTTGTCAAGGGCATCGGCGACAGCAAGTGCTTCTCCTTCTACTGGTGCATAGCGGGACTCAGCTGAGGTAGTGAATCTACTGCCGACCAATGTGACACGCCATCCAGTATGGCAGCAGAAGGGTTCGACTCGTGTACAGGTGCAGTGTTTCTGAAGTACCAGTAGCCGATGCCTGTTTTCGACCAGTCTGTGGCGAGGCATGTGGGCTTGGTTTTGTCAAAAATTTTAACACCCTCCTCTATTTCTGTGATGATGACATCCTTTGATTCTTCGAAGATGGTTTCCAATTCGTCATCCCACTTGAAAGGTGTTCCTGGCTTCAGAAGTAGGCGGAACGGCTGCATCCTCTTGGCCATGCTGAAGGCATACGACACCTGGTTGATGAGCCCGAACCATGATCGAACGTCGGTGATGTTCTTTGGAGATGGAAACTCTAGGATTGCTTTGAGGTATTTTTTACAGGGTCGGACACTGTCAGATGTGATCTCGAAGCCTGCAAATTCAACCTTGTCCTGACAGAACACAAACTTGTCGGGGTTCAGTGTGATTCCGTGTCTGCCGCAGGTGTCAAGCCACTGGGTGGCCTGGAAGAAGCTCTCCTCCACTGTGTCTGACCAGAGCAAGACGTCGTCAATGCACTTTGTATTGTTAGGGATGCTCGATACAATTTCGTCGTACCTTCTTGTGTAACCGTCACCAGATGCAATGTAACCCTGGGGAGCGGTTTTGTAACGGTAGCGACCCCAGGGCGTTATGAAGGTGGTCAAGTGGCGGTCTTCTTCACAGATTGGTACGCTGTGATATCCATTCCATGCATCAAACACTGTTTTCTTTTTGCCTTGCGGTACTGATCTGGCCTGGTGGAATGGCGATTGAGTGTGGTGTGTTTCGCGGGTGGCGTGAGCGTTGAGGGGTTGAAAGTCAACGGTACGCCTTGGTTTTCCGTTCTTTTTGGCGCACACCACCATTCTGTGACACCAGGTTACGGGCTCACCAACGGGTACTGGTTCAAGGACACCCAGTCTGACATCTTGGTCGAGGCCAGCCTTCACGTCCTCCTGCCAGTGGATTGGTACTGGGACGGGGGTGTGATGTGCGACTGGTTTGGCATTGGGGTCCACCATCAATTTCATTGGGGGGCCGTCCATCATGGGCAGCGCTTGGTGGTCACAAGTGTTGAAGGTGCTTGATTTGTAATAGTCCAGCAGGTATTCCTTGAGCTTTTGCTGGTTCGCCGCAACAGCGGGTAGCGGTAGCTCGATTGGAGGTGATGGAGGATGTTGGCGTCTTGGACAGTCGCAGTTAGTTACAAGTCCGCTGTCACTGTGTGGCGTGCTGGCACTGTTGTTACAGTATTGTGCTGGATCCAGTTGGACTTCCCCCACTGTAGGAAATCTTCCCGAGATAATGCCGAGTGAAACGCATGCCTCTCTGCTGATGAAGAACTTGTCAGAAGAATCGTCACATATGTTACCTGTCTCGTTTCTACTTGTTGGCCCTGTTCATCCTTGCCAGTGAGGCGAAGTATGGCTGCGCCAAGGATTTTGATGCCCTTGTTGTTGGCGGCGTGCATCTTCATGGTCACAGGGATGAGGTCAGACTGGAGAAGCCCGAGGCGGTGGATAACCTTGATACCGGTGAGGCAGCTCTGACAGCCTGTGTCTGCCATGGCAGGCAGTACCACGGTTTTTGGGTGGGCATTGAGGGTTGCCCCAAGCGCCTCGTAGTCTTCGGGGAGAGTCCTGACTGTCAGGTTGATGTGTGGCTGTGGTTGTGAGTTCTCCTTGATCCATATGTCCGATAGTTCATTGTAAATGTGATGGTCGAGGGCGATTGCTCTTTTCTTATGTGGCTCGGAAGTGTTGCTTGAGGCGCAGAGAAGATCAAATACCGCACCTTCGCACTCATCAGCTTTATTAGGAGTGGCTGAAAGGCTCTTGTCCTTGTCTTTGCTCCTGCATACGGATTCCCAATGGCTGTCGCGCTTGCAAATTTTGCATTTGTGGTTGTACGCAGGGCAATCCTTCTTGCGTATGTGGACTGGGGCTCTTCTGCCGTGTCCTTTTTTACCACAATATGAACAGGGGGCATTTTTGTCTTGTGGGGGTATTTGCTTACTTCTCCTGTATGTGCTGCCTGAGGCCTCCACGGCATGGGAGTCCAGCAGTCGTGATGCTGAGCGCTTGCCTGCTTCCTTCGCCTCGACAAACTGAAAGACGTCTTCCAGGGTCATCTCCTGGTTACTGTTGCCGAGGAGTTCCAGTTGTATTTCCGGGTCAGCAATTCCGCGGGTAAGGACGTCGCGAAGGATGGGGTCAGTGTAATTTACGTTGTTGTTGCAGCTTGGGCATTCAACAAGAAATTTGCAGACTCCGGCCTGACCACGAAGACGGGCTCCAAAACTGCGCACAGTTTCGTCGCGGTCTTGTCGCATATTGTGTAGGGTAACCCTGGCTACCATGGTGTTCTCCTCACGGACAGCTAGTTTCTTGATTGCAGCAAGGACTTCATCTTCGGTTTTGTTTGTTAGGCTTCCACCTGCGGATCTTGTCAAATCTTTGCGGAGTGAATCGTCGCAGCATTCAAGTAGTTGTACCACTTTGTCCCTACCAGTGATTTTTGTAGCTTCCGCATAATCTGTCCAACGCGACGTAAAATATGCCCAGTCTTCACTGGTACCTGCAGCCGAAATGGTTGGCCGTCTTACTTTCTCAACCTTTGCAGAGACTGTCGGGCTTGGGACATGGGTCGTGCAGTGGGCTGTTATAAGTGCGGCTACAATGGCTGGGTCCAGGTCTGCTGTGACATAGGTACAACCTGTGATAGGACATTCTACGGCAGGCATTGTGGATAGCGTTTGTTGAAGTTGCTTAATTAGGTTGGGGTGGTTGACAGTTGCTTGAATTTACCACGTATGTAGACTTATTTTATTATTTATTTAATTAATCAGTCATTTGTACCTAAGACCGTTGTCATAAATGAGAACCAACTCTTTGTGATCATTTATTTATTTATATAAAGTCAAACAATGACAACGGTCTTCTGAAAAAGGAATAAGCATAATAAGTAATCACTTGAATAAAACATAAACATAAACATAAACATAATCATTGTCTCTACTAACGAACGTCAAGCTTGTCACTCCACCTTGGACCGACAGTTTAACCTGGAATCCGAACCACGCCCCACCACGGGCGGTCAGAAATTACAAAATCCTCGCCAGGACTCGATCTCACGACCTTCCGATCAGCAGCTCAGCATCTTAACCATTAGGCTACCCAGGGTACCCACTTATCTACCAACTAGTTTCTAGAATCTAGATGGATGAACAGCTGGGTTTTGCTGCGCGTCGCCTACCGTCACCGGGTCTCGATCCCGGGGCCGATGGATTCGTAGTCAGCGATGCTAACCATTACACCACTCTCTCTCTCTCTCTCTCTCTCTCTCTCTCTCTCTCTCTCTCTCTCGCTATTATATATATATATATATATATATATATAATAAGCAAACAACCACAGGGAAAACGAAAAAGAAACACGAAATCCGAGCGCTTTCATGTTTTTTTCCTTTTCCCTGTGGTTGTTTGCTTATTATTATTATTATATATATATATATATATATAGTGGTATAAAACATCACCCTTTCTTCAGGAAGTTTTAGAGAATGGGTGAAGGCAACCGTGAGTAATTATTATC
Organism: Bathynomus jamesi; assembly: GCA_023014485.1. Classification (NCBI taxonomy): domain Eukaryota; kingdom Metazoa; phylum Arthropoda; class Malacostraca; order Isopoda; family Cirolanidae; genus Bathynomus; species Bathynomus jamesi. The sequence goes on from JAJOZX010001575.1 coordinate 156,567, forward strand.
ACAGACATTTGTCAGATATATTTAAAAATTTCAAGTGCGTAGTACTTCTCCTTTCTCCAAAAATATACGTTGCTCTTTCTTGGCGCGAGTCGAAGGTGGTGAGGCCATATTTACAGTGCAATTACAACTGAACATCTGAGTGTCAAGGTCTCAATCCCACAAAGCAGCGATCTGTACGCTTAGGTGGCTGCATCGCTGCCAACGGTAAGCAGTGTTGACAATTCTGGAAAAAAAGACAGACAAATTGCAGATATTGTTTGACTTACCTTCGTATAATTATTTTAGGATCAAATGTAGAATTCGGACCCCAGCCTTCTTTAGTTAGCTTTATAAGGCTAACTAACGAAAATATCACGACCTAACCTAACCAATCGTCAAGGGCGTACAGTTAACCTAACGATTGGTTAGGTTAGGTCGTGATATTTTCGTTAGTTAGCCTTATAAAGCTAACTAAAGAAGGCTGGGGTCCGAATTCTACATTTGATCCTTATTTTATTAATAAAACAATTGCAATTTAAATATTTATTATTCTATACGAATAATATAATTTTTGTTTTATCATGTTAAAGAAGTAAAATAATTCATCATGCCGTTACAGAAGTAATTATAAATTATGAGTGAAAATGTCAGCTGCCGAGTGACTCTATATCTATCGCAGTTCATCCGCCAATCTCGTTTTCTTTCATATCTGTAAATTTGTTTTCTTCTTTGATCTATCGAAAGCAGGCTGGACTTAGGCAAAAAAGCAAACATGACTTTTTATTAAACAAATAAATTACAAATAATGAATTTAAAAATGTAGATAATAAAAATAAGAGAAAAAGGAATTAAAAATATCAATAAAAGTTTAATAATTAATTAAAGGGTAATTATTCGTTTTAGTGCTTTTTCTCCTTTCTGAACCAAAACACATTTTTCTGGTGTTTTTTGGTGTGATTTGTTCAAATCTGAACTTCGTTTCTTTGGGAAATGAGCCGTTTTTGAGAAATTTAAAATTGAAAATTTCTCAAAAACGGCTCATTTCCCAAAGAAACGAAGTTCAGATTTGAACAAATCACACCAAAAAACACCAGAAAAATGTGTTTTGGTTCAGACTTAACCTAACTTAACTTAACCTAACTTAACCTAACCTAACTTAACCTAACCTAACCCGCGTTTTTTCGCAATTTCTAACCTTCAATAGCAGCGTTGGGGTGTTTATACAAATGAGTGGCGACCAACAGGAATAAATAGACGATTTCGCCAGGCCCACAAATTTGAACTTGTTGGCCTAGCCAATGCTCACAGACGTCGAAGCAAAAACTCCTCCAATTAACCGCACTTTCGGAAGCCACCGCTAAATAGAGCTGTGCAGCTAGCTTTGTCGAACGCTTTGTCAAGAATAACCCAACGTACAATAAGTTTTGCCACAGTTTGAGGTGGGATTTTTCAACCCACGTGCCTTTTCGACGGGAAACAGAGAAGGAACACTTTTTTTGGTTAATATTCGTTTTAATGCTTTGTTCGTTTTCGATAGAAGGAGACATTCTATGACAAACTAGGGACGAGCGCGGCAGAAAAAAAAAGGTTAATTATTCGTTTTAGTGCTTTTTCTCCTTTCTGAACCAAAACACATTTTTCTGGTGTTTTTTGGTGTGATTTGTTCAAATCTGAACTTCGTTTCTTTGGGAAATGAGCCGTTTTTGAGAAATTTCGAACAAAGCATTAAAACGAATATTAACCAATTAAAGTAGTTTTAGTTATTTTTAATATTGCATCAGGGACTACTTTATATTTGGTTTAAATACTAATATCGGATGTCATTATTAATTAAGTCATAACAAAGGATAAAAGTCGTAAACTAAACTAAGAATAAAAACTGAAACAAAAGAATTTGAAAATACAGAAATCAAACCATGTGAAAATAGAATTACTCTTCTTTCGTTCTTCCACCAAGTCTCCAGGCTTTAACGTTAACATTGTTTGGATGTCGGCGAAGGAATTATGTATAGGTTTTATACCACAGTCTAATATAATTACCAAGTCTTCTCATAAAATCTCATTTCATTCATAAGTACTCATACTGAAATTGACTTGCAGCGCCGTCCCACGTGAACTTTGAAAATTACAAGTCTCATTCAACAGTAATTATATTTAGTAATTATATGTAATATATGTAGTCGGTCCACTCTCACATTATAAGTCCAAGCATGGGTATTTGTATTCAGTATTCAAATTTCGAATGCTTTCGAATACAGCTTTTGAAGTATTCTTATTCGTATTGGAATACTTGAGAAGGAAAAGTCAAAGTATTGATATTTGTATTCTACACTTTGTAGACAAGTAGATAATCAATAATTCAATAACTGTATAACTTTGTCAAAGTGGCAGAACTGTGATTGGATAACTCTGTAGAATGTAGCTCGTCTTCATGTTGTCTCGCATAATTATGTCCTTTCATAAAATGGATTTGTTTTAATAAAAAAAAATTGATGCAAACACGTATTGCTTACTCGTGTTTCTGTATTTGGATTTGATTTGAAAGTATTCAATAAATACAGTCACGAATACTTTCAAATGTATTTGTATTCGCATTCGAATACTTTGTACTTCTCCTGTATTCGCATTTCGTATTCATGCAAATATGAAATATTAGTATTTGTATTCGAATACTGCCCTCCTGTATTCGGCCCATCCCTGAATTTATTTATAACGTATAAATAATTTCATACAAACGATTTTCACCATAAATTTTTAAGCCAATGAGACCTTAACATTTGTGAGCCATTTCGATTTGGAGTGCAGCTTTACAAATTTGGCCTCATGGGCTTTGGACGTGAAGCTCAAAACTTTTGATAGCTGAAGTATTTTTATAAATTTATGTGTTCACTGGCTTTTTCTCGATTTGACAAAAAGGTATGAAATTTTCTACGAGCGTGACCTACGTAAGTGATGTTGGTTTCAAACTCTGAGCGGTGAGGCTCTGGATTCGCTCACCCTCACTTTTCGCTCACTTTTCCCTTACCCTGTACTATAAATCTCCCATTTTCTTATTATAGTAATTTCCATTATTTTTATTCAAGATGAAACCTCGTCAACGACATCAGGTAAAGTTTCCAGTAAGGAAACGCATCAATTTCTCTATTGATTCTTGACCTAGAACCAGGGATACGCTAGAACTAGGATAACACTACTTCCCGTTACATTACCGAAGTTAAGCAACGTTGGGTGTGGGTGGCCGTCCTCTGTGCGCGGATGATATACCGATCTCACGTAAAGCTACAAGTCCCCTCTGTCATATGACCTCAGATGTTACGAAGGAGGTAAAGTGACCTTAAAACATAGCATCGTGCTGAAACCTATTAAAACCTTGCCTCGGTAGACAATAAACAATATATATATATTTTTTAATTACAATAAGCCGCATATTATCTTCCTTTAAATGCTTCTACGTTTGTTCTCTGGAACAGAAGTAATAAAAGGGGAGAATGTAGACACCGATCGACCATGGAAGTACTCCGGGATGGACGTTAGGCAGGAGATAGTGCTGTAACTCTCGTTTCTTCTGTCACTGCCCCCTGATATTTCTCTGCGTCTCATCTACCCTGTGATCAGTCCAGCATCCTCTCAAACATACGCTTCTCTCTCTGTTCTTTCCGACAAATACACGCATTTTACACCCTACACAATCTTTTCAAAATTTATAAAAAAAAAAGCATCGTGGGCCTCGGAGACCTTGATTTTGGCTCTCTCTTTCTTATAAAGTTGGGTATTTTTGCGGCCACCCGCCCTTGGCCCCTCCTTTCTGCATAAAAGAAAAAACAGTTAACAGTATGTCATGTGATCTGTCTATTAAAACTGTGCCAGACATTCACTTTAATATATTTAATAAGGCTAAAATTAAGTAAAATTATATTAAAATATATGTTATATTTGAGCAAGTGTGTATATATATATAATTCAATAAGTAAACAAATAATTAAGTTAAATATTGCCTGTGAGTGCAAATGCTCCGACAATACTCATCCACTCTGAAAACAAATTTGATTAAGTACACGTGTGTGTATATGTGTACACACACACACACACACGTGTGTGTGTGTGTGTATAGAGTATGTATATTTATTTATTTGTGTGTGTGTGTGTGTGAGAGAGAGAGAGTGTGTGTGTGTTTATCTCCTTCATTTTATTTTATGGGACTGAATTAAATTTGAGCGGAGAATGATGCATAATGTACGATAAAATAGATAAAATAGATAAGGTCTAATTCATTTTGGATTACCTTCAGTTAAAAGTAGAGGTGCACCGGATATGATATCCGGCCGGATATTGTGAAATATCCGGTATCCGGTAGGATATGGGTCATATCCGGCCGGATATGCCGGATATAAGCCAAGACATTAGAAAATTAACACCTGTATGAAAATCTGCCATAATATGATAATAACACATTACAAATAATATTTTATATACAAAAAATGGAAAGCCCCCAGGGCCCACCCCTAAACTAGTCCAGCAACACTTTTTATATTAAATCAACACAATACTGATGACAAGAATAAATAAAACATCTGTCCATCCTTAACGATTACAGTTCTATTAATATAATCGGAGCTTTTTATAAAAAGTCTAGGCGTTAAATTTTTTAAAAAGAGTAAAATATTGCTAGACCCCTGCACTTGCTTTCCATTCTTTTTTCCTCCTTTTTTCCTTTATTTTCAACAATACAAAACATTACGAGCTGACAAATGTAAAACAATACATTGAATAAAATATAAAATGCCTGGAATGAAATCAATGAATGGAGGGCAGTAATGTGTAGGTCAGATGCCGCCATTCAGCCTGGAGTCTTCAGAATAAAAAACTCGACAACAGTGATTTAGAACTTTTTTCCGTTGTGGTGCGGAAACAAGAGCATTTCTCCTCTTTTAGGCAATATTTGGGATCGCCTTGCTTCATAGATGTTTCCATATTCAGAAAACATTCTCTCTGAAAATACGGAGGATGCGGGTGTGCAGAGAAGCTTTGAAACAATAGTTTTAAGGAGACGAAATCGGTCCTCCCGCTTCCAAATTTGAACTGGACAGCGTTTCCTATCTACGAGAGGTTCAGATGCATATCGGTCTAACTCCCCTGCAATCAGTAGAACAGGAGCAGTCTTTTTTTCAACCTTTCTTCTCTCGTAACTTACTTCCCCAGATTGTGCTCCTTTTGTGATCTCCATAAAACACGCTTCAAGAATGTCCTCTTCGTCTTTCCTCCTTCGCATAGGAGAACTGGAATTTGAGCTTCTTTCGCTTCAACTTTCATTACCTTCACTTTCATTTTCATTAGAATCATTACCACCTTCGTCATTTTCAATACTTATGACTTCTTCAATCAGCCAGGATTTAACCTGCTCTTTTTGATCTTGTTGAAAGAAAGATAACTTATACCGCGGATCTATTGCAGTCGCAGTCACATAAGCCCTGTTTTTCATTATGTTCAAAGACTTTCCATCATTACTCTCCGACAAGAAACGCGCTCGAAGAGAAGTCAGGAGTTCTCTCTTTGTCGTTTGAACACCTTAGTTATCATGGCCAATCTTTGAAAGAAATCTTTGTAAAATACAAATGTTTGGGATTACGGAAGACAAAGTTGATTTTTCCGAACTCATTTCCTGAGTTAGTTGGAAGAATGGTTTTAATATTTTAAGGAGATTTCGTATCAGTGTCCACTCGAAGGATGTGATGGTAGGTAATTCACTACGATCAGCCAAATACAGTTGCACTGGAATTTTTAATTTATATAATCTTTCTAGCATCAAATATGCACTGTTCCAACGTGTTGGGACATCTTGAACCAATCGGAGAGGCTCAAGATTTTGCTGCACTTGAATGTGTTTGAAATTGTTACAGGCCAAAGGAGGATGATTAAAGTGAGTTGCAAGGCGGCGACTTTTTGCAAGGATATCAATTACACTCCTCTGAACCATAATTGAGTCACTAATAACCAGTTGGAGTAAATGAATGCTGCAGTGTATTGAAGGTATTTCAGCCAGGTCACTACCAAGAGCCATATTACTAGCTCCATCCCTCACCAATAAATTCCTCTTATTTGCATCAAGATCCCAACTATCCCACATAGAGCGAAACTTTTCAGATATATTCTTGCCAGTATGCGACCCTGAGAAATGAGAGGCATGTATCACAGCATCGTATCTTTCAAAATCTTTACCTATCCAGTGACCCGATAATGATATAAAACTTTCTTGAGAGGTTGTGCATGTCCCTATATCTGAAGAAAAGCTGACATGCTTTACTTCTTCCAGCTTCTGAGCAATTTTAGACTTGAACTCATTATAAAGACGAGGAATTATAGTATCAGAAAAGTACCTTCTGCTCGGTAAGAGATATCTGGGTTGGAGGTAGGCCATTAGATCAATAAAACCATCATCTTCAACTAAAGTAAATGGCTGGTTGTCCAAAGCCATCATCATGCCAATTTTACGGTGAATCATCACAGACCTGGAGTCATTGATGTCCCATATTTTTTTAGATGAAAAGCTTTCCTCTATTGAGATCTGCTTACTCATTTGGTCCATTTTCTTTTCTTTCAGAGAACTACCAGTAGAAGTTGATGGTCTAGCCCATATTCTATCTATGCCTATTTCCTTTGATTCAGTCGCAGCTATTCTTTTTATGTCATTTTCGTTTTTGGCTTTAGCATACTCTTTTGGGTGATTAATCTTCAAATGATTATGAAGAGGTGTTGCGCTAAAAGACTTTTGGCCACCTTTCTCCGTCCCACGTTTGATAATTCTTTTGGCAAATATTACACTTTGCAGTGATATCGCTAGGATCATTTATTGTATACAGTGACCACACAAAACTTGTCATGATTAATATTAATAGTTTAATACAACACAAGAACCTGAAAGAGAACAAAACAATTAAACATCTGAATATACTTAAATTATTATTTATCTTATTTTTTTTTTGGGGGGGGGGCGCTTGCCCCCAATGCAAAACAAAACATAGCAATATGAGTGTAAAAATAATACGGTACCTAATAATATATATCCGGCGGGACAGATATGGCCATATCCGGTATCCGGCCCGGTGCACCCCTAGTTAAAAGGACAAAATTATTCTAAGAAAGAAAATTGATTGAAGATGAAATTGTTTCGTGTCTGTAAATAAAATTAATAATTAATTACGAAATATTAAATGTTGCTGTGTTTATAGGTTTTATATACCTCTATTATTATTATTAATATTATTATTATTATTATTATTATTATTATTTCCTTTCAACTTTTCAACCTTTCAAATATTCCGTGCGATGATTCCTCATTTCACGAAGGTTAAGTTCGTCGCCCCTTCTCTCGAGTTGGCCTGGTGAAGTAATGTTTGTTTGTTTTTTTCTGTTTAAGGTGCTTTCAACCCTGCTGGATTATTGACACCATTTTTTTTTTTTTTTGGTAGAGAAAGATGGTGAAAGAAGTAGTAGAAGAAAGGGAGCAACTCTTTTAAGGTTTTTTAAGGTGAAGTAATGAATTGGTTTCTTGTACTCTCCACCTCACATAGCCAGGTACGCCCGGTTCATCGGGGATTGTTCTGACCCAGGCGTCTAATCTTCTTTTGAAGATGTCCACCGCAACACCACTCGTGTCCTTAGGTCTTTGGGCAGCTGATTAAACAGTTTTGGTCCTCTCACACCAAAACTATTTTCTTTCAAGGTTAAGTATGTTCCCTGTCTCGCCTTTAATTTGGGAACACGACACAGTCTTCCTTTTCTACTTTCCACCGTTGTTTGGGGAGTTACGGGGTTCAGAGTAAGATTAGGGACTAGTTTCTCCATTATTTTCCAAGTGTAAATAATGGTGTGTGGCTCTCTTCTACTTTCCAGTGAATATAGGTTTAATTCGCGTAACTTTTCCCAGTAATTTAGTTCTTTGCACCCATTGATCTTGGCTGTGAAGCTTCTCTGAATCCCTTCTAGCTGTCTAAATGTTTTCTTTTTTTATATGGACATGTTCGGACCGAGCAGTATTCCGATTTGGGTGTGATCAGTGTTTTCAGTAGAGGAATCATTATATTCCCTATCCCTTCGTTTAAAGGTTCTCAGTATCTGCCCAGTTATTCTTTCTGCTCTGTTTACTGCTATCTTATTTTGTTTCGAATTTCGCATCATCAGTCATTACAACCCCTAAATCTTTTGCTTTAGAATTTCTCTGAATTTTCTCTCCATTTGGGGTATAATATTCCATGGATTTTAAGTCCTCTCTTTTTCTCTACCGTAACAGCTGAAATTTCTCAGTGTTAAACTTCATATTGTTATCTTCCGTCCACTTGTAGATCATCTAAGGTCATTAGCATCTCTTCCGTTGTCTTTTGCCTCGAAGATGGTTTTCCAATCTATTACTTCCATGCTGGATGCAACAGTGCAACACTTTCCCAATTTATAGCTTTGGAGTGAAAATTAAAAATTTCGAATTTGCTTCTTTCTGTTGTTCGTGTTCTTTCCTTTCCTGTTGCTTTTGTATTGGTTGCTATGTCAATAATATTGTAATCCGACATTATAGTTGGGGATTATTATTATTATTATTACTAGTACAGTTCCCGTCGCTTCGCTGACGGTTAGACAGGCTAAACTACAGAAAAGAACGCAGTCGTGAAAATTTTGAGCTTCACATTGTGTCAACATTTCTGAATCTGGTATCTCCCAAAACCTCCTCACCCCCATTCATGCAACTTGGGGGCTAACCCCCTCCCCCATTACCCCACCCCTCCCCATTACCCCACCCCTCCCCATTACCCCCACCCCCATTACCCCCACCCCTCCCCATTACCCCACCCATCCCCCATTACCTCCACCCCCATTACTGCCCGGGATAAATTTCACAAACAGACAAACAGACAGGCTAAACTACAGAAAAGAACACAGTCATAAAAATCTTGAGCTTCACATTGTCGCCCGTAATACAATTTCTGAATTTTTTTCTCACAATTTCTGAAAGTGTGACGGACGGACGGACGGACGGACAGACGGACAGACGGACAGACGGACAGCTCTCTTATTATAGTATAGAAGATTATTTATATTATTACTGTTATTATTAAAAGAAAATGTAGCGACTTTTTTTTATCAGTTATTGATGCACAGAAGGAGGAAAACAAATTTATTCTCGACAATTTTTATTCAAACAGAATTTTGCAACACTGCAATACGGCAAGTTTTATAGAAAAAGTCACAAATTTGAAATTTCAAACTCGTACAACTAAAAATTTTTTGCCTATAATTTTATTTTGTTTCGGGTGGTGTTGGAAGGGTGGTGAACTGATAAAAAAAACACCCTGCGTTATCGTGTAATTATGTACAGTAAATGTTTAAATATACTATAGTTCGTAACCTTCATTGTTAAATGGCGTATTCACTCGACGGTACTGAGAAGATAAGCAGTGATAATGTTCGGAGGTTTTTAACCTCCTTTATATCGGCGAAAGTCATGTGACGGAGGGAACCTACAGCCAGTGGCGGTCCTAGCTTACATGACGCCCTGGGCGAACCTCACCTTCAGCGCCCCCCCCCCTGTTCGCCAACACACACACATTCGAATCCCCCCAAAATAAAGGACAGACATAACTCTTTCACAAAATAACTTTTTATTGGACTAATTGTTGGAACTTCAGAACCAAAACAAAGACTCAAATTTCTGAATTTTACAAATCCTTCATCACGTAAATAGAATAACTCACTTAAGAGAATGTAATTATGATACTATGAACAGGAAAAATACAAATTAAATTGCACAACTGCCATAAATAAACTAGAGAATCAAATTTCTAAATTGTACAAATGCTCTATCACATAAATAGAATAAGACACTTAAGAGAGGGTAATTATTATGCTACACTTTGAACAAGAAACAAAATAAATTGCACCACAGCACAACTGCCATCTAAAGCCTGACTCTTCTTACCTTCCTTGATGCAAAGTCATGAATTAAATCATCATATGAAATCTGCTCAGCAATTGTATGATTTATACTGATGATGGCCAGACCGGTAAGGCGTTCCTGTGACATAGTTGACCTCAGGTAGGATTTGATGAGCTTCAGCTTTGAAAAGCTCCTCTCTGCTTCAGCAACAGTGACTGGAAGAGTAAGACCAATTCTGAGAGCAGTCCACAAATTTGGATATATTTCAGAGAGCTCCCTTTCATGGATAAATGTCAGCAGTTCAAGCAAGGATATGGTCTTTGATGGCAAGTCAGGCAAGTTCTTCAGCTCCTGTGCAAGCTCTCTGCCATCCAAGTCAGATTGTCCCTTAAAGTGTAGTGTAGTACTAAGGTTCACACATTGTTCTGTCAGCTCCTCAAATGTGAGATTTTGGAAATGTGTCAGCACTCCAAACTTCTCTCCCACAATTTCCAACGTGGAAAATCTTTCCTGAATGGCTGATGTTGCAGCATCAACCACTGCATTGAAAAATGTCACCTCCAGCTTCTTCAAAGCATCAATCAAGGGCTCATCAGATGCTTCATAGGAGAAGTGCCGCTTTGTGGACCTCAGCCGTTTTTGTTTTAACACAGCCTCCACATTCATTTGTTCACAGATATCTGTGGCTGCCATTTGTGCAGCCACAAAACCTGTTGCCCTGTAATTGCGGAGACCTCTCTCTGTTTTTTTAGGAGATTTACTGCAACATCAACGTGCATGCTAGGAGACTGCATCTGCTTGCTCACATGCTGAATTTGGCACAACAGGTCATGCCACACCACTGAACAAATGGCGAAGCGGTATGACCCAACCTCCTCTGACAGAGATTGAGCCTCGACCTTTATTACAGAGTCTTTGGTGTGGTCCCTCACCTCGATCAGTGCATCTCTCACTGCAGCTGCCTGATATCTCAGGGGCTCCACACTCTTGATCTTGCTTTCCCACCTTGTATCAGACCACATCTTCAATGTGATGTTCACATGTTTTTTCAAAATGGCCCATCGTTGTGTGGAGGCTGAAAACAAGTTGTAAAGCTTCTGCAAGATGCCAAAGTAACTTGTGGCATCAATAGATCCCTTAGCAGCATCGGCCACAAGCAAATTCAGAGAATGAGCCCCACATGGAACAAACAGAGCTCTGGGATTAATTTCTAGGAGCCTGGATTGAACACCCTTGTTTTTTCCCCTCATGTTGGCCCCGTTGTCGTATGATTGTCCTCTACAGTCCATGAAAGGAACTTTTAGCTCCTCCAGTCTCTTCAGAATCAGAGATGCCAAATGTTGACCAGTGGACTCCTCTGCCTCCAAAAACCCCATGAAATGTTCCTTTATATGGGGCTTCCCCTCCAGTGACACAACCCGAATCACAACTGACAACTGTTCAGTGTGGCTGATATCTGGAGTGCAATCTAGAATTATTGAAAAAAACTTTGATTGTTTGATGTCGCTCACCATTGCTGAAATGGTCTTGCTGCTCGACAAATCAATGAGTTCGTTTGTATGTGGTGGCCGAGGTAGCTGGTGTGACTGGAGGTCCCTTTTTGGACACGGTTAATGTGCTCTTGCATTATAGGATCAAATTGGCCATCAGTTCAACTTCTTTCAGAAAATTGCCATTTGATGGTGAGAACAATTTTTCTGTATGTCCCCTTAGTGCCAAATTCCTAACTGCCAGAGAATGCACAATAGCAGTGAGACGTGTCAGCACCGCTCTCCATCTCAACTTCTCAGCCTCCAGAAGTGCCATCTCCTGCTTGTCAATGGTCTCCCCCTTTCTCATCCTCACTGCCAGTTCTTTCCAGATTTTCATAGAATTTAGGTGTTCTGAACTGTTGTCATGTGATGTGAGCAATGAGCTTGCATGCTTCCAGTCGAGAGTCCCAAACTTGTTAAATTTATTTTCCTCTTGGAAATAATGTACAACAGAAACAGAAAAGGCTGTTGTTTTTTAAGGAATAGACCAACCAACTTCTGGTTATATTTTCCCCACTAACCAATGACTTCCTGAAGTATTGATGGTGGAAACTTCTTCCGTCACTGTCGTTTCTAGGGAATACAAAGTCAGATGGTACTTGACTTGGTCCCCTGGAAACCAGTTGTGTCCGAATTCTCTCAGTCAGAACTGAAGGCCAGTTAGCAGGGTCGGTGGACAGAGACTCATCCTCAGGAGGCGATTCTGCTCCAGGCCTTTCTAATAGAAAGAACAAGAGCATTACTCATTAGTATACACACCTAAGTTAGATAACACATTATTCACAGCACTTTGTTATGGTGGTGGTGTTATGGAATTATGGTGGTGAAACACCACACATACCCAGTAACCCAGACCCAGTGATAATAACATTATAATTTATAACTGTTTGCAAAATGCTTTGCAGGGATGCACACACATACACATACACACACACGCACACACTCACAGACATATGTGCACACAAACTCACCTGAAGAGTCCTGCCGGGGAGAAGTAGAAGCAAATGGGTCTTCATCCTCAGGATCAGACTGCATTTGTGGAGACATATGTGAGGCTGAGGAGGTAGATGGCTCCTCAGCCTCAATAATGGCAGAAGTAGACGGCTTCTCATCCTGGCTAGTGGCAGAGGGTGTTCCAAAATTTTCAAAAGTGCCCCTGCAAATAGTAAAATAGAACATAACAGACCAATGCATGAATAGGCTAGTACAATTAATTTAACATGTTATTAAGCACAATTTATTAAACTTTTAGAATAGGAAACAAATGAATAATACAACCTCCTTGGTTAATGGCTAATTATATACATAATAGTACACTTCAAATGACTCAGAAAGCTATATCACAAAATAGCAGTGCAATATAGCAGTGAAGAGTAGATGACATAGCTCTATACCTTTATCTTTTGCTCGTTTCTCCTCTTCTTCTTTCCTCTTTTTCTAAACTGAGCACCTGATAGCTTTGACCTCTTCTTATCCATTTGCGGTTATTTGACAGACCTTAGTGGCTTAGTGTGAAGATTCGTTCTGTAATAAATAATATACATTTCACTATTTAACCAAACCCAGAAAAATAACATTACATATGTTAAAGTATGGGCCTTTATTCCCAATAATATTAATCTGGAAGCATTTTGCATTGTTTAGGTCTTTTATGGGAAGGTTTATGGAAAATGCAATAGATGGTTTTTTATTAATAAAAATATATTTATTGATCTTTTATTATTTATTTTATTTTATTTTTTATTTTTTTTATTTCTTTATTTATTTATTCTTATTTTTATTTTTATTTTTTTTGCAGGCGCTCATGCCGCCCCTCCACAAATGCCGCCCTGTGCGGCTGCCCATATTGCCCATATGAGGAACCGCCACTGCCTACAGCTTTACGTGGATCCGAATCATCTAAGGGCTCGCTACATTACCCGAACGCGGAGGTTGGTCATCCATCCTATTATTGAACAGATTCAACGTCGCTTAACATCGCTGATCGAACTGGAAGCGTCATTGGGACGTGGCTACGACGTATCCCAAAAGACGAACAAGCTCCATGGAATAGTAACGACAGACTTTCATATCGATACAATCAATGTTTCTCTCAGTTACAGTTATGAAGCAAACGTACAGAACGTTGCCAGAATAAAATCAGCACCCACAAAAATTGCTGAAATAGTTGGTTTTATGTGTGAAGTCGTGTTTAGGTTACAAGCAGAACGTTGTAGACTGTGAAATATGCGTTGTACGCTTGGTGTTTATCACAGATCACCATTTACTTATGGTCACAAATGAGAAACATGCGGGTTGTTCAAAATCTTGGCCTCACAGCTGGGGCAATTCTTGCCATTACTGCATAGTTCTGTCATAATTTCCAAACGAGCAGCTAACCATTGACCAAGAGGGCCATCAGTGGCTAAACAACAACTGCAAAGACCCTTTCTTACGCCAGGTAAGGTCCAAACATCCCAAATAATGCCATTTTGTCATAACGAATGTGGCCAAAGTTATTTGCATAAACTAAGTTACATCGAACTTGTGACTGAGAGAAAACCCTGCTTATAGCCCACAATGTAAAACGAAGATTAACACGGGCCGCGAAGATGATACTCAGACCTATGGTATTCTTAAAGTGTGTTTAGTTCTCGGACGAGTCTCAGTTTAGTCAGTTCATATCGACTGAACACACATGAAGAGTGAGCAGAGTCAAGCATTTCAGCAATTTAATTTGCATTCACAAGTGGTTCAAAGTGGTTTATATACTCTAATACTCGGAATATCGAAAAACTTACATATTGTATTCATTCTTGAGAATTGTCATCTTCCGCTGTTCCAACAGGATATACATACTGTACTTGCTGCAGGAGGATTGTGCCACGTGTTACATCTCCAAAACCAACATTCGATGGAAAAGACGAAAGGGGTTGCATGCAAGTCTTTCGCTTACCACCTAAGAATCTCTAGCATGAACCCTTTTAAATACGTTTCGAAACACTTCAGTTGTCACACGTGACAATGATAAACACCTCTAAGTGTGAGACTCTTGAATTCGCTGTAGCAACAACGGGTGATCACCCATAAAACACTTTCATTCTCCATACGGGACAAGTACACGGGGATAGATAGAGGGACCTCCCACTGATATATATATCACTGGTCGACAAAATCGAACTTTTTATTTGTCACATGAACAAAAATGGATGGATCTTATAGGTTTTTTACCGCTGAGTTAAAAAACGGCCTCAAAATTTTTCTATCACCCACCAATATTGAGTGAATCGAAAATGAAATTTGGACTAATTTATAGGCGTAATAGCAATATCAAAGTAGAAAATGCATATTGAATTCACCTAAAATGTGGCTACTGATGATTTACGCTTATATTTCGCCTCTGGGCGATCCCTTGACAATGTCCAGCAGTAGTCATCCAACATGCTGGGGCTCCACTTCCCTGGTATCGCTTCTCCATCATGGATATTTGTTGATAAAAGCGTTCCCCATGCTCATCACTAACATCGCCTAAGTTTGTTGGGAAGAAGTCGAGATGTGAGTCAAGAAAATGAATTTTCAACGACATATTGTACCTCACGTCTTTGTAGGCCTTGAGAAGTTCTTCAACAAGTGACTCTTAATTTTCGGCCTTGAAGTTTCCGAGAAAATTTGTGTTCACTACTTTAAATGCTCTCCAAGCTGCTCCTTCAACTTCACTTAGAGTTTCATCAAACGCGCTGTCTCTCATGATTTCTCTAATTTGCGGGACCACAAATATCCCTTCTTTGATTTTGACCTCGCTGATCCTCGGAAATTTCTGTTTCAAGTAGAGACCCCCCACCCCTGCCATTTTGATCCGTAGCCTTAAAAATTTTTCCATTAAACCAAGTTTAATATGTAGTGGTGGCAAATAACTTTTTTGGATTAAGAAGAGGTGAACTGGTGAGATTTTTATGCCCTGGAATCAACGCTTGTTGAAGTGGCCATTGTTTCTTTGAGTAATGGCTTTCCCGTGCTCTGCTGTCCCATTCACAGAGGAAACAACAGAATTTCGTATAACCCAGTTGTAAACCAAGAAGAAGTGCAATCACTTTCAAGTCTCCACAGATATGCCAAGAGTATTTATCATATTGGATATGTTTCACAAGCAGGTGCATATTGTCGTATGATTCCTTCATATGTACGGCATGTGCTAATGGAACTGAAGGGTATTTATTTCCATTATGGAGTAATACAGTTTTTAAACTCAGCTTCGAGGAATCAATAAATAGGCGCCATTCGTTTGGATCATGTTGTTGGCCCAGGGTTTTCATGAGAGGGTAGAAAGTTTCTTTGATGCTTGCGGTAAGAATATATCTTAGTGCCTTTTTCTTGAAGATTCCAACCTTTCAACCTGGAAGCCGAAAGTTCGGATTGATCTTTTAACAATTTCAGATCACAGACAAGCTCGCTCAGGTCTGCTTGAGATATTAAGTGAGGCTCTGTCGATGAACAAGATGGTTCAAACATTGGATCAACATCGTCCGTCAGTAAACCATGTTGAGCTTCGTCATTACCATTGCACATCAATTTCATTTCCATCATCTAAACTCCACGTTTCTGGTGGCCTTGGTACTGGCAAATGTTTATTATGTAAAACAGGCCTTATGGTTGATGGTAAATTTGGGTATTGTACCATATGTTTAGATTTCGCAGTAATTCCTAGTATATTTGTTAAGCAGAAATAACAATCCGTTAAATGGTCTTTCGGCTCTCTCCATATCATCGGAACAGCAAACGGCATTTGACGAGACCCATTTAGCCAGCCTGTCAAAAGTCTTAAACACGTAATACAGCATATATGAGGTGCCCACGTCTTGTTTTGATTCCCTACCTTGCAACCAAAATAAAGTTCGTATGCTTTTTTGACGAGAGGGGTGAAATTTCGCCTTTGAAATTTAAGTGTTAACTCTGTGCACACATAACAGAAACAGTTTGGATGGTTGACACTTGCGTGGCATTCTGTCATGAAACGCATTCTGTCACGAACGCACTGACACAAAAAATGATTAAGGAAAATCACGAATAAAATGCACGATGTTCACTGAGTGAAATCAAATGAGTAACTGACAAATGAAAGTCAACAGTGACGTGTAGCAACTTATAAGCAGAGGAAGAGGAAGGGGCAGACCCCGCCACCTTCCTATTCTCACTCAAATCCTAAGTAATGTAAATTCGTGTGTCACTCTAAAACTGCGGGTGATAGAAAAATTCTGTTTTCATTTTCGTAATCAACGTAAAAAATTACACATAGTTCAAGTAAAAATATCTCTGTGACAAGAACTTTGTTGACCAGTGATATATATTCTTCGCCGGAAAGAGATTTTCTCTACTCTCGTGGTGGCAACACCGCAAAGTATGAACGACTCAGTATATCACTTGCTGCATAAACACCTTTCACAGCGGGACACCCAAGTTGAAACTCGGCGCCATTCAAAGAGTTGGCAGACACATACACAGGACAAACATCCAATTAAAGAAAACACGTTCACACACTTGCGTGCCTTGTTAGTATGTCTGAGAAGAGAGTAGACAATTTTTTATAGAAACAATTTTAAAAACTAAACAAATGCATGGCATAGATTAGGACGTGAAATTGAGTTGCATTTCTGCCGACACAATATCTTTTCTTTTGGTTGGCTGGAATTGTGGGTGAGGGTATGGCGTAAAAAATCTGATTCCTGTTCATAATTTTCGTTTCCATATGTTCGAAGTTGTGACGATACCAAGTGGTTGATGTGCGATCAGCACAAGTATATTTATTATTGGTTAGTTTATACATCGGTTCTATCTAGTGTACTAGCTCTGTGTTCATGACGTAATTGTAGAACTAGCTTATATATTCTCCCCTTTTCTGTAAAATTTCCTTGGCTACTTTTCAAGGGTCAAGGTATTTTTTCAACCTTTTCCCGTACCCACCTCTGCGGCGGAGGGTGGGGAGAGAGTTTTATGGGTTTTTTCCAGTTTTCTAATACTGCTAGAACAGTTAAAAAAATAAGTTTAATAACAGGAACCTCCGAAAGGATCGAAAGGTCTTTTAGGCTTCCTCTTGTCCTTGGAACGCCTTGTAACTCTATCTATCTATCTAGCTATCAGTCACCTCCTTCTATATGAATAGAGCCCCTTTTCCTGTTCTACTTCCATCCATTACTCACACTGTTTACAGAACTGCCATTACTCACTCCCTTTATTTCCACATCCGCTCACTCCCTCACTCCGCTCAAGATAACATTCTTCTTTCCTCTCCTGTATAATTTATCTCTTTCATGCCAATCATACGCTTCAGATTTGTCCAAAAGTCTCTTTGAAGTCACGTTTCATAATAGCACTCCAAATTTTTTCCCGTAGCACATGATACCCTATAATAGGGCGGATCGAAAATGAGGTTTTTAAACTTTTTTTCGAAATTCAAATATGGCTAGTGCGGAAAATATGTGGGTGCTATAGATAATGACTGTGCATAAATATTAGCCCTGCGAAATTATATCTTCAGGTGCCACAAAGCCGTCGAAAAAAGTGAAATATAATGATTTTCTTATATTCTGCATTAGTACAATAACTGAAACTTACTTGTTATTATTATATATTAAGTGTTCCAATTACCAAAATAGTTACTGAATTACGCAGCTCTTAGTTTATTTAGATCAATGTTCTTTTGATTAATGATCTAAATAATCCAGAACTCACCACGAGGAGGTGGCTGCGTGTCGAGCTCCACCCATGCCCTCCCAACCACCCATCCTTGCGCATGTTTTTTTCTATTAACGTTTTATTTAAACTTTATATTCAGCTTTACTTTCGAATGATGGCATTTTTTTACGTGACTGAAGTGTTGATCTTATGAAGCCATCTCGCGCGTTCAATCCAAATACTTTTGATGATGCTTCAGTCACTAATTTTACCATTCTTTCTACTACTTGTGTATGACAAGGGAATTTCTCGAATGGAGGGGTACTCTTGTTTTCTATGAATTCTTCAATCTCATTTTCTGTCAGGTGTCTTGTCACAGGTGGTTCAGTGACAATGCATTTTTGCCAATTAATTAAATCAGTATAATCAGTAGCTTCAAATTGAATAACAGGTACTGTGAAACGCCTCACAACTTTTTCCTTGTTTGTTTGCCTTGCTTTCTTTATTCGCCTCCACGCTAAGTCTCTTATGGCGCTGCGGTCATCATGAATCATTGATGCTAGAATATTTTCTGGATTTGCAAAAAATGCATTTCTTTGTATGACAGGGTTTACAATATCCTTTACTTCGTCATTCAGTGTTCTTGTTAGTTCAATAGTTTTGAAAACATGTTTTGAGCCATTGACAAAAGACGTACTTTGCTTAATAGAAAACCACATTGGGATGTAGACCTTCATTATAAAAGAAGCAATGTTCATGAGGTTCTCAGATGGACTTACAGTTGAAACGTATAGACGAAGCAAACGATTTGCTGTAGTCAGCCATCGTGAATGTGCCATTTTGCCTGGACTACGATGAGCAAGATCTGGAGAGCAATATCCCTTTGTTATGGCCTGATGAAGATCAATTAGATATTTTTGGTCGGTGCTAAGATCTTCACAGTCTACAGTTGGTTCCTCAGCATCAATCCTTTCAAACTCGACAATAGGAAGACTCTCACAGTTCTCTAATTCCCTGCCAATAGGACCGGTGAATCCGCGGGGGCCAGATGTTTTTCCAGCCAGCTTTGCAACTAAATGGCGTAATGGCAATTCATTGGCATGGAGCTGGCACACTAAATGTTGAACTGGCTTTTTCAGCTTCAATTCTATAAGCCTTATAACGCCTCCCTTTCTCCAGTGTTGACTGCTGCACCATCGCATCCAATGGCAACAAGGTTTTCCAGGTTCATGTCATTATTTCCAATATACTCAAACATTCCTTTACATATTTCTTCAGCTGATCCAGAATTCACAGAATAATGGCCCAAATAATCTGAACCAGGTTCTCTCACTAAAGTGATATGTTCTTCTGTTACCTTCTTCTGATATACTTTGGACTCTTTTTTTTCTTGGAAGAGTGTAGAATCTTTTCGACCATCAAAATAGATTCCTGATTGGGACCTGATTTTGATCTTTCATAATTTCTGATCTCTTCTTTTGTCTTTCTCTTCTGATTTTACTCCTATCCACTACTTCAGATGTATTGTCAATAGAAACTTCTCCAATATCTTGCAATACTGCACTAACAATGAATGCTGCAGCTCGATCTGAAACTGCAGTCCTGTCACAAGCAGTAGCCACTGAAGGTAGATTTGTTGTTTTCCTTTTCTTGAATAATTGTTCTTCAGGTTGTTCGAGCTTTCTCTTCGAGCTAACTGGCTCTGGAAATGTATCGTCTGATATTTCGCCAGATTCACTTTCACTATTTGATGTCGATGATGATAATTCAACATTTGTATCCTGCAATTTCTCCTGTGAAGATTCTTTGGTGAGCCTCACAGCTTCTTTTTGCTTTCTTAGCAACGTAGATGCTTTTTTCTTTGAGAGTGTAATATCTACTCTATCAATAAACAGTTTTCTTTCACTCCTTTGATCTAAGAGGAACGTCACTTCTTCCTTTGGAACCGTTTTTTCTTTGGGACAAGAACATTGTGTTAGTACTTTGCACTTGCACGCTGCAATGTCAAAAAGTTTCGTGTGTGCTTCTTTTTTTAACAAGATCTGGAGAGCAATATCCCTTTGTTATGGCCTGATGAATATCAATTAGATATTTTTGGTCGGTGCTAAGATCTTCACAGTCTACAGTTGGTTCCTCAGCATCA
The DNA here is from genome assembly GCA_023014485.1 of Bathynomus jamesi. NCBI lineage: Eukaryota > Metazoa > Arthropoda > Malacostraca > Isopoda > Cirolanidae > Bathynomus > Bathynomus jamesi. The sequence goes on from JAJOZX010001575.1 coordinate 176,791, forward strand.
ATCCTTTCAAACTCGACAATAGGAAGACTCTCACAGTTCTCTAATTCCCTGCCAATAGGACCGGTGAATCCGCGGGGGCCAGATGTTTTTCCATCCAGCTTTGCAACTAATGGCGTAATGGCAATTCATTGGCATGGAGCTTTGGTATGGCTTCATAATGACACGATACTTTTCGTGGTAGCTTCTGAACATTGTTTCAATTCGCCTGTCTGACAGAATTGGAACGGAAGCACTTTCCCAAATTGTTTTCAATTTATCAACAACTTGTTCTAATATTTGGGATATTGAAGGATCTTTATTAGTATTCTGTTTCAAATCGTTTCTTACAAACAAGTAATATTTAAAAACTACTTCGTATGTAGGAAGATTCCTGTGCCACAAATCTTCCCCCATACCAAACATGGGGCACTCAGTTGAGGCCCTGGTTGATTTTGCACAAACTCGAGACATTTTGAAAGTATACAAATCTGAAAAGGAAAGAGCTAATATCAATTATACGTTAATTTCAGTTAATAGTACATGGCAAACTTCGGGCAACACAATACAGAAATGCAAAATATATAAGAAATATAGTTTAGACTATCTGAGTAACGCCAACAACAGAACACCCACCTGCTACGAGAGCGACAGCTACACTGAACCGAGGTACTCACGTGACAGCTGAGTGAGCTGACTATAGAAAACTGTAATTAGAGAATAGAAACTTTTTTTAAAGGTTGACTGAGCTATTTTTATACAAGTGTGAATAAATTCTTGTCTATTGTGCATCGTGGACTCTTCTGTAATTATTGGTTAAAATCTGCTTTTTTCAATTTTTTTCAATATTGAAGGTCATTGTGGCACCTGAAGATATTAATGTTATGTTTTTAAATTTATACCAGCTTATTTCCTCACTACTCCACACATTTTCCACACTAGCCAATTTGAAAATTCGAAAAATGAGTTTTTCACTCCGCCCTACCCTATAAGTCAATGCAGGGACTCATTTAATTGCTGTTATGGGACTCCATATATATATATATATATATAGTTTGTTTATTGTATGAAGAAGTGTCAAAACAACTAATATTAATGAAGGTAAAATTGCATGTATTTATTGCGCTAAAACGCCCTTTTAAATTATTCTGTATTGATAAGTCGGAAACTGTAGGTGATATTTAGCACCTACCTGTAATTTAAGATAAAGCGCAACAAAACAAGTTGTTTGATTTAGGTGATAGAGTAGCTACTAGCTACATGTGAAGGAAGTGAGACGTAGTTATTCGAAGAGAAGTGAATCCTGTCACCTTTATGTAAATACTAGGGGCACTCAATATATTTTGCTCCACCCTTTTTTTTTAGCTAAATAATAGGCCATGGGGCTGAAATGTCTTTTGAGCCGTAAGTTTGAACTTTCTGCGCTTCACATAACCGGATTTTTCCAGTTTGGACCTCCCCTCCTCGTATAAAACCGCTTTTAAACGCCCTTATATAAAACTGATGGTTAACGCAGTTTCGAAAATGGCGTTTGACAATGATGTGCGTGTAAACAGAGAGCTGTTATCGAGTTCTTAACCGCAGAGAAGGAAACAGTTGAAAATATTCACAAACGTCTACAAAACGTTTACTGAGATGCTGTTGTTGATCGAAGCACAGTTAGACGCTGGTCTAAACGTGTGAGATCATCGGAGAGAGGGAGAGCCAGCCTCGATGATGAGCCACGCAGCGGTCGCCCGGCATCGCCTGTGACATCTCACACTGTGCAACGTGCTAACAGTATTATTCGATCAAATCAGCGCGTCACATACAAGGAGCTATCACTGGAGCTAGGAATTAGTGAAGGAAGTGTGAATACGATAATTCAGCAACTGGGATACTCAAAAGTGTGTTCACGGTTTGTTCCTCGCCAACTGACTGAAGATCACAAAGCCCAAAGAAAAGAAATTGCTTCTGAGCCGTTGGTTCGATACGAGACAGAAGGGGATGACTTACTTTCACGAATTGTGATTGGGGATGAGACTCGGGTACACCACTTTGAAGCTGAAACAAAACGCCAATTCATGGAGTGGCATCACGCAGACTCCGCACGCAAGAAAAATTCAAATTTGGCTCCCTCTGCAGGAAAGGTTATGGCCACCATCTTCTGGGACATGAAAGGGGTGATTCTGTTGGACATTATGAAGAAAGGACCAGGGCTGTGGAGTCGGCACATAAAAAACCGACTCCGACTCCTCAATTTTTTGTCTATCCGACTCTGACTCCGACTCCGACTCCGAAGGTATATTAATTCTAAATCTGCTATGATGATAATTACACAAGAGGCATTTCATCACCACCACTTGAATCATCATCATCTGTGGTCATTGTTACGGTAACTTTGTCTGTAGTAAAGTATCTTGTAAGTGGTGCTTGTCGTTCAGTAGATTTCTGATCTTTTGTTAACTTTGAAGTAGTTGCAAGGTTTTTATTACTATCTTTCTCAATGACAACTTCTAAAATTTTGGGATGGAAACGCTGCAAATGTCTTTTCAAATTTGATGCTCTGGTTGGTGCATTTTTATCAGAGCCAGTAAAACCACTGATTTTTGCTTCACATAATTTTTCATCATCATCATCTTCTATCATACACTGACACACGAAATGTTTCCCATCTGTGGTTATTGTAAAATACTCAAAAACTGCAGACTTTGTTAGAAGTGTCTTTGCCATTGTGAAAGGGGTTTTAGACTTGAAAGTTAAAACTTATGAAATTTAGAAAGAACTCGAAATTAAATAAGCATTAAAAATAAAAAATATTATCTGAAAAGAAAAATGAATTAATGGCATTAGTGTCTGAAATGGAAAACATTGTGTTTATTATTTAAGTGGTTTAACCACCATAGCTGCCAGTGATATCACACACAAAAAATTTTTATTAAAATTTATATTGAGGTCGGAGTCGGAGTCGGTACATTTTTACCGACTCCGACTCCGACTCCAGCACCACCAAAATTGCTTCCGACTCCGACTCCACAGCCCTGGAAAGGACAAACAATTAACTCAGAGGCATACATGAGAGCATATAAGCTCTCGCGTCTTACAGCCTATACCTTTCACATAAACTCAGTGTCTGTAACCTTATTACATAGGCCCAATTCACTTGGCCTATAATATTTTACAGTATCGTGTTAGGCTACTTTGTTATACAGCCTATAAATTCAAATAAACTCTCAGTCTAACCGCACAGGATCTCTCAAGTGTTTCTTGTACCGGGAATTGAACTCTCATTTTTATATTACTGTAATACAGTGTGTAGGATTATTACTGTTTATTGAGTATCGTATTTTATTATCCTAATTATTGCATCTTAATACCATTGAATCATTGTACGTTTGTCCTCCATGCAATGACTCCTTCATTCTCAAAATTCAATTATTGTAATGTTGCATATTTCATTATAAACTAACTGTTAACCACTGGAAGTAATTAGTTTTTAATTTTGCTAATTAAACTAAAACCAACGAAGCTTATTAATAACCTTCCTTTATTATTGATATTATTATTCTGATTGAAAGGTCAGATGGTGACCTCAATCAACCTTTAATTACTTTAATTAGTCTAGTCACATTACCAATGGCCTTGCCGTCAACAGGTTAGTGTGTGTGTTATATATATATATATATACTCGTATATTATGTACGTATTTTAATGCATTTTCAATATATTCTGCATGATCTCAGTAAATCTAATGCATGCATGATGAATGATGATCCAAAGACGACTCGCAATCTTTGTGAATGTAGTGTTTTGAGCTCAAGATTTGAAATTAAAAGTATACCCATTAAAATATTTACACATATACTTTAATTAATAACTAATGCGTATATAATGAAATATACCTATTAAACTATATACCCATTTCACACAAACCGATTTACTCTAGAACTTCTATTACTTGGATTGTTGTGCACTAAATTCGCACCAGTTTCTTCACACGGCAAATTTGAAAGAGAGCTCAGGAAGGCCATCGTTCAAGGAAAGAAAATTCCTTTTTTTCTTTTTTTTTTGTCTTTTAATACAAATTTATTTCTGCAAAATTTTCTAATTCAATGTGAAAACCACCAAAAATTAATAATTTACATTGAACGCAAACCCAACTTAGAATTTTTGTTTACATTCTGTTAAAGAAGGTAAACAGGTCATATTTCACCTTCTATGCCCAACAAAAGTACAGTAGGTGTTTTTATTTACTGATTTATTGTTCTACTTACGCATGTACAGCGTCTCCGGAGGCCTTTTCCTGAGGAGTGTAACTCATTTCCATATTAGCCATTGTGTGTTATTCTACCTGCAACAAAAGAAAAAGGTCACAAACCAAGACATCAATTTGATCATTTGTTTTAGTTCTATTAATGTATTACTTTTTGTAAATTTAATTTCAAATAAATTTTCCTATGAGACCGGACTTATGGGACACCCTGTATATATAATGGAACAGTTAATGTTTTCCTATACCAGGGGTGGCAAACCTTTTTACAGTGGCGTGCCAAAAAAAAAAAACCATGTAAACCATAAAAAAAAATTCGCGTGCCCACCAAAGTTTCTAATTACACCAAATTATAAACATTAAGTATATTATTTTATACTCATTTTTTGGATAACAATTTCTATGCTTTGGCGTGCCAGGCAAATTTTATCGCGTGCCATAGGTTCGCCACCACTGTACCTATCCAAACAAACAAATTAAATCCATTAACATTTGATACTTTGATATTAAATACCTTGACAATGCATACTTAAATAATTTGACATTACAAAAAATATCTTTTGGCTGTACATTAATAAAATTATCTATCATTAATTGTAATGAATGTATAGAGAGAAGGGAACGGGTAAAGAAGCAGAGTGGAATGGAAATAACTGCATGGAAGAATAGGAATGTTATGGTTTATTTAATTCATTGGGTTTACCTTTCAATTAATCTGGAATGTTTAAGGTTTTCAACGCGTTAGATTCTCTCGTTTCTTGATCGAGATTCCTTCGTAGGTTGGGTTCAGTGAAGCATAACGATCTATTTGCATAGTTTAGAGTCTAGACTCTTGAGTGTAATTTGGTTTTCTGATGTACGTCTTTGATTGTCTCGTGTTGAAACGGTGTTGTTGGGTTTGGGAAGCTAATATTTTGTTTGGGATGATTTCCAGAACAGTATTATTGACGATGCTATGCGTATAAGAGGCAATATTTAGTTTCTAAAAATATTCTGATTTTAAAATTTGTAAATTGCGAAACGATATGGCGGTACGTTCGCTATGATTGGTCGATTTATACATTTTCCGAATTATTCAGTTTTGTATTACTGCCAGTGGCTGAATTAAATTAAATGCAGTACCGTAGATGTGGGTATACCGTACTGTAGTATATGGAACTAAGGACATTCTTTAGGGGTATGTATGAGACTTTGGCTAATCTGTTGCATACATCTTCAGGATGTTTTTTGAATGAGAGTTTTACGTCGAAGGTAATTCCCAGGAATTCGGCCGATTGTACTCATTTTACAGGGACTGAATTTGTTTGTTTGGTTTGGTTTTCTTGTTTTTGTTATGCAGGAAGGAGGGGCCAAGGGCAAATACCCAGAAAAACGACCCCCCCCCTCTTAGAAGAAGAAGAGAAGAGCGTAAGTCAAGATCCAAAGTTTTCGAGATGCCCGAACACTCTGCGATCGAAAGGTTGGAAGTTACGAACAGGATGAAAGATGGATTGAGGCAGGGGTGTTTTTAACATATGGACAAGCGGGGCACGGCCCCGACGGGCTCCCCCTTACCCCGAACCCTTTTGTCTATTTTTGTAGACACTTTTGTAACTTGTAAGACTAGACGCAGAAGCACGTTCTAGATCACTGATCATTACTCCATGTTTCTTTAATCTTGAATGTAGTTTGAACATACGTATTAACCATTATATAAGTAAATTTTATTTCACAAATTTACCATCAGGCTATGTTTAGTCATTTACCTTCCTGTGAGGATGTAAGTCATTGGTTCTAACTGTTGCAATACACGTCATCTGAATCTAGTTATTTACTGTTGCATTTTTTCCAAGCATTAAAAGGTGAAGATGAAAAAATTAGGTATAATTTAGTGTGCACGACTGAGTTGGTTGCTGTAATATAAGTTGGTTGCTATAATTCTTCTGCTCTATATATTTGCATCCTGAATAAAGTTTACAAAAATCAGTTTTTCGAGAACTTCCATTAAGGGAAACTGGTAAACGGGGTCCGGCCCCCTATGGCATAACTTGCCCCGACCAATTGAAAATCTTAAAAACGCCCCTGGATTAAGATGGTTCCAGAGTTGACCGGTTGAGTAGATGAAAAACTGAGAATATCGATTAACCCTTGCATTAGAGAGTTGGACAGATAAAGAATGAGAAAGAGTCCGGTCCGGTCCGGTGCTAGTGTCTCCGAACAACTGATACAATGAGAAACGGGACAAAGTCTGGTACCGCGTGTTTTCCTTAAAGGAGGAAGCATGCAGTTAGAGAGTTCAGAAGATCAGTGTCCGTTATAATAGCTATAGTAAGGAGAGAGTGAGGCAACATTGCGACGAAGAGAGAGGGATTGAAGACAGTCAATAAGAGGCGGGGAATTGATGAGACGAAAAGACTCTGATTCCACCCGGTCAAGTAAACCTGTGTGAGTTGAGCCACCGCACACATGAGAAGCGTATTCCATACAGGGGCAGACAAGACCCCTGTACAGAGACAGTAACTGAGTGGAGATGAAAAAAACTGTGGAGCCAGGTACAACACACCTAATCTCTTAGAAGCTGTCTTGGAGAGAGAGAGAGAGAGAGAGAGAGAGAGAGAGAGAGAGAGAGAGAGAGAGAGAGAGAGTTACAAGGAGTTACAAGGAAAAGAAGTACCTCAAAAGGCCTTACGGCCCATACCGAGGAGGTACCAATGGCAACGGGTGCCAGGGAAAATTTTGTACACACTCAAATAGTGTGCAAGATTTGGTCTACCCTTTTCTTGAACTGATCCACAGAGGAACTGTTCACAACTTCCGAAGGTAACCTGTTCCATGTGTCACAGGTCTTATACGTAAAGTAATTCCCACACACACTAGTCCTAAACCGTTTCAAATCCAACTTCCAACCATTGTTGCGAGTTGGGTTATCATTTAAACTAAACATACTTCTAAAATCGACATCGTTGAACCCGCGTAAGAGCTTGAAAACCTCGATCAGTTGACCGCGCAGCCTCCGAGTTTCAGGCGAAAACAAGTTCAGGGCGCGTAACCGTCGATTGTAGCCCATATGCCTAACGGAAGGGATTAACTTTGTGGCCCTCGTCTGCATTCGCTCCAGCCTCTCAATATCTTTCCTGAGGGTGGGCGACCAGAACTGCACAGCATACTCCAGGTGCGGCCGAACAAGGGAATTGTACAGTGAGAGCACAATCTCCTTGTTCCGAAACTGAAATTGCCTCCTGATATAACCCAATAGTTTCTGGGCTTTCTTTTCCACCTCTACACACTGTTTCGTAAACTTAAGGTCGCTGCTAATTAGCACACCCAAGTCCTTTTCTAAATCAGTCACCTCGATATTACTACCCAACATCGAGAGTCCGACTTGGGATTGGCGTAGCCAATGTGCATCACTTTGCATTTACCCAAGTTAAACGGCATTTGCCATTTTTCGGATCATTCTCCTATCCTACCTAGGTCCGCACGCAGTTCCTCGATCGCTTTGGGCGTCCCAACATTGGCCCCAAGCTTGGTGTCATCAGCGAATTTGGCGATCCGACTGACGATGCCACCGTCGATATCATTTATGTAAATGATAAACAACAGTGGCCCCAAAACGGAACCCTGAGGAACCCCACTAGTGACCGAGGCCCAACTCGAACTAGCCCCTTTAATTACCACCCTCTGCCGCCTATTCCTCAGCCAGTTTTCAATCCACCTACCTATTTCCCCACCGATACCCAGCGCGCGCACTTTCGCCATTAGCCGGCGGTGAGGTACCTTATCAAAGGCTTTCTGAAAGTCGAGATAAAGTATATCAATCGCCCTACTCTTATCGTACTCACTCAACATGATGTGGAAAAACTCGAGCAAGTTGGTGAGACACGAACTATGCCGTCTAAACCCATGTTGGGAGTCCCCAAGCAGCTTGTAGGAATCCAAATGGTCAACGATCCTATCTGCTATTATCCCTTCTAATAATTTACCTACAACTGAAGTGAGACTAATGGGACGATAGTTCTCTGGACTTTCGTGATCCCCTTTCTTAAAGATAGGGGTCACGTTGGCTTCCCTCCAGTCACCAGGCACCTGGCCCATCTCCAACGATTTGTTGAAGACTGTAGCCAGGTGGGGAGCCACCTGGTCGCGCACTTCTCGCAACACTCTGGGGAGAAACTGGTCTGGCCCAGGAGCCTTAAACGCGCTCAGTTTGTCTATTCTATCGGCAACGACTGTCGCGGTACATCTAACACTATCCAGGCCAGCACCTTCGTGCCTCACGCCTGGCTCGGGGATGACGCGGGTATCCTCCCTGGTGAACACTCCCGCAAAGTATTCATTAAGCACATTAGCGATGTCCGCGTCGGAGGTCCGCAGAACGCCGCTTCCGTCCTTTAACGGACCTATCATGCTTCTAATGGGCTTTCTACTACTAACATAACTGAAGAATTCCTTAGGGTTCCCCTTGCAGAGGCTTGCCACCCGTAGTTCTTCGTTACGTTTCGCTAGCCTAACCTTCGCCTTCACTTCCCTACACAGGCGGACATACGCTTCAGTGTTCTCGTGGGAACGATTGGCCTTCGCCCTCCTATACGCTACTTTCCTATTTCGGATAGCCGAAGCGATGTCACGATTGAACCACTTAGGCTGCGTTGAAGCAGGGGTGACCGGTTTTGAGGGTATGGCAGCAGACTGCAGCACCATAAACTCGTCCCGGAATGCACTCCACACTCCCTCAACATCGCCGCCAACCTCTAACCCCATCTCTCCTACGCTATCCCTGAGGCTAACAAAGTTCGCCCGCCGGAGATCGAGCTTACTGCCTCTCGAGTTCCTACGCTTCACCCGAGGGACGCACACACGGAACCTAATAAGACCGTGATCACTCCCGCCCAATGATTCGTCAACGGTGAGGCCAGTGACGAGGTTGTCTTCGGTCGTGAATACTAAGTCTAGAACGCTTTCGCCTCGTGTAGGCTCGTTGACCCACTGAGTGAGGAAGTTCTCATCAGCAAAGTCAACTAGCCTCCTCCCTTCAGCATCGGCAGTCCTGTTTTCCCACTTTATGCCGCGACAGTTGAAGTCTCCTAAAACTACACACACCCTATCCCCTAGCAGGCTACTGAGTTCGGTGTACAGGGCTGTATCCTCCTCGAGGAGGAGATGCGGAGGTCTGTACACCAAGATTAACCTATAGTTCGTCCCTCCCACGTTCAGATCGACGCCAAGCAGCTCCCGTTCCGACTGGAACTGGCAGTCAACCGGACTCAACGTGTCTCTGACGTATATTAGTACCCCACCCCCCTCCCCACGGGTGCGGTCTTTGCGAAACATTCTATACCCGGGAATTTCGAACTCCCCAACGTAGTCCCTACGATCAGTATGAATCCAGGACTCGGTGATAGCAACGATATCCTGGTATTCTGATGCTAAGAGCGCCCGTAGCTCGCAAAACTTGTTCCTGATCGACCTAGCATTAAAAAGCATTGCACGGAGGGAGCTTCCCCTATTCTGACCGCCCCCTAGCACGACCCGTTTCCCGAACAGCCAGGGCTGTCGGGAGTTGAAGAGCCCCTCACTAACGAGGGGACAATCTCCGCAGGAGCCTGAGCCCCCTCCAACGTGGAAGGAGAGTCACTACCTGCTGTTGGAGGGTGACTACCTGCTGGGGGAGGGTGACTACCTGCTGGGGGAGGGTGACTAACTGCTGGGGGAGGGGGACTAACTGCTGGGGGAGGGGGACTAACTGCTGTGGGAGTAGGTTTAACTGTTTGGGGAGCAGGATCAATTGCTGGTTTGGGGGGTCCTAGTTTAAAAAGATTATACAAATTAATGTTCAGTAAATCACCATACTTCTTTTTCCCCTTCTGGTTAAAATGTATCCCGTCCGAACCAAAGTATTCCCCATTTCCGTAGAATGTAGGCCAAAAATCGACAAACTTTAGGCCTTTTTCCTCACACATGCGTTTAACTCTTTTATTTATGCTAATGGCTTTACTTACAGTATAATCACTAGCACGCATATGATGGAGAATTCCTACGACCATACCCATGTCTGTCCTATCCCTAACCTTGTCAGTTAGGTTCTTAAATTCTTTTATAATGGGCTCTGTCTGCCCTCCTGTCCCTCCCAGAAAAACGTCATTGCCACCAACATGGACAATGATAGGGCAACTCTTATTCTTGATATTAATTTTGCCTAATTCCCTATTAATTATCTGGCTTGTGGCACCCGGAAAACATCGGAGTACATGTTATCTTTCCAGGAAAGCTCACGAGAAAAGGAAGCACCAAGGATATGAAGGGAAGAGGAAGGAAGGGGATAGTCGTTTGGAAGATTGTGACGAGTAGACAGATGGAGAAACTGAGTTTTTGAGGCATTGAAAGTCATAAGGTTTTCTCTGCCCCAATCAGAGATGGTAGAAAGATCAGAGGTCAAGTGCACCATAGCCGTCCAACGCTAATCAGGGAGTGACTGTTGAGAGGGACGCTTTGTGAAGCGAGTGAAGAAGTGAAGAGTGGAATCACCAGCAAAAGAGTGACGAAAATTTGGCTCTCACTTTAGTGAAAATTCGTTGAAAGTATTTAGAACATGGTTGTGTTTGTAATGCGTTCAATATTAGTTATTAGTTTTTCGGGTGTAGATTTTTTTCGTTTTGTTTTTATCGCTTTGTTAATGAGATTCCAGTATTGGGTGGGATCGCCTTTATATTCTTCGAATTTATATTTATTGATAGTAATGAAAGTCCTACTTTATTCTCAATAAGACTTTTGTAAGGGATTCGATTACTAGTACTAGAGTGAGTAGAGGTGTTAAAATAATCTGGCCTGCGCAAAAGGGGGTATCATATCCTCCATCACATCCCACGAACGTATTCCAAAACTTCCAATGTTATTCATAAAAGGGCAGTTGAAATCGTTATGTGAAAGAGTTGGTACTTCATAAATACTGCAGGGTTTCAGGCTGGACTTTGCACTTATTTGCTACGAGTGGAGTATGACCTTTGACAGAAAGTTTTATTCAAAATACGAACAAATACACATTTTGGGCACAGAGTGTATAGATAATGTAATTTAGTTTACCTGAACAAATAATACTAACTCGAGTAAAACAACGTTTTAGGAAAATTGAAATCCTGAATTAATACGATCAATGTGAAGAGGTTATTAACTGAGGGATTGGAGTTATAACAACATTAAATAATATGTTAATAACAACATTAAAACGGAGAGTATTTGATTCTAGCCCCGACGCACTTTCATAATCAAACTAAGGTTTTATGGAGATATATGCCACCAGGGCCGTAACTTGGGAGCCGCCAGGGGTGGCTGAGCCTCCCCTGGAAAATTTTTGAGCATCCCCTAAGGCCTAAATATAGATTAACTAAAATAAATACTTTACAGTCTTTACTAATATCAGTATTTTTACTAATCGTAATAATTACTAATAATTAATTCCACTATAACATTTTCCTTCCTCCGTCCTCCCAAATGAAAATATTTGTGAAAAAATGTTTCGAACTTGTTAATTAAAATTTTAAAATTATAACCGACTGGAATTTCCAGTCCGCTACAACTTTTAGAAAGGACGCACGAAAGCAATCAAGAAAATTTAATGGTCAGAAAAATAGAAAGTTACAATTGTTTCGAAGTAATTTTAATTTTTTTTATTAGCGTACTGAAATACTGTATTTTGTTTGTAAATTTGGAAGTTACGTTTCTGTTGTTTTTTTATTTTTCAATAACTTAATATTAGATTGGAATTAAAGAAAAATTACCGCAATGCATTATACTATTTTGTAATTATTATCAATTTGTATTTTGTATTGTATCTAAGTATGCATGTTTTGTTTGTTTAAACTTTCTACATTCTAACACGTTGTTTACCAAATGTAGTTTTACAATTATAATTCAGTTTTGGAATTGTCTAATTTACAGGGTGTCCATAAAGTTACGCATCATAGGAAACTACATTTATGTTATTTATTTATTTATTTTGTATTATTTATTTGTTCGAAATGATTCCCATCAATCTCAAAACATGTTTTTAAACGAAAAAGCAGGTTTCTTTGAATGTTCCTCAACATATTTGGCCTGATGGAGACATAAATAAATAGACATTGTTTAATGTTTATGTTTCTATGATGCGTAACTTTATGGACACCTTGTAAACAAAATTTTAACTTCAACATGCGTTTTATTTTTACAAAGAATTCCCTATATTATCGGTACTATGTAGCCTCCCTTATATTACCAGTAGCCTCCCCTGGAGATTACCATTAGCTACGGCCCTGTATGCCACCTCTATCCAACTCAGGCTGACGATATTTTCTAGACGTTACATTTTATAAAAATAAAATGTATAGATTTTTTAAACTAAATTAAGTTAGGTTAGGTTAAGTAAAGCGAAATAAGATTATTTTAATTTAAGTCATAAGTTAAACGAGGTTATAAAAATTTTATATTTATAACCGTATTTAGTAATCAGTAACGAGGGCCAGAAACAGACACAACTCTCTCGCTAGAATAAAGGACCCATTGCGCTAACTCCCACGTTATTATGTACCCTCACCATCGAGAGTCGAACCCCCCGACCTCAGTGCCTTCACACACAGTTACCCACTGAGCTACGGGCGCTGGCTCATAATGTATAGTTTCAGTAACGTTACAAAATTATGCAAATGGGGTGTTTTTGGGGGGTGTTCTCATAAAAAAAAATGTTGCCTGTGGTTTTCAACTGTGCGAGAGTAGATAGAGCCTTTATGTCACGAATTTATACTGAATTAATTAAATTTTATGCTTTTTATTATCTACTCTTATGTAGAAAACTTATTTTTACACACCTTTGGTTAGCTACCGCCCGAATTGTTCATTCTGACGAAGGTCAAGCTTTTCACTCCACCTTAGGGTATATATATATATATATATATATATATATATATATATATATATATATATACCTTTCAAACTTTCAAATGTTCCGCGCGCGATGATTCCTCATTTCACGAAGGTCAAGCTTGTCGCCCCTTCTCTCGAGTTGTCTGGTGAAGTAGAGAGTTGGTTTCTTGTACTCTCCACCTCACGTAGCCAGGTATGCCCGGCTCATCGGGGATTGTTCTGAGCCAGGCGTCTAATCTTCTTTTGAAGATGACCACTGCAACACCACTCGTGTTCCTTAGTTCTTTTGGCAGCTGATTGAACAGTCATGGTCCTCTCACAACAAAACTATTTTCTTTCAGGATTGAGGATGTTCCCTGTCCAGCCTTTAGTTTGGGAACACGACACAGTCTTCCTTTTCTACTTTCTACTGTTGTTTGGGGGGTTATAGGGTTCAGAGTAAGATTTGGAGCTAGTTTCTTCATTATTTTCCAAGTATAAATAATGGTGTATCTCTCTCTTCTCCTCTTCTTCTTTTCTCATATATATATATATATATATATGTTACAACTCAGAATGGTCCCCTGAGAAACTTTTATGTTATACACAGACCGTTCATGGAACAAGGAACTTTTCTGAGAAAATTAAATCCACTGTAGTCCGAATAAGTAAAGGTAAATGACAAATATTATAGTTTTTCTTTTTCAGGATGGAAACCCAACGTGGGCAACGGTCACCCGCAAAGAGGCCCCAAAATATAGCTTCCCTTATCAGCTATCTGCCAAGCAGATAGGATCCAGCTTTGGGACAGGATCTAGGGTTTAAATGTTTAATGTAGTATGCTAGGCGACTTTAAACCGTAGATCCTGTCCCAAAGCGGATCTTATCTACTTGGCGGATAGCTGATGAGGGAAGCTATATTTTGGGACCTCTTTGCGAGTAACCCGTTGCCCACGTCGGGCTAACATCATGAAAAAGAAAAAGCTATAGTGTTTGTCATTCACCATTACTTATTCCGATTCATCGATTTGTTGTACCTGGTATTCTATACATTAAAACCAAGCTCACCCTCTCGTCTATTGTTAATTTCGCTGCCATCCCCTACCTAAAAGAAAATAAAAAATATATTATAGTCCATACTGAAAATTCCTATGGTGCGCGACTTTTGCGCTACCCTGTATATATATATATATTACAATTTAAAATTTTTTTTATTGTTTTTTATTTTTGTAACAAAAACACTTTTATTGTTATGTCCTTTTAAAAGTAGACAATTATTTTTTAATTATTGTAGAGTGTAAATTGTTTACAGAGAAGGGGACTTTTTCAAAATAATGGTGTAACTTATGTAAAATGCTTGGATCAAGTGATGTAAAATATGAGAAATTTTCGGATTATTTGGTGGAAATATGTTAAATATTTAGAATTTGTTAATGTGAAAAAAATGTGAAGTTTCAAAATCGTGATCACACCCCTGAATTAGGGCTCCGACAGGCAAAAGTTAATAACAGTCTGGCGACATTTTATTAACCTCAGATGATGAAATGTCCACGTTTTGTTAATTTTTCCTGTCATAGCCCATTGGTGAACGCTCGCGTCTCCGAGTCAGACAGTCCGGGTTTCAATCCTTGTGGAGGATAATTTTTTCAGGTACAAAAATGCTCGGTTATACGCTATATATATATATATATTACACACAGACCGTGCATGGTGTTCCAAAAATGTCCCTATTTTCATTTGCCCATTATTTTATGAGGGATGTATATTTTATTATTGGGTTTCTTCTTCAGAAAGGTAATAGATTGGGGGTTTTATTCCGCATACATCTATATGCATATACCTGTACAATGTACATTTCTATTGATTGAACCCTCAAACAGTGATGCTGCGCTTGAAGTTGGAACAGACAATCAAGATCGTTGAGTAGTTTCATGTGTTAAATTCTGGGACGCAGGTGCGGAGGAATTTTGTTGGGAATATGGCTACAGAGATCCACCCAATTGAGATTCACCGAATAGAAATTTGCTAGGAAATTTCAAACAGAAGGAAATGTAAGCAATCAACAAAAGGGCAGTCGTGGTAAGCGACGATCCACAAGAACTGTGCAACACGTAAATATGGTTCGTGAAAGAAGTAGGTATTTCACGAACATCTCTGCATCATATATTGAATTAAACCTTTTTCCCTACAAAATTCATTCACGAGCTTCACTGACCAATGTTCAAAAACAAAAACGAATCGAATTCGCAACGTAAATGTTAGCGAACTAGAAGATCCTGAGTTTTTTAAACATATTCACTTCACTGATTAGTGTTATGTGCGTCTATCTAGGAATATTAAAAAGCAAATATTTCGTTACTGGGGAAGTCATGCTGGTGCTCCAAACAGAGCTTCCACGTAGTGTTGCTAAACCCAACATTGGGTCGCTGTTGGGTGGTATTGTGTAGTAGGTCCCTACTTCTTTAAGAATGAAACTAGAGAAGCAGTAACGGTAACGTAAATATGAAAATAAAAACCCACTCTAATAAACAGAGTTTATTTCCACAACAGTTTCGACGCCCACTGGCATCCTCCTCGGGTGGATACAGAAAAACGAATGAACCAAAACAAGAGGGAAAAAACAGTCTTGTTTTGGTTCATTCGTTTTTCTGTATCCATCCGAGGAGGATGCCAGTGGGCGTCGAAACTGTTGTGGAAATAAACTCTGTTTATTAGAGTGGGTTTTTATTTTCATATTTTGACCTTCACGTAGAAAAAAGTGAAGTTTTTTGCATTGGTAACGTAAAATTCATATCGTCAGATGCTGCAAGATTTCTATTTACCACGACTAATTAGTTTGTTGCGTACAAGAAATAACTGCATTCACAGTAGTTTCAACAGAATGAAGCACCTCCACACATTGCTTGTGAAACACGCAACTTAAACATTTTTTCCGCTAAGCATTTTTCTCGCTAACTAATCTCCCTTCATGAGCCAGTAGAATGGTCCCCATACTCACCTCACCTCACACCCACTGTCTTTTTCTTTGTGGGGTTACATAAAAGACAGGATCTATTCTACCATGCCTAAGACACTTAAAGACCTAAAACCGAAAGTCTATGAGGTAAATGAGCAACATACCAGCTAAGCTATTTCCAAAAATTATGTCAAACATTCGTATAAGGTTGAATATTGTGTTAGAAAATATGGCGATTACACTTAACATGTTATTTAATTAAGGTTAATAAACTCCTATGTTTTACGTACCTATTGCGTTTGTCTTTGTGTCTATATTCCCTTTTTTATAACTTAGAACATTTATTTAGAAATAGGGACATTGAGGGGGGACATCAAAGGCGGAGGCCTTTTCCTGAGGAGTGTAACTCACTTCCATATTAGCTATTGTGTGTTAGTCTACCTGCAACAAAAAAAAAGGTCACAAACAAGATATCAATTTGGACATTTACTTTAGTACTAATGTATTACTTTCGTAAATTTAATTTAAAATAAATTTTCCTCTGAGACCGGACTTATGGGACACCCTGTAGATAGTGGAGAGTGAGGGAAATTCTGACCGTCATGTAATAGTGAATGGTAAATCACTCTTATTCTTTTAAGTATTTTGGGATGTGTTTTGAACAAAAGAGGTACGAGTGGGGGGAAATTAATAGTAGAGTGAATCAAGGAATAAAGGTGGTGGCTGTGCTGAAAGTTGTGAGGAAGCATAGACTGGGTAAAGATCCTGTAAGATGTTTACATGAAGGTATGTTAACACAAACACTTCTGTATGGATGTAAAACACTGACATGGTATGAAAAGGAGAAGTCAAGGGTACGAGTAGTTAAGGTGGATGACTTGAGAAGTACGTGTGCCGTGCGCCGGATTGATAGAGTGAGAAATCGTGTGATTCTGGACAGATGTGGTGGGCGGAAGTCAGTGGAAATGAAAAATGAGGAAAGTGTGTTAAGGTGGTTTGGACATGTTGAAAGAATGGAAGATTGGGTTGTGAAAAGAGTGTATAAAAGTGTTTGTGAAGGTAGAAGGAGGAGAGGAAGGCCGAGAGGAAGGTAGATGGACATGGTGAATGATTGCTTGAATAATCGTGGACTTGATCTGGGTGATGCACGAGAAGCGACTGCAAGTAGGTTGGAATGAAAGAAGTTTGTTAAACCTGTTCGGGACTCTGTCTCTTTTATTTCTGACAAAGTCTGGAAGCACCACCACACATGGCGTATGAAGCTCCACAGGTGTGGAATTTAGCCATGGTGGAGAGGGGTGCTGGTCCACCAGATTTCGCTTCTTTACTTTCTCTATTTTATATCAAAGCATCGTCCAGAAAGAGTCAATGCTGTTCGCGAAGCATTCCTAATAAGATCTAAGAAGTCAGTAAGGGGAGCAGCAGCTGAGTTAAACATTTTATACCATTCCATGCATAAGATCATAAACCAAGTTTTAAAATTCAGGTCCTACAATATACAAGTTGTTTACCAACTGCAAGGAAGATTACGTGTCAAGATTTAGCACCTGTCATCAATTTATCGAAAGGAATGAAAATGATTATCGCTTTTTTTCAAATCTTATTTTTCGCGATGAGGCAACTTTTCTTAAATTTAGGCCGGCCGTACACAGGATCGTCTTGCGACTGACGACTGACGACTTGGGTCGTGACTACTCGAGCGTCGCGGTCGCTGCAGAGTAAACAACCATAACTGTAAGATCTGTTGGAGAATAAAATCCACACGGAACATACTATTACAAACATGAGAGAGATTCTCCAAAAGTGAACGTTTGGTGTGCTTTGTCACGCGATCGTATTTACGGGCGCTTTTTTTTAGGACAAAACCGTTAATGGAGAATCGTATCCCAGAATGTTAAAGGGAGTTATTTGTTTCCTCTTCTACGACAAATTCCAGGTCTCTTGTAACGTACAGTGTCTCAATAGGATGGTGCATCGCCTCATTTTGCTCGTACTGTGGTTGTGTTTCTGAACGAAAGCATTCGCTAGACCAGTGTTTCTCAGCCGAATTTTTCACATGACCCCCGTATTAAGGTCTTAGGTTGGCGTGACCCCTTATCATCCTACAGGGGGTAAACAAATTCACGAAGTGGAATTTTTTTTTTTTGCGCGCATATCACTATTACAGGGGTAAACAAACTACGATCCCAGGGAGGTCGCGGCCCACCGTTTGAGAAACACTCCCCTACAAGATCTAAGAAATCAGTAAAGGGAGCAACAGCTGAGTATAATAGTCATTACTATTCTATGCATAAAATCATAAAAAAAAGTTTTAAAATTCAGGGCTTACAAGATTTTTTAAACGAAACATTCCCAAAACGGTGCATTTGTCTAGAAAGATGTAAGAAATGGTAAGCCCATTTCGCGGACCTATCTCCTTTAGATTTTTATTTTTAGATTTTTTTATTTATCTTTCTTTGTGTGTGTGGGGGGGGTATAAGTAAAGACATCAACATTAAGGATCATCAACTATTAAGCGTGGTATTTTTACCACGCATTTCTACTAGTAATTTCTTATTTTCTTATGTCCTTTTTTGGCTATTTTTAACTCTATTTCCTTGAAACTATTTTTCATTTCTTGAAACTAAAATGTATTATTTTGAAATGTAATAAGCATTAACTAAATAAAAAAGATGAGTTGTGTGTGTGTGTGTGGGACGGGGAGGAGGGGGATTCCGCCGGTCATCAAACCGAAAAGGTCCCTAATTACCATCCTTGTCAATTTTATTTTTTAATAAATATTGTCTAACTTAAATTTGTAAAAAGACAACTCATCCGATTTAAATAAACTACCTCTCATTTTAAGACAATATAAAGGATTTAATATGGTTCCCATTTCATAGTGCATATATATATATATATATATATATGGGATTAATTTCACAATTAAACACGTGAAATGAATGAATGATGTACAAGGAAAAAGAAAAATGATTCCAAAGCCTTTCGTGTATTTAGAAGGACACCTCGTCAGGGAGGTGTACTTCTGAATACACGACAGGCCTTCGAATAATTGTTCTTTTTCCTTGTGGATTTATAATATATATATATATTGCACTTATTCCCCCCCCCCCCCCTGCAATTTCTTTTTTCCTGGTTAGGTCAGTTGTACGCCCTTGACAATGGTTAGGTTAAGTCATGATATTTTCGTTAAAATATTCCACATTCCTTTTCCCCCAGCATTTTGGAATATTTTAATGAAAATATCATGACTTAACCTGACCAATTGTCAAAGGTGTACAGTTGACCTAACCGGGCAAAAAAAAAATTGTGGGAGAGAAAATGAATGAGTGCCATATATATATATATACACCGGGTGTTTCAAAAGTCCCTCACTAATTTGATTTTCAATTTTCTTTGCAGCTAATCGACCAACGACGTTCATCTTGTGGTAAACTCTTACTCAGTAGTGAGAATTTTTTTGAGTCTACATTTGAAGTTTTGTTTCGTTTTCTTCTGCTACCATGCTGACTCTAGAGCAGAGGTGTAAAATCGCTGCATGGCAGGAGGTTTTTCAATCTGTGGTCGAAGTGCAGCGACGATTCCGGGCAGTCTACGGACAGCATTATGCATCGGATAGGAACACCATCGTCGCCACCCACCGGAAGTTTATGGAGACCGGATCCGTAAAGGACAAACCACGATCAGGAAGACCTCGAAGTGGGCGGAGTGAGGAGAATGTCGAAACTGTCCGTGAGGCGTTTACTCAGAGTCAATGAAAGTCCATTCGGCGAGCTGCTGCGGAACTGAACATCAGCGCGACATCTATCCAACGGATTTTGCGGCGTGGTCTCAAGCTGTATCCGTACAAGATCCAGGTGGTTCAGAAGCTGGAACCTCAAGACTACGATTGCCGGGTGGAGATGTGTGAGACACTGCTGCATCACTACGAAAGAGACCCATCGATCCTGGAGCACATGTGGTTCAGCGACGAAGCTCTCTTCCACCTTTCTGGTCGCGTCAATCGGCACAACACCCGCATCTGGGGAACTCACAATCCTGCGGAGATCCGTGAACATAGAATAGAATAGAATAACCTTTATTAATAATAAAATAAATACAGTAGTCTTTTTACAACTTACAGTTTTTACAATGACATAAATAATTGTGAAGCTCGACTATTTATTTTTTTTTTATTTTTAATTTGGCCCTTAAGCTTTAGGCTTTACTGGGCTCTCATTTATGAAAGGGACACGCCGAAATTGGTCGTCTGGTGTGCCATCTCCTCAGCTGGGCTGATTGGTCCGTTCTTCTTCCGGGATCAAGATGGAAATTCCGTGAACGTCAACGGAGACAATTACCTTCGCATGCTTCAGGAGTTCTGCATCCCCCAACTGTCA
Organism: Bathynomus jamesi; assembly: GCA_023014485.1. Taxonomy (NCBI): domain Eukaryota; kingdom Metazoa; phylum Arthropoda; class Malacostraca; order Isopoda; family Cirolanidae; genus Bathynomus; species Bathynomus jamesi. Next base: position 197,204 of record JAJOZX010001575.1, read on the forward strand.
GTTGTAGCTGACAATTTAGCCCTGTTCAAAAATCAACTTTTTCTTATTTTCATAGGTTTCTGTACTTTTTCCCATGCTTTTTGACCTGAAAAGGCCGAAAATCACAACCATTTTGACCTAGGTTGTTGGGAAGCATTGCCGCATGGAGCTTTAAGTTTTCTGCCTTGAAATCGGCCAAAAGCACCAGTTCCGGGGTCCCTTGAATCATGTTTTGCACTATAACTTTTATCTAAACAAGATAGAGCAATAAAATAGGCACCAAATTAAAGTGTTTTTAATCCTCTTTCTAACTTATACAATTATGATAGTCTTGGAACAAGAAATGGCACATTGGTACATACAAAGATTTCAGAAATATCACAAAATTCGTTTTCTCACACTCAAGGCAGACAAGGCGCCTTATTCATGACACAAATTTGAGATTAACATTTTGTCACAAGTCTAATCGATCAAGAAGTGAAAGCATTACATGATGATTAATTTCATAATGACATTTACACAGTCAGTTGTTGAGAGTTTGTTTCTTGAAGCTGTCAAAGCGGCGTCTGTTGAACTCCACAGCTTGAAGGAGATAGTCCCTTTGCTTGGCATCTGTTGTTATGACATTTGCAAAGTCGCTCATCATCTTGACACCACGTTCAGCAATGTCATTCACCAATGAGATCAACCAGGGTGATCTTAGCTGTGACTCTCTGGAATAGAGGCTTTCCTGTTCTGAAGCTGTCTGGCTTCTCAGTGGCATGTAACTGGGCAGCAATGTCGTGCTTCAATGTGTCACTCAATCTACTGCTGAACAGGGCAAATGGCACGACTTCCTGCGTCAGGTACCATTTGTGGTTTTTCATCTTATTAAGTACTGCATCAGCAAGCTCTGGGTCAGTTTTCTTGTACTTCAACATGTCCTGGATTAGACTTAGATCATTCACGGGAGCATCTGCAGCAGACATTGACATCATCCATACAGGAGTGTAGAACAGCGCAAGGAAGGTGTTGAGTCTTTCCAGCTTTGATACAGTGTCTTCGTCGTACTCAAGTTGATCTGCAAACATCAGCATTTTCATGGAGTACAGGTTTCTGGCCATCCATCTGGCCTGATGAATGGCGCCTGGTCGACTCCAGTGAATACCTCGAGGAGGCGTTCCTCCAAGAACAATGACTGTCAGTTCAGCCATTTCCCTGTAGTCGGCTCTTGGAAGCCTTTCTGCTGTTAGAATGTCTTGGAGTATTTCTTCACTGTTCTTCTTCTTTTCCTTCAGCCATTTGCTGTTGATAGCCAGCATCTTTGGGTTTTCCTTGGACAAGTCCGTCCAAACATCCTTCAGATGCTCAAACCAGGGATTATCTGGCCCCTTCACCTTCCCAAACAGCTTCTCCCAAACTGCTCCTACTAGGATTTCCAGGATGTGATGTCGACAGGCCAGATAAAACACCTTTTTGTTCAGCATTTTCTCTAGCAGTTTGGCAGCTCCTCTGTGAACTCCACTGTTACTGGATGTAGTGTCAAAAACAAGGGCAGTAACATTATCCGTAAGTTCCCATGTCTCCAGTAAATCCATTGAAGCCTCAGCCTGAGCTGTGCCAGAAGAATTGTCGATGACAGGTACTCCCAATAACTTTCCTTCAGTGTATGAAGGTGGACCAGACACTAGCACAGCTAAAGTCTCTGAGGTACTTCCAGGTTCACTGCCCAAGACATCTTTGAGCAACTTTCCATCCCAGTGTAAGGCAGCGTACTGTGGGGGGTTTTCACAAAACTTGGACATGTGACTCTGGCTGATATTATACCTGGACAGCATTCTGTTGCGACGTGTTGTTGAGGTTGAGATGACGAAGTTATCCAGATCAGCCCCTCCAGCTTTCAAGGTGGCAGAAACCATGGCAGTAACTTGATTGTCTGATAAACCAAGACGATCAGCTGTATTGCAGATGACATCACATTCCATGACCTTCCTTGGAAACGTCAAAGTCACACTAGTCACAGTGTCTTGATGGTGAGAACATCCAGGACGAGGCTGATGGTAATCCATGTCCTCTGTGTTAGCGTCGTCGTTGTCAGTTGAGTCACCCCAGGTAATGTCATCCACATGAACAACTGCCTCTTGTTCTGCTGCAGCTGTAAAAATAGTACATGTTAAGACAGTAATTGTTAAGTACATGCTAAATATCGCAATGGAGTAAAACTTAAAACTTTTTGTAACGTTCAAAGTAATTAGTTTTACCTTGTTCTTGTCTATGCTGCAGTCTTTCATTCCTCGCTGCTTGCTGCAGGGATCTTGTCTCAAAAATCTTGTCATGACCAGACATATGACCTTTCCTCTCAGTCTTTTGGTCTTCGTAGAACCTGATATCCTCATCTTTCTTCTCTCTGGATAACAGTCTGTTGTTCTGTATTTCCTGGATTGCATCTGGAGCTCCTATATCGAACAGGCTGTCTAATTCCAGCACAAATGCTCCTCTTTTTCCTCCAGGGTTACTTGCTCTTCCTTTGCTTTTCACCAGAGCACGATGTTTCTCATGTAGTTTCATGAAGAGCTTCATTGCGTTGTACTTGGTCATTGTCTTGATCCTAGCCATCTGCCAGAATGGGATGATAGATTCAACTGTTTCATATGCAAGGTCTTGAACCATGGGCCTCCCTGCATTTTCCGGTAAATTCTGAAGATTAAGGAAATACTGGAACGCCTGTCTGTTGGTGGGAAGCTGGGAACCACTGATAAAAGCTGAAGGGTATCCAACCAGGAAAGTTTCAGTGAGAGATCTGGTAGATGGCCCAGTTGACACCTGCCTGTGGACAGTACGTGGAGGTTCTGAGATATCAACTGTGCGCCCACGGAGCTCCCTCAGCTCCTTGCTTAATGCCATTGTGAAGTTGTAACTTGTAGATGGTTTTCTAGATTCTGATTGAGTTTCTGTTGTTTCCTGAAAAATGATAGATAATTATTATTATTATTATTATTATTATTATTATTATTATTTATTATTATTATTATTATTATTACTATTATGCTCTTTCATTTGATACCTAATTTGTTGCTCTATCTTGTTTAGATCAAAAGTTAAAGTGCAAAACATAATTCAAGGGACCCGGAATTGGCGCTTTGGCCGATTTCAAGGCAGAAAATTTAAAGCTCCATGCGGCAATGCTTCCCAACATCCTAGGTCAAAATAGTTGTGATGTTCGGCTTTTTCAGGTCAAAAAGCATGGGAAAATGTACAGAAACCTATGAAAATAAGAAAAAGTTGATTTTTGAAGAGGCCTAAGCTGACATGCAAGAAGTCTTTTTCCAGCAAGACGGTGCCCCTGCTCATTACTCGCGTGAGGTTCGCTCATTTCTGAATAAGCAGTTCCCGGATCGGTGGATTGGTCGCCGCGGTCCCATCGAATGGGCTGCTCGCTCGCCTGATCTTACCCCATGCGACTTCTTTTTGTGGGGCTACATTAAGAGCAAAGTGTACGCCACCAAGTCGCGAGTCCTCCCTACACTAGAAGAACGGATCAGGAATGCGTGTGCTTCTGTTACTCCCGAAATGTTGTCCAATGTCGGCCAAGAATGCGTAAAACGGTGGCTCGCTTGTTTCGAAAAAGACGGTGCCCACGTTGAGGTGTACCAGTGACTTTCCAGTAGACTTATGAAGCCAAGTTTGATGCCACCAAAATTCTCATGAATCGTAGACTCAGCAACCAAATTGTCATTTGGTTCCTCTTGTAATTGCTATTTTAATAAAATTTTAAAGATAATGAGGGACTTTTGAAACACCCTGTACCTATATATATATATTGCTGACTTTTGTTGACTCAAGAACATTCTTGTTTTGTTCTCTCCCTCTCTTATCTATGCACCATCCTCTAAATATATACAAAACCAGAACAGTCTTAGAATATCTGAATAATCTGAAAGCTTCCGTTAATACAGGTTTTAATATTATTAATGTTAATATTGTTTTTTGTTCACATTTATAGAAATTTTTACTTTCAGAATAATCTTGCAAAATAAGTTGAAAAAAATTATATATTTTGCAATAAATAATACCCAATAGTTGGGTATATAATGATTATGATTAATATTACGTAATTTAAGACCCTCTTGCTGCTGATGCCACAATAATGTATGAGTAACTATTTAATAATTCTTCAAGAAATGCAATCTTAATTTAAGGAAGGTTCAGTTCTTTTTCATTTTGAAGGTGTATCTATACACTCCTCCTGAGTTGCCAATTACCAATAACTATACTATTTATTGGTATTCGATAACCTATTACGAAAGTCAATAAATAAATAAATAAATAAATAAAAAAATAAATAAATAACTATCAACCCGTAATTGATCCGTGAATAATAGACCTTCTCAAATGTGTTCAAGTAAGAGAATGCTGGAACTTACGCCATGTGTTTCTGGGTGATGACATCATCAAATGACTTATTTTATATATGACGTCATCTTATTATTTACGCATGAGGCAAAAAGGAATGATATATATACAGTATATATAATATATATATATATTATATACAGTATATATAATATATATATATTATATACAGTATATATAATATATATATATATATATACACACCACAATTAACCAAGGTGTGTATAATTATATTACATACCTTGGTTTTGTTCCACCCGAATTATTCATTCTAACGAAGGTCAAGTTTGTTACCACGTACCACCACGGGTGGTAAGAATTTACGAAGTCCTCGCCTGGATTCGATCTTACAACCTCCCGATTAGCAGCACAGTGTCTTAACCACTAGGCTACTCAGAGTCCCTATTTATCTCCCAAATAATTCTTTTGCATGGAAGGATGAACAGCTGGGTGAGTTAAGCACTGCCTCCCATTGCCGGGAATCGGACCCGGGGCTAGAGGATTCGAAGTCAGCGATGCTAACCACTACACCACGTAGGCGGAAGGAACTGTGTGTGTGAGCTCTGCGTAAGGAGTACAAGTGATGTTTGTACACCAAACCACAGGAATGGAATGATTTTTGGTTTTCAAAGCGGATTTTCAAGGCTAATGGGATTATTGACATCTATTTCTTTGTCACTGGTTTATTACATTTAATAACAATACCAATTACAGGCTGATTAACTTAACTTCAATTATAGGTATTATTTTTTTTATTAAACACTATTTGTAGGTATACACAACTGTACAAAGGCTGAGCACCAAACAAGTTTTTGGTATAGGGTATAAGGTTATATGGAAAATTTCAATATTAGAGAATAATATGCATTTCTAGAATGTATATATGGTAATCTATGTATTGAATAACATATTGAATAACCTTTATTAATAATAAAATAAATACATTGGTTTTAAAATTGACAATGACATAAATAACTGTGAAGCTGGACTACTTATTTTATTTAATTTGGCCCTTAAGCTTTAGGCTTTACTGCGCTGAGTAAACTTTTAGAATCAATAATACGCGTTAGAATATTGTATTTAGAAATCGTCAGCACGGTTTCCGTAGACAACGTTCGAGTCTCACCAATTTAGTGGTTTTTTCACGACATTACAAAAATATACGATAAACATAAAGCGGTGGATGTTGTGTATTTGTACTTTGTGAAGGCGTTCGACACGGCCTCGCATAAACAATAACAAAAATTTAGGCGCATGGGATTGGGGATAATGTATTAAACTGAATTGACAACTGGTTAACAGACAGAAAAGAGAGTTGTAATAAGTGGATTGGCGTCGGAGTGGGCAAGGGTATCTAGCGAGATTCCTCAAGGGTCTGTGTTGGGGCTAATTTTGTTCATTGTTTATGTAAATGACCTCGATGTTAATTTGATTCGTAAATTTTCCAAATTCGCGAACGAACGATACAAAAGACGTAAAGTATAGTAGACTCGATAGAGAAGCGTTGCAAAGTGACATCAATAAATCATTATTTGATCGGATAAATTGCAAATTAAATTTAATGTTGATAAATACAAAATATTGCACATCGGCTCTCAGAATAGCGAGTTTAGTTATTGTATGGCACGTAAAGACCTTATTTCAGTAATGGAGAAGAAAGATTTAGGTGTTCTAGTTACAAATGACTTAAAGTTTTCAAAGCAATGCGTCAAAGAGTAAAAGGCGAATAAAGTGTTAGGTTTTATATCCCGATATTTTGGTTTCAAATCTAAAATCATTATATCACCTTTTTTTTTTTTTAGCTTACCCCCCTCCCCTATGTAACATTTTGTAATTTTTGGAGAACTCCGCCCCCTCCTCGAACGTTAGATAATGTGATAAATTTTTATCCCCTTCATATAACCAGTTTTAATATTAAATTGACTTAGGAAAAGGATAAGCATTAAAATAAATTATAAGAAAATTTTTAATTCAGAAGAAACGGAGTTTGTTTCCTTCCATGGTCCCCAAATCCACTGTTTTAAATCACAAATTAGAGGAAAGCCTTTTCCCAGATTTGATTCAAGGAGTGGTAAATATTTTGTGTTCTAGAGACAAATCATTTCTTCCACGTTCATTTGAAAACTTCAAATCCTGAACATAATAATTTACTTAAGCAAGATTTGTTCTTTTCCTTTCTATGGCCGCCACTGTAACGAATCGAATGACCCCGACCCACCTCCCATAACACTGTAACACCTTTTAATATGCTCCGTCTCCCTCGGTGTGTTATGTAATGCTTGAACTGCTCTTTAGGCTAGCCTAAGGTTACGTTCGGATAGGTTAGGTTAGTAATAAGGGCCTATGTACTCTGAACTACGTCTGGCATCTAAAATTTTACCGCGTAATTTTCTTAAAGAATCGCGTAGCTCGTATGTTTAATTAATTCATATTAACATTTATGGTCTATTACTTTTAAAATGTATTAGACCTTTAATTACTAACCTTTACTTCGGATAACTCATACGAATTCTTCAGCTATAAAGTACTGCTATATTCAGTTTACTCACTGCTCACCTGTTGTGAGTTACCAACTAGTATAATAATAATAATTGGGCTTATTTGTTATTATAATTGAATATGTGTGTAGCTACTTCGTGTCTGCGTTTATAAGAAGGTATCTAAAAATAGACAGATAAGATTTACACTTAGTATTAAATAAATAATTACTGAAGTGAATAGGCTATTGAATTATCCAATAATACATTTGGAGAATAGAATTTCTATAAGCTTGTTTTTAGCATCTTTTGGAGTCAGTGCTAGAAATTTGTGAGGTGAATCAGGATGTACGCTCCGCATTTGGATTTCTTTTTTATTGTTTGGTGAACTATATTAGAAGTATTAGTGTTGTTTTAAGTATTTGTGCATTGTTAAGATCTTTGTGTGTGTAATCGTGCTATATAGTGTTTGTGGAATAATTTAGAACAGTGATAAAAGTGACTATTGTCGAAATAAATGTGTGGCTCCTATTTTTGCATCGTTTAGATCTCCAATCAGTGTTCATTCAACTCCTCTGAAATATTGTAAACACAAAGCCAAGCAGGACAAGGTAAGTTGGAACTAGGGTTATTTGAAACAATGGCAAGTTGATATTTTATACAATAATGATCCTGTTAATGCGCGAATGACAATGTTGTGTAAAATTTGTAGAGCGAAAGCAGTTGGATTGAGGAGCATTTATAGTTTGTTAAAATTTGGTGTTGGTGTAATTTACAACTTTGTCCAATGATAATTGCCATGAATAATGATCATTCTTTATACCCGAGTGAACTCTCCACAAATTGGAGTGTACACACACACACACACACACACATATCACGAAAAAAATAGTTTCCATGCTTTTAAATATCGTCCTTCGGCCAAGTTGTACTTGAAGTTATAAAATTATTACTAAATCACAGCCACGTAATACATCAAAGAAGACCCAAATTAGAAGAAAGACGAAACTGCATTAAAAACTTTAGATTCTCCTTTGATGGGGACTTTGTGCACCAACTTTTCACGTAGAAATTTCCTTAAAACTTCTAAGAAAGCTGAAATAGCATTTCAAAGGGGGAATATATTAGTGTTTCTGTAGTAATTAGCGCGCTTGAATATCCCATGTCTGCATCGGTCAAATGAACTACTGTAAGGTTCATTGAATGTACAGTCAAATGAACACTATTATCGACCTAAATAAATACGGAGTGCTTACATAACCGGTCTATCTGGCTATTTAACGTAAGAGCTTACGAAGTCCGGTCATTCAAGTATACTTTGTTACACTCTCTGTATGGTATCTGGTAAAAGTTGCTTCAAATTAATCGAAACCTACGGTAAAATTATTGAATGCCCGGTTAGGTCAACTGTACACCCTTGACGATTGGTTAAGTCGTGATATTTACGTTAAAACTAACAAAAATATGACTCGGGTACATAAATTGTTTATTATTTGACGGGCTGGTAACCCAGCTACGTAATCACTTCGAACAATTATTTATTTATTTGACCGGGTGGACCGGCTACGCAAGCTCTTCCAAATAAATAGATTCTCTCTGAAATTTACTGTTATCAAACTTCAGATTGTAGACATTATTCTGCCAAGACATCAAGACATCAACTCTTTGTTCTTTAACGATGTATTTTAAAAATTTATGATGCCCAATTATTGATATTTTGCGAAATGATTACAATCGATCCAAAAAGTCCCGTCATAAAACTCCATGCTTCGTAGTAACAGATATATATAATCCGTTACGATCATGGTGTTTCGCGACAAGAATTTTTTTAAACAACTGTACACACACCTCAATGTAGTTTAGTGTAGAGTTGGAAGTATATATATATATATATATATATATATATATATATGTTAAAATTCTAGATGCCAGATACAGTTCTGAGACGAAGTGCATAGCCCTAATTACTAACCAAACCGGAACTTCTTCCGTTCAGTGGCCCCATTTTTGAAAGTCTTTTCCAAAAGATTTTATTTATTTTGATTAAATATTTTATGCAGTTTCACTTTTACAAAACTAAATTAAACCTAACCTAAACTTCTTCCGTTTAGTGGCCCCCATTTGGCCCCATTTTTAGGTTAGGTTTAGTTTAGTATATTAGCAGTGACGTGCACAGACTTTCAGAAGGGCAGGGGCTCAGTTGAAAAAAGGGCACTCCCCTAACATTTTTAAAAATGAAATCCGCAATGCCATATAGGCTATATATATGTATACACACAAAGAAAAATGTTAAAATTGTATGTGGTAAATATTCTTAAATTCCATTAAATTCAATGCATTATTTTTGTATATAAAGCTGATTAAAGAAAATAAATGAAAATTTGTTGTAAAAAGGCATGTTTTTATTGCAAGATTTTCAAAAGATATGAAGATATTGAAATATTGGAGTGTATTTACAATTATTATTCAATTTTACTTATATTGACTTTTAGCTTGCTCATCATATAAATTACAGTATTCTGCTGTATATACATTTAAATATGGAATAATATGAAACTATAAATTAAAGATTTATAGAAATATACTGTGGGCTATTTAATATGATGGCCACAGCTCTTAAGTAGCAATAGAAAAATATTGATTCTTATCAGGAAAATACAAAAGCAAAAATTATATTCTTAATCATCTACAATGAAATGCATACTGAAGAATAAAGAAGCCAACATGTTTAATAAATCATAATAGCAGTCTCCTGTCTCGTTTTATAATAAATCTAGGTATTTTATTCACTTTTAATGAAAATTGTATTGTTTTTAAAAATCAATTTCATATTAAAAATGAAAAGGTTATGATATGTTGTTTAATAAATCATTTATTAATTTAATGAAATTCATGCCAGTACTAAAACCCAAAATCCATCGTTTGACACTGGTGTACTGATGGGCCTAGCCTAGTAGGCCTAAGACTAAGTAGGGGACGTGGACGTTTTTACCAACTTTACGAGTAATGTCATACAATATTTTTTGGAGTAATGTCACACTGCTTTGGATTCCAACTTACCATAATTATCAGTGAGAAATCACTAGTTAGCTTAGGTTAACGTAAAATAAACAAACAGTAAACAATACACCCACATACCCGAGAGACGCAATCAACAGTGAACAGCTGCAGTCAGTGTTACCACTAGGGACGCCCTCCCTGATTGACAAAATAATAGTAACGGTATGTTAAGTTTATTATTCTAATAAAAATCATAGATCAAAGTAATTCCAGTTTTGAAAATCTGTTGAAGTAGCAGTAAACAACTAAAAATATAACTAATTAATTCAAATTTATGTCGAATCAATATATTTATGAATTTTGACTAAAAGGGCACTTTTGATATGAAGAAGAAAAAGGGCAGGGGCTCAAGCACCCCAAGCCCCCCCCCTGTGCACGTGCCTGTATATTAGTATATCAAAGTAAATATAGTCAACTGGGGGAAAAAATATCTTTCCTAAAAATAGATATTTGTAAAATGTCTTACTCATATTGGCCATGTTCGTTTACATATTTTCAGATGATTGAAATATTGTGCATCAGATACGCACTTGAAACTGCATTTTGATTTGTATATTATAATAAAAGATGGATCTTTTCCGTTTGGGGGCTAGCAGCGAATTTTAATGAAAATCGGTATACTAATGTAGTTTTGGTCACTGATTTCAAAAATAACTTTTTTTTTTTTTTTGAGAAATGAAAAACAAATATGTTAGAGCACTTTAAATAATTAATGTGTTTTTAACGAAAATATCATGACTTAACCAATCGTCAAGGGCGTACAGTTGACCTAACTGGGCATTAATTTTTTATTTTTTTCTGCTACTTTTACAGATCTGCCAGGATCCTTCAAAAAATGTATTCTTCGTAAAGTTGCACTTTTTACCGTTTGACCGACGCTTTTGCAACGAAAGAACTGGGTATTTTTATCAAAGGACACACTTTCCCACACTTGGAGCACTTTTTCATAAACAGTAGCAGTTTGCGACTCTGGCTAAATTTAACACAATCCTCCGTAACTAGTTTAAGCTACTTAAAACGCACATTAATTATTTAAAGTGTTCTAACATGTTTGTTTTTCATTTCTCCAAAAAGAAAGTTATTTTGAAATCAGTGACCAAAACTACATTAGTATACCAATTTTTATTAAAATTCGCTACTAGCCCCCAAACGGAAAAGACCCTAAAAGATTGATGTTCATTCATTTTAGCTTTTATTTCCACGCTTCACTTTAAAATCTTTTTGGAAAAGTCTATTTAAAAAATGGGGACACTAAACGGAAGAAGTGCCACCTAGCCTAGCCTAATTTAACCTATTACAAAACTGATATGAACTTCGTCTCCAAACTCCATCTGACATTTGGGATTTCACCATTATTATTATAATATATATATATATATATATATATGGTTTTGGGTTAGGAGAAAACATAAAAATTATATTGACATGAAGTATTGTTGAATTCCTTTCTTCGAGTATTTTTGTGAAGCTGTAAAGCTGAAACTGGAAAAAATAATGTTCACAGATGTCCGACTTCCTTATCATACAGGAAGGGAATCCAGTTCATCCGGATGAAGGACGTCCGGCCAAACCAGGTTTTATAACCGGACTTTGGGTCAGCAGCAGCTTGATATTATTGGCTGTAATACACACACACCACACACACACACTGAAAAAATGTAAGTTGAATAAAATAAAAAAAATACATTTTTACATTAATATTTGTTGTACGAGTCATGTATGTAAAATTTAAATTCAGAATTTGTTGAAGCTCGCGCAGTGATGTAGTCGAGACCACCATGACCGAGACCGAGATCTAAGCACCCGAGACCGAGCCCATATGCAATTTTTGCACGTATTCAATAGTAGTGTATAATGTCTAATTCCTAAGTTCTGTATTTCACATTCAGGAATAAAGATTGTAAAGAGGTTATCGAGTGACAATTGCAAAATTTACTCTAATTTATTCACAAATTCATAGTTTGTGACATTTTTCAGCAGTTAACTGATTACTTAAAACAAGATATATGCATGTTCGTTGCACTCGACGAACATCACAGTGACGTAGTCGGGACTACCATGGCCGAGACCAGGAAAAAAAGTTCTACATTACTATCTCACTGTGGTTCCTTGGGAACGCGTAAGAACCCTGGATAAATATAGGAAATCATCGTCTTACATCATTATCATAAATGATAAGTAGCTCGTATAACCTAGGTAAAATTTAAATAAATCTATAGGCTATGCAACTGCGGCAAATCCAGGCCTACATCCATCGGGGAAAAAATTTACATATCTCTTTATGTAAAGACTTTTAAAATAAAATTAAATAAATATTTTACGAAAGATTTGCAAATCAATGTAGCTCGAAAAATCAAGCGAAAAATGGCGAGTGAAAAAATTTAGGTAGCTAAAATGGAAGAATTTTGTTGCTGTATCGACGATAAGGAGTGACCTTACGGAATACCATTGTACATTTCAGATCATATGGATTAACAAAATCGCCACTCCATTTTCAGATGAACAGTCCCACGCTCCAGGTTCTTTTTTTTTTTAAGTCAAGAGGACATAATAGGCGTTAAATTAATGCAGGTGCTCCCGAGTTTCTTTTTATAGGATTGAGGTCTGTTCCATGCGGTATAGTGTTAAGCTAACATTGCTAATTATGGAAAGTTTTTATGGTTCTCGGCGTTAAATGATACCTATAATAAGGGCCTGCTTATGGTTCTAGAGCCACAAATGTTCTCGTGCCTCATTGAGAGAGTTACGAGGAAAAGTGGGAACCACAACAGCTTTACAGCCGACTCGAAGTGGTTCCCATATCTTTCATAAACAAACTCAGAGAAGAAAAGTACAGAAAAGCAAGAAGCTTTGAAGTGCCCACGATCAAATTTGTTTTACAAAAAGTAAAATAAAAGTTTCTCATTGTATTTAGTTCATGCAAAGAAAGTTTTTATAAGTGGTCAAACACTCTATGAAACACCTTTTGCAAGTTTAAGTATACTGCGTGTACTGCCCTGGAGCGATCGCATTTGGAAAACACTTATGAAAAAATTCTAACAGGTTAGTTAGGCAGGATCTGTGCGCGTGGAAACCATGGTGGAAATCGATTCACAAGTTGTGTAATAACAAATGATGTACCATCATTGTTAAAATTATTGATTCTAAAAGCTCGCCTACGACGGATGTTAAAAGCTGATGGGTCGGTAGTTGCCCTTTTGAAGACGGGAATCACGTTGGCTAATTTCCAGCCCTTTAGAACCCTACCTAGGTCAAGGGACTTGCTGAAGATATGGACAAGACGGTCGACTATATTTTCCTTAACCTCCTTAAAAACCTGAGGTGTAAAGGTATCTGGACCAGAGGACCTAAAGATAGTCTAGATTCGCTCGTCATCTCTGAATAAGAATTTTAGCTGCAGGGGTGGTTAACTTCAATAAAACCTGATAAGCAAAAGTTAAGCATGGTGGCTATGCCATCATCGCTGAAATTTAATTCTCTCCCATCTTTGATAGGATATATACAATTTTTAACTGGTTCTCAGTTATTTACATGGCTAAAAAATTCTTCAGGGGTTGGTTTTACAAACAGAAGCAATTCTTTTTTTTACACCTCACTTTCGTAATCCGTCTTAACCACACTCCCGGACGATTATTATTATCAGAGGTCTTTTTCCATTGTTTGTACGCTTTGTTTCTCTCCTTAACGACATAGCTAATATCGCTGTTGAAATACTTAGGATTAATTTCCGTTTCTCCTGTCACTTTTCTCCTTAGCTGATCTTTTTCTGGGTCTCATTTTCCCTGTGAGTAGCACACACACACACACACACACACACACACACCTATTCTTCACTACACATATATGCATCTTACACACTACACAATCTTTTAAAAAAAAAAAAAAAAATGGCATCGTTTTTAAGAGCCTCAGACACTTTGATTTCGGCTCTCTCCTTTTCCTTTTATGGCCGGGGAAGGCGGGGTAATTTGCGGTCATTTGCCATTGGTACCTCAGTTCTGCATAATAAAAAATCTAAATATTCATATTAGTGATGTAACGGATGTCAGATTTTATGCATCCGCGGATATCTATAAAAAATTATAGATTTTCGATTCCCCACATTATTAACAACGTGTGTTTAGGTTTTTATAACGTAAAAACCGTTGGTCACTTTATAAGAAACTACAACATTGATCAATTCACAAATAAAGCCATATAGTTACGCACTCATGCTATGTAGAATGTACAGTGCTTACAAGAAGTCTCGCGCCTCTGTCTCGTCCCAAGCTAGTCTGTTAGGTATAAAATGGGCGGTCCTTATGGCAGCGGAGGTGTGTTCGGATTGGTGCACATAATTGCTCTAACCCCATCAATGACGTCCACATTATCATTGTGTTGATCACTCTATCTATTTATATATAGAGACATACTGTATATAGATATATATAGAGTATGCAGGGGATAACGTGTCTCAGTCCCAGCTATGGTAGTTGTCTTAGAATTAACAGTCCCAAGTGCAAGTTACGTTAACACCGCATAAACTACCCCTTACCCACAAACCATTTAAAAGGTGTGATTTAAAAGCTCTCTCTCTCTCTCTCTCTCTCTCTCTCTCTCTCTCTCTCTCTGATCACACCGCATCCCATCAGAGGTCTTCAGTAGGGACATCGGCAATGTATCCATATAACGTTAATAATAACCGAAACTCGAGAAAGTATACTCTCTGCCTTCCGCTCTACTCCAAATCCTTTTCTCTTAGTGACCTCTTGATACAAACTAATCTATCATATTTTGCGACTTTTTAACTCTGGTAGGATTCCATTCCATTCCTATAGTGTAAGAGGTACTTAAATTCATGTGTGTATTATGCCATATGATGTGCGTAATAAATAATCATTTTTAAATAGTTGGAGCGTTCAAGGTCATCTGTAATAATCTATAGACTACCCCTCAAGCCCACTCTCAACACTTAGATTCCCCTAAGACACAGGCGTCTTCAAGTAACATGAATGCGTAGAGATCTAAGGTGTTAGATTCCATATTATATAATTTATGTGCTAGGTTTGAGAACGCTGGCATTGAAGGATGGAAGGAAGGGACAGTAAAAGCGAGGTTGGGTGGGGAATTCCGAAGGGAGGAGGAAATGCTAAACACAAACTCAAATATTTATTTTAATGCCCTAGACCTAGAAAGACAAAGAGCAAAATACCTTAAACTAACAATGAATTGACAGAAACAGAAGAGTCTGGTCTTAGACGCACTGATAGGTTTAACGTATGTGACTAGAGGCCGCCACTCAGCATTACCACTACTACCTAAGTCATAATAAGGTTATTTACTATGACAGAGTAGTCATGAGTAGTTATGGAAATAAAATATGATTATACTGTTGATGGCTGACTATATTCAGTTGGGATATAAACTATTGCTGACAATCTTTGGATCCTTGGCTTTTAAGACGAATTTTTTATGCATATGTTCAACAAAATAGGAAACTGGCTGATTATTATTACCATTCGAAGGGTTGGTACCCTTCACAACCGAAATCAATTTCAGAAGGGGTGCATGGTATCCTCATTTCCTTTATCGTCCCAGCACGCTTCACATAAGCCATTTACACAAAGATGGAAAGGCCGTCTGTGCACCACGAGACGACCCAGGCAATGCGGGGAGCAATGGTGACATTGCATGAATATGGTGTGCCAATAAGAGAAATATCAAGACGACTAGACGTTCATCGAAGCAAAATTTCTGATTCACGACCCACCAGTCTTGCTTTAGACTAATGACTTTCATAAGATGGAATGGGTTTAACATAGTTCGTTTAATAGGTTACCACTTAAAACAATGGATAAACTATCTATTAGTGAGACGACCGTGACTTCCTCGAAATGCGAGCGCGTGAGAGGTTCACTGAGGAATTTGGTCATTAGATTCTTCACGTAGGATATATATCACAAACAACAATATTGACAACAATTCCCAACAATTACTTAATATCAATAATTGCATTTGAGCAAATAATTTAGACCTGCGTCAAAATAACTTAGGTATCATGCCATGATTTGGGATATTTGCCGAATTAGTCGTTCTCTATAGTCTACAGTATATATTGAGACGGTATAATGTAATGCCCAGCTAATATTATGATGACTAGGATTGCTCCATAACCATTCCAACATCCCGAAACTTGCTCCATTCTGCTTCTTAATCATTTGTATTTTAAACACTAAAATGTAGCAGAAGTGACGTAATAATGGACGTCATTGATTGTGTTAGAGCAGTTATGTGCACCAATCTGAACACACCTCCGCTGCCATAAGGACCGCCCATTTTATACCTAACAGACTAGCTTGGGACGAGACAGAAGCGTGAGACTTCTTGTAAGCACTGTACATTGCACACTACATTTGTACTTACCAATAATAGTGATGATATAGTATACTCTTTCAATATAGTATTTGTGAGCTTTATACTGACGCTGATTATTGTACTGTTACCAGGATGTGGGTCAAGAAGTGGGCGGGGCTTAGCAGACTCAAAATTATAAATTTTCTTTCTCCGTCTAACCTTTCAGTTATGTAATATATATAGTATATACCTTGTCAAGGAAGCAACGGATGTAATTAGACAAATGACGGAAGATGAGTGCTTCTATGATGTGGTATTAATGCTGCTCTTGAACAACATTTTCTTTTCTTGAAGTTTTGAAAACGGAGAACATCAATCAGTGTCATCATACAGACGTGCTGGTGGCCCTACTCTAGACCTGACTTGTTGCAAAATAGAATTGCTGTCCCGGGCTCTCCACCTTACATAGCCAAGCACACCCGGCGCATCCGGGATTCTCCTAAGCCAGGCGTCTAGTCTTCTTTTGAAGACTTCAACTTTGACACCAGTGATGTTTATGATTTCGCTGGGTAGCTGGTTAAATAGCCTTGACCTTCTGACAACCAAACTATTTTCCTTCTGAGTTGAGGATGCCCCCTGTCTGGCCTTTAGTTTGGGAACACTGCACATTCTTCCCTTCCTATTTTCCAGCGTTTGGATGGTTATCGGGTTCTAATATTTTCCGTGTGTATATTTTGGTGTGCTTCTCCTTTCCAGCGTAGTCTTTCCCAGGAATTGAGTTCTTTGCTCTCATTGTTCTTGGCTGCGAAATTTCTTTGGATTTCTAGTTTATTAATGATTTCTTTTTTTATATGGGGACGTCAAGTCGGAGCATTATTCGAGTTTTGGTATGCTCAAAGTTTTGAACAGGGGAATCATTACTTCCTCGTCCCTTCTTTTAAAGATTCTCGATATCTGTCCCATAATTCTTTTTGCCTTGTTTATCGCTATCTGATTATGTGTCTCACATTTTACATCGTCGATCATTATAACTCCTTAAATCTTTTGCTTTTGTGTTTTTTTCGATTTTCTGTCTGTTTGGAACATAATATTCTGTTTTAGCTCCTCGCAGTTTTTCCATATCTTAAGAGCTGAAAAATTTCATGTTTTCTTCTGACCATTTGTATATTAGACCATTTGTATAAATTATGTTTGTGTCCGTCTATAAGGATTTCACATCTGCATTTGTAATTTTTCTGCTGTTTTTTGTATCGTTAGCAAAGGATGTTACTGTACTGTGGGTTACTTCGTTGTCTGTCTGCTAGCATGATAATGAATAGGAGTGGTGCTACCAGGGTTGTGGAGTCGGTCCAAAATTTTCCGACTCCGACTCCGACTCCACACATTGTAAAAATTCGACTCCGACTCCGACTCCACACATTGTAAAAAATCTAAAAATCCGACTCCGACTCCTCACATTTTAAATATACGACTCCGACTCCTCTAGTGTTTCACTCTATAATTATCATAATAATAAGACATTTCATCACCACCACACTAAGTGTGAAATTTTATATTTTATATTTAAATAAATATTAATTGTATATTCTGAAAATGTAAAAAAAAAATATTAAAAAAACTTAATCTAGGGGCTATCAATGAATAAGGTTTATTGACCAAAAAAACTAAATAACCTAAATGTTAATATTTAGGATTTAGAAATTAAGGGTGACACAGGACACAGAAATTGGAGTCGGAGTCGGAAGTTTTTTACCGACTCCGACTCCGCCCTGAAACGTACGACTCCACGACTCTCCGACTCCACAACCCTGGGTGCTACTACTGCTTTTTGTGGTACAGAGCTATGTACTTCAGATATGCATCTGTAGATATTGATCTGGAGAGCTGACGAAGTGAAGGTAAGACATTTTCTTCCAAGATTCCTTGGTATTTGGTGGAATCCATGTCTCTGATTCCCATCAATCTACCAGGCCCAGAAGAACTGAAACAGCCTCACAAAAGAATAGTCACCACCATGTTTAACCGTGTGTATGGTGTTTTTTCTGGAACTGCTTTATCAAACCTCCTCCAGACATACCGTTGATCACTGTAGCCAAAGAGTTCAATCTTGGTCTTAATAGTCCACAGTACCGTCTTCCAGTAGTCAATTCTATGATTTTGGTGGTCGTTGGCATACTTTAACCCCTTAAAGCCTGAAGTTTTTGGAGGGTTAAGTTATGAGTGCGTGTATGGGAAACTACAAATTCGACCCAGTGGTCCAAAAGAGGTTAAACGAGCATCCTTGTGAGCTTTCTTGAGCAGTGGTTTTCTCCCTGCAACTCGTCCAAAGAGACTATTCTTGTTCGGTGTCGTGCGTACAGTGGAGGGATGAACATCGATTCCAATTTGGCTCAAAGAATGCTTTAGGTCCGTAGAATTCAACCTAGGATTAGCAGTAGCCTCCTTGATGATTTTACGAACAGTACGGTTGGGAATCTTTCGTGGTCGTCCACTACGAGGCAGTGGTTTGGTGATTCCAAGGCGCGTCCACTCGCGAATGACGTTTGAAAGCGAGGCAAAAAGCACAGCAAGTTGTTCATCAATCATCCTAACAGGCTTTCCATTACTGTGCAAAATAGCTAATTCTATTTTTAAGATCTTGAGACAGTTCTTTACCTTTGCCCGTGGTAGGCCGATGATTGGACAGTATTCAACATTCTCGTTTTATACGCTGACCAACGTAAATTACCGACAAAGTTTAGTCAGGGATTTTCTAGAAGTGGATGGTGCTTCTATTGTCAAATTGTCTAGAATGTTCCGCTGCTTTATCCCTCTAAAAATGGAATCTAATGTCGTGCTTAAACTTGTGCGCGAGAGAATATGTAAATATTGACAGGCAACTTGACATTGTTAACTTACCAAAAACTAGCTTGGTATAACTTAGTTTGCGATATTTCACGTCCATTAAATGAAAAGTAACGCGATTGAAGAGACAAATCCGATTCGAACTAGTTTCAACTTGTTTTGTAACTAAAGAACATTTTCAACACCTCTTATATAAACCTTACTATCGAATATACAGTTGGTATAAAGTGCATGTAATAAATATTACTTGTCCATGTTCACTCGTGTTAATATAATTCAAATCGGATTTATCTCTCCACTCGCGTTACTTTACACACACCCAGTATAATATACTGTTGTATTTAAACTCTCTCTCTCTCTCTCTCTCTCTCTCTCTCTCTCTCTCTCTCTCTTACGGAGAGGATCGTTGACCATTTGGATTCCTACAAGCTGCTTGGGGACTCCCAACATGGGTTTAGACGGCATAGGTCGTGTCTCACCAACTTGCTCGAGTTTTTCCACGTCATGTTGGGTGAGTATGATAAAAGTAGGGCGATTGATATACTTTATCTCGACTTTCAGAAAGCCTTTGATAAGGTACCTCACCGCCGGCTAATGGCGAAAGTGCGCGCGCTGGGTATCGGTGGGGAAGTAGTAGGTAGGTGGATTGAAAACTGGCTGAAGAATAGGCGGCCTCGGTCACTAGTGGGGTTTCTCAGGGTTCCGTTTTGGGGCCACTGTTGTTTATCATTTACATAAATGATATCGACGGTGGCATCGTCAGTCGGATCGCCAAATTCGCTGATGACATCAAGCTTGGGGCCAATGTTGGGATGCCCGAAGCGATCGAGCAACTGCGTGCGAACCTAGGTAGGATAGGAGAGTGGTCCGAAAAATGGCAAATACCGTTTAACTTGAGTAAATGCAAGGTGATGCACATTGGCTACGCCAATCCCAAGTCGGACTACTCGATGTTGGGGAGTAATATCGAGGCCACTGATTTGGAAAAGGACTTGGGTGTGCTAATTAGCAGTAACCTTAAATTTACGAAACAGTACGCAGAGGTGGAAAAGAAAGCCCAGAAGCTGTTGGGTTATATCAGGAGGCAATTTCAGTTTCGGAGCAAGGAGAGTGTGCTCTCTCTACAATTCCCTGGTTCGGCCGCACCTGGAGTATGCTGTGCAGTTCTGGTCGCCCACCCTCAGGAAAGATATTGAGAGGCTGGAGCGAGTGCAGGCGAGGGCCACAAAGTTAATCCCTTCCGTTAGGTATATGGATTACAATCGACGCTTACGCGCCCTGGACTTTTTTTCGCCGGAAACTCGTAGGCTGCGCGGTCAACTCATCGAGGTTTTCAAGCTCTTACGCGGGTTCAACGATGTCGATTTTAGAAGCATGTTTAGTTTAAATGATAATTCAACTCGCAACAATGGTTGGAAGTTGGATTTGAAACGGTTTAGGACTAGTGTGTGTGGGAATTACTTTACGTATAAGATCTGTGACACGTGGAAGTTTACCTTCAGAAGTTGTGAACAGTTCCTCTGTGGATCATTTCAAGAAAAGGTTAGACCAAGTCTTGCACACTATTTGAGTGTGTAGAAAATTTTCCCTGGCACCCGTTACCATTGGTACCACCTCGGTATGGCCGCAAGGCCTTTTGAGGTACTTCTTTTCCTTGTAACTCCTTGTAACACTCTCTCAACACACACACACACACACACACACACACACACACACACACACACACACACACACTACCAGTCAAAAGTTTAAGTACACCCTGAAATATCCATAAATTTCAAATTTTGTTTAAAGTTTTTTATTTATTAACCAAGTTATCATGACACAAATTCATAAGTACAAACATGGGAACTTAAATAACAACAAATCAGGACAATTTACCAAAAGCAAAGTCTAAATTTTAGATTCATCAAAATAGCGGCCTCTAGCAGCAATTACAGCACAACAAATTCGAGGCATGCGCTCAACAAGAGAAAGAAGATAGTCTGGTGAAAGCTGCTGCCAGCACTCTTGTAAGAGTTCCCAGAGCTTCTGAGCACTGGATGGCTGCTTGGCTTTCACTCGTCGATCCAGTTCATCCCACACTAGCTCGATTGGGTTCAGATCCGGGAACTGTGCTGGCCATTTCATAACTGAGCTGACGTTGCCGTTCTTTCTGCTTCAGGTAATTTTGACAGCTTGGAAGTGTGTTTAGGATCGTTGTCATGCTGCATTATGAACTGTTGGCCAACTAGTCGCAGTCCAGATGGGATGGCATGGCGCTGTAGAATGCTGTGATCGCCACGTTGGTTCAGTATTCCAGTGACTTTGTGGAGATCTCCAACTTGCTCCCCTGCAAAACATCCCCAGATCATCACACTTGCTTCACTGTTGGCGCAACACACTGCTGTGTCATTCTTTCACCCGCTCTGCGCCGCACAAATACTCTGCGTTTGGATCCAAAAACTTCGAACTTTGATTCGTCAGTCGAAAGGACAAATTTCCACTGCTCAACAGGCCATTTTTGGTGTTTTTTAGCCCAGGCTAGCCTTTTCTTTTTGTTCTGGAGTCTCAGCTTTGGTTTCTTTGCTGCAGTTCGTTCTTTTAATCCTGTCTCTCTTAGTCTTCTCTGAACAGTTGATGTTGAAACTGTTGTACTGTACTTCTGGAGTTGTTCAGCTAGGCTTTGATTTCAGGTGCTGTGAGGAGTCTGTTGCGCAGACTGGTGACTCGGGGATATACTTGTCCTCTGAGTCTTTTGTGGTTCTTGGTCGCCCTGACCTTTTTCTGTCCTTATTTTGACCAGTTTCTTCGTACCGTTTAATGGCACAAGCAACCGCATTCACAGAAACTTTTAAATTTTTTGTAATTTGCCTCAGTGATTGACCCTCATTTCTCAAAGTTACAATCGACTGTCTTTTCTGTTGTTAACTGAGCTTTGGCACCCATTTTTGCTTTTTGAAACACAGAAATGTACCTTAAACTACACAGTTAGCTCCTCTGCAAGGATTTTATATGTAAAGACCTGCAGCGCATGTTAATAACTGAACACGTGTATTAACATACCTTACTCCTGAAGAAACACTATCCCAGTAAAGACTTTTAAACTGTTTTTGGACCTTTGTGCAGAGCTAATGGCATTAATTTTAGGTTGCATGCAAGACGTAAATTAACACATTTTGAAGGCTATTTTGAAGAAGCTTCCGTGTTGCAACACACTGCATAGGGCAGATGCAATGAAGCATACAATATGAAAACCAGGTAAGCAAATTCATTTCTAGTACTATTAAGTTTACATTTGAAGTTTGTCATGAGCTAAGCAGCAAAACATTGGAAATTGGTAGATGTACTTAAACTTTTGACTGGTAATACACACACACACACACACACACACACACACACACACACACACACACACACACACACACACCTTTCCTTTCAACCTTTCAAAGGTTCCGCCCGATGATTCCTCATTTCACAAAGGTCAAGCTTGTCGCCTCTCCTCTCGAGTTGGTCTGGTGAAGTAGTGAGTTGGTTTCTTGTACTCTCCACCTCACATAGCCAGGTACGCCCGGCTCATCGGGGATTGTTCTGAGCCAGGCGTCTAATCTTCTTTTGAAGATGTCTACTGCAACACCATTCGTGTTCCTTAGGTCTTTGGGCAGCTGATTAAACAGTTTTGGGCCTCTCGCAACAAGACTATTTTCTTTTAGGGTTAAGGATGTTCCCTATTTCGCCTCTAATTTAGGAACACGACACGGTCTTCCTTTTCTACTTTCCATTGTTTGGGGAGTTACAGGGTTCAGAGTAAGATTAGGGACTAGTTTCTCCATTATTTTCCAAGTGTAAATAATGGTGTATATCTCTCTCCTCCTTTCCAGTGAATATAGGTTTAGTTAGCGTAACCTTTCCCAGTAATTTAGTTCTTTGCACTCCTTGATCTTGGCTGTGAAGCTTCTCTGAATCCCCTCCAGCTGTGTGATGTCTTTTTTCATATGGGATGTTAGGACCGAGCAGTATTCCAATTTGGGTATGATCAGTGGTTTCAGTAGAGGAATCATTACATTCCTATCCCCTTCGTTTAAAGGTTCTCAATATTTGCTCTGTTTACTGTTATCTTATTTTGTTTCAAATTTCGCATCATCAGTCATTACAACCACTAAATCTTTTGCTTTAGAATTTCTCTGAATTTCCTGTCCATCTGGGGTATAATATTCCATGGATTTTAGGTCTTCTCTTTTTCTGTACCGTACAAATATCGGTTTGTAGAGATCCTATATCTTCTGGGTTTCTTATTTTTCTACTGATCTTTGTGTCATCGGCAAAGGATGTTACTGTGCTGTCTGTGGTAACGACCTCATCTATGTCAGTTAGCATGGTTATGAAGAGTAGTGGAACTAATACTGTTCCCCTGTAGTACTGAGCTGAGGACCTCTGATTCTGATGAAGATACTCCTTGTACTATAACGACTTGCCGCTGCTCACTAAGGAAATTATATATCCATTTCCCTACTTTTCCTGTTAAGTCCCATATACTTCAGTTTATGTATTATGATTCCATGGTCACGCTTGCCGAATGCTTTGGCAAAGTCTGTGTATATTACAGCATAGTTTTCATTACTTTCCAGTGCATCAATAATGTTGTAGTCTTCCCATTAGTTGTGATAGGCATGATCTGCCTGACCGAAACCCATGTTGGTTATCATTGAATTTTTTCTGAGTTTCCAAAAAGTCAGATTTTCTGTCTAACTATTCTTTCACATATTTTAGTGAGATGAGATGTAAGCGACACTGGCCTATAGTTTTTGGCCTCGGATCGACCTCCTTTATATATTGGGACTATGTTCGCGCTCTTCAGGATGCCCGGTATTTCTCCCGTGTCTAGTGACCGTCTCCATATCCAATATAGGGGCTCAGCGATTGCATTCCTGCAGTTTTTGATCAGTGTGGCATTCTATTTATCCAGGTCCTGCCGCTGAGTGTGTTTTTAGTTTCCCTATAGCTTGTTTAAATATCATCCGTCGTAAAGTCGAAATCCGTTATACTTTCCCCTTGTAGTTCTTCTTCAAAGAACGCGTTTCTATCGCATATCAATTTGTTAGTTTTTGGGATACTGAAACGTGATTTGTACTGAGCTCTTAATATTTCAGATACTTCTGTTAGATCATCAGATGAAGCACTGTTCTCGTTTTTCAAAGGTCCGATAGTCGCATGGTATATATATATATATATATATTATATATATATATATATACAGGGTGGGGCACGGGAATCAAGTGTTTTTTGAATAGCTAGTAATCGGCCATTAGGAATGGGAGGGGCGTGCGGTAGGTAGCATTCCATTCCTGGGTTCATAGCATTTAACTTTAACTAACACTCACCTTTATCTTTCAGGTGCCATCATGGAGCAGTGGACGTTAGAACACCGCATGTTCGCGTATGATCATTTTGTTAGGAGTGGCGAGTCAGTGACAGCAGTTCAGCGTGCGTTTCGCCGCAGATTCAACATTCATCGAAATGACTCTGTTCCCGCTCGTGACACAATCTTACGTTGGGTTAACAATCTTCGAACAGGAGGCTCAATAATGAAAACAAAACCGAAGGGGCCGCAACGCACTGTGCGTACTCCAGAGAACGTTGAAAGGGTCAGACAAGCGATGTTGCAAAGCCCAGGCCGCTCTGCTCGGAGACATTCAGCTGCACTCGGAATCAGCAATCGTACTGTTAGACGGATTTTGCATGAAGAATTACATTTTCACCCATACAAGTTAGCGATGGTGCAGGAATTGAATGTAAACGATTGCCCCCAACGACTGAATTTTGCACAGGAAATGCTTGCACTTTATGAGCAGAATGAAAACATGATGGTGGTAATGAGTGATGAAGCCCATTTCCACCTTAATGGGGCCGTCAACAATCAAAACTGTCGGTATTGGGCTGCTGAAAATCCGCGACAACTCCATGAAAAACCGCTGCATAGCCCTAAGGTTACAGTTTGGTGCGCGGTGGGAAAGTTTGGCGTCATCGGTCCCTATTTCTTCGAACAAAATGGGGTTACCGTTACCATAACATCTGGGCGTTACATTGAGATGAACACCTTTTTCATCCCTGAGTTACGAAGAAGGCGTATTGCTCGTCGACATTTGTGGTTTCAGCAAGATGGGGCCACGCCACACACCGCCAGAGCGTCAATGGCTGTTCTTCGCCCCCCTGTTTCCCAACCATCTCATTTCGAGATTTGGTGACATTGCATGGCCCCCTCGGTCCCCTGACTTGTCCACATGTGACTTCTTTCTATGGGGGTACCTCAAGTCACGTGTCTACGAGGACAAGCCCCGTACATTAGATGCATTGAAGGAAGCGATCCGTCAACAAATCATCCAAATCAACAGAGACCTGCTGGGAAGAGTGGAGGCCAATTTTCGTAAACGCCTTCAACAATGCGTCGACGGCCAAGGACATCATATGCCAGATATAATTTTCGGTACATGATTATTATGACATGAAATGCTATGTTCTTACGAATGTTGTTCTACCAATATATTTTCTTTACAAAAATAAATATCATTTTCCTGATTATTCCAAAAACACTTGGTTCCCCTGCCCCACCCTATATATAATATATATATATATATAATATATAATATATATATATATATATATGAATGCTGCAAACCCACAAGGCCTTTCGTGTATTCAGAGCTACACCTCGTCAGGGAATGAAGAGAGAAGGCAAGATGCCCATAAATATATACAACGTAGCGGAAACCAAAGCAATTAGCACATACTTAACAAGAGTTAATGAGAGGCAAAAGGAATTTTAACAAGATATTGTCAATTTTATACATTCCCGCACTGTTATTGAAATTGTTTTTAAAATGAATAAATGCACATTCTAGAATATTTCTTTCTATTATATCTCTGTTTTCAACAAGCGCTTTAGAACGATCCCTCTTGATGCTATGTTGGACGATACACCGTTTGGTGACACCGAAAGAATTATTTTAAAGAAACATATTAATATAGCCCGCATCGAAGTGAAGAACGCCTTCAGAGAGTCCGAAGTAAGAAAAATATTTTTTTCCACCGTTCTTCATGTGTGGAGAAGTACACTTTTTGGACGATATTTACAACAACTTACGTAGAAGATGCAGAACTCAGAACAGAAAATTAAACATTAGACTGGAGGATTTAATTCGTAATAGTTACTGGACTAAAAAAAGTGATTTTAGTAATATTGTTAACTTGTCGTCCCATGAGCTAGACTTCAATACGAAATGTGCGTTAGATTTTGGGTTAGGATTCTCAGTCCAAAAAAAGCCCAGCAGTTTACTGATTGCTAAGTCTTTTATTAATTTTGAAAAACATAGTAATATATCCGAAAGTGAGGTGACTTTAGCCAAAGGCTGTGTGTATAGTGCTTTTAATACGAGGTATGAATCGAATTATCCGTTGAGGTTTGAAAAAGCCCTAAAAACACTTACAAATAATGATTCATTACATATTACTAAAGCGGACAAATCTAATTCGATCGTCATCATGGACAAAAACAGTTATGTTGAAAAGATGAATACATTATTGAGTGATCGCGACACGTACAAACCTCTAAATAGAGACCCATTCGAGGATGTTAATAAAATGTTTAACAGAAAATTAAGAGAAATATTAAAAAATAACTATAATGGGTTTTCGCAGCAATTTCTTAGTATCAATCCGTCACTACCATATCTGTACGGCTTAGTAAAAACACACAAAGTTAATAATCCCATGAGACCTATTGTTAGCTCAGTAGGCTCCGTAACCTATAAGCTATCTAAATGGTTAGTTTATTAATTAACGCCGTTAGTGGGTTCTATTTCTAAGTCACATATTGTAAATAGCATGGATCTTGACAAACTGAAGTTTCCTAATGACCCTAATTTAAAATTGGTAAGCTTTGATGTATGCTCGTTATTCACAAAAGTCCCTGTTGATGACCTACTTGATTTTTTAAAAGATAATATCTCTGAATATTCTTTCCCTGTTCAACACAACACTCTTATTGAGCTAATTAGGCTTTGTGTCAAAGATTGTAAATTTCAGTTTGAAAATACGTTTTATGCTATGTCGTTTGGATTGGCTATGGGAAATTCCCTTTCACCTGTACTAGCTAATTTATATATGGAATTTTTTGAAAGTAGAATTTTGTCTTCGATTGTTAATTTTAACCTGGTTTGGTACAGGTATATAGATGATATTTTATGCCTTTGGCCTAATAATTTGGATGTTGACTTATTTCTTGGTAGGCTCAACGATTTAGTCCCATCTATTAAGTTCACAGTTGAAAAAGAAAATGATGGAAGCCTATCTTTTCTGGATCTAAAAATTTGGAGATGCTCTAATCAGTTCAAATTTGAAGTCTCTCGCAAGCCTACTAATAATAACTCTTATGTGCATTTTTATTCTGACCATCATCCCTCAATTAAATCCTCTATTTTCTCTGCTATGTTTCTTAGAGCATTGAGAGTTGTCAGTCCTGAATTTTTAGATTCCGAGTTATGCAATATCATGAACGTTGGTACTAAATTATGTTATCCTATTTCATTTTTAGATAACTGTCTTAGGAAAGCCAAGAATAGGTATTG
Organism: Bathynomus jamesi; assembly: GCA_023014485.1. NCBI lineage: Eukaryota > Metazoa > Arthropoda > Malacostraca > Isopoda > Cirolanidae > Bathynomus > Bathynomus jamesi. The sequence continues at coordinate 224,892 of JAJOZX010001575.1, forward strand.
TAATAATGTAACTGTAAAGGAATTTGAGCGTAAAAATATCCTTAGCCTACCTTACCATGTTAATTTTCAATATCTCCCGACTTTACTTAAAGCAATTGGCATTAATGTAGTCTTTAAGTATAATAATACTGTTAAATCACGCCTAATAAAGAATAGCCCGGAAAATGTTGTTGGTCGTGTGTATTCGATTGGATGTACATAATGAAACTCAGTATATCGGGTGGCCACAAAAAAACTTTACTTAATTGAAAGTTTAATAACTGCAACAATTCAAAACTTATGCGATTGAGATTTTGCACACATTAACAGATGCATATAATCTATAATTGCTGGAATTTTCAAATATGTAGGTTCTATAGTTTTGTTACAGTGAACAATTTAAAAGCATATGTCTAAAAATAGCATGCCTGGTGTGCATCTGACACGTACGTGCGCTAGCGTAGGCTAAACCTAATGTAGCGTAGTATGACACGCGCGCTGGCGTAGGCTAAACCTAATGTGAATTTCTTTCTTTTATTTTTCCGCTAAAACCCCGCCAGCATGACGTTAAAAAAGTGATAAAGCATCATAGAAGCATGTGTCAAGGAAAAAGGTTGGAATGGAAATAGGATTGTCCGAGAATTCCCCGCAAAGAACTGGACTCGTCAAAGTGTTATAACTTAATAAGAAAGATAGAGGATACTGGATCAACAGCTAGAAAACCCGGCAGCGGCAGGCCCAAAAGTGTTTTCAACAGAAGAAAATAAGGCTGCCGTGGAGGAACTGATTCAATCCCAGGAGAATACACCAGGAACTCATCGCTCCCAGAGACAGATTGCGTACGACCTTGGGATTTCTCGCTCCTCTGTACAAGGGATTGTAAAACGTTTGAAATTGAAGGCCTACAAGAGAATTCGAGTTTCTCGGCGTGATCAGAATGTAAGACAGCGTAGAAAGACCCGCTGTAAATCCCTATATGAACGCTACTCAGCTGAAGACGTGCAAAAAGTTGTGTTTACAGACGAAAAGGATTTCACGTTGGAGGTGGCCAAAAACAGGCAAAATGACAGGGTTTATGGTTCAAGGAAAAGGACATTCCTCCCTCCAGGCTTTATCATGAAACCTCACGATTCAGCAGAAAAGTAATGGTATCGGCGGGAATTTCATGGAAGGGGAAAACACGAATTCATTTTATTGCCACAAACGAAACTAAAGTTAACTCTGAGCGCTACATCAACCTGTTAGATAATGGGTTACTTCCTGATTGTCGTCAGCTGTATCCTGATGAGGCCTACATTTTTCCAGCAAGATGGGGCACCCGCCCATACAAGCCGAGCGACCCAAAATCATCTAGAGAAGAGACCCCTAATTTCATCAAAAAGGATGAATGGCCGCCTCAGTCTCCCGACTGTAATCCGATGGACTATTCAGTATGGGATTCCCTCATGGTGAAGGTTTACGGCAGCCAGAAAGACAAATTCACCGAAGATGAACTTAAGGAGAAAATCAGTAGAGCATGGGAGGATATCACCTTAGATGAGGTTCGAAAGTGCATCTCCTCGTGGAAGAAGCGATTGAGGGCAGTTTACCAACAGGGAGTGGTCACATTGACCATTTGTTTAAGTAAATTTTGTTAAGTTCAAATTCATTTTTCTTCGGCATGCTATTTTTAGGTATATGCTTTTAAATTGTTCACTGTAACAAAACTATAGAACGTACATATTTGAAAATTCCAGCAATTATAGATTATAACCATCTGTTAATGTGTGCCAAAGCTCAATCGCATAAGTTTTGAATTGTTGCAGTTATTAAACTGAATTAAGTAAAGTTTTTTTGTGGCCACCCGATATATAGGCCAAACGGGTAAAACGTTATATATTAGGGTAAAACAGCATAAATATGCGTGTAGAACAGCTAATAATTCCAATGCTTTGTTTAACCATATGTATAGATGTAATCATAGCATCAAGTGGGATAGTTCTAAAGCGCTTGTGTTAAAAACAGATATAAAATAGAGAGACATATTCTAGAATGTGCATTTATTCATTTTAAAAACAATTTCAATAACAGTGCGGGAATGTATAAAATTGACAATATCTTGTTAAAATTCTTTTGCCTCTCATTAACTCTTGTTAAGTATGTGCTAATTGCTTTGGTTTCCGCTACGTTGTATATATTTATGGGCATCTTGCCTTCTCTCTTAATTCCCTAACGAGGTGTAACTCTGAATACACGAAAGGCCTCGGAATCGTTTTTCTTTTCCCTTGTGGGTGGGTGGGTTTGCAGCATATATATTATATTACTTTAGGTGAGTTTGAACGACAGTTCAGGATCGACCTGCGGTCGACCCCTCTGCAAAAAAAAAAAAATATATATATATATATATGATTAAAAAGTGTGGAATCATAGGAAATATTTTTAATATACGGTATATATATATATATATATATATACAGGGTGTCCCATAAGTCCAGCATCATACGAAAAATAATAAAAAAAGGCAAAACAAAAGCTTTTATTTACAGAACCTGCTCAATATGTCCACCATTGTTTTCAATACACAAATTCAGACGTGATACCCAGTCAGCAAGCACACGGTGAATGATGTCAGGAGTAATGGTGTTACATGCCCCAATAAAATAATGCGCTGCCGCAAATGTTCAACACTCCTAATTTTCTCTGCGTATACCAGCGTTTTCAAGTGGCCCCAGAGATAAAAATCTAGTGGCGTGAGATCTGGGCTTCTAGCTGGCCATTCCACAGGCCCTCGACGTCCTATCCAATGACCAGGGAATTGTTGGTACACCGTACAGGTATTCCCTTACTTGGGTGCTGTAATGTGCAGGAGCGCCGTCTTGCTGGAACCATGTTGGGAAATTTCCTTCTTCGTTCAAGACACTGGGAAATGCTTCTTCCTTGAGCATACGTAGGTAGGTGCCTCCAGTGACATGTTCATCACCCGAGATGCACCTTGTTCCTTTGAAGAGGTATAACAGTGAGGGTTATTTTGAGACCAGTAGCGGATGTTCTGTCGATTTACCTCACCATTTTCATAAAAAACAGCCTCGTCACTGAAGAGAATGGTGGACGGGAAACTGGCATCCCGAGCATAAGAAAAATATGAATTATGGTTTGTAGAAATAGAAAAATATGAATTTCTCCTATGATGCCGGACTTATGGGACACCCTGTATATATATATATATATATATATATATATATATATGTACACAGGGTGTCCCGTAAGTCTGGAACCATAGGGCAAAATGATAAAAAACGGCAATAAAAACGCCGAAGAGACTTTGGGAACTGTTTGTGAAATGAGCGAGATGTTAGCGGCTGTGTCATCGTCGGTGGATGTCCTCGGAGGTCCACTGCGTGGTTTATCTCCTATGGATCCCGTTTCCCTGAACTTTGCTACAAAGTTGCCGACACAGCTGTGTGTTATCGGCGCGCGGTCCGGATGCAATCTGTTAAATTCCTCAGCGACCTCCCTCTGACTCCGATTTCCTACGAACAGAATTACCTGGATGCGTTCTTCCTTACTCAAAGACATCATGGACACTTACATAAACGGAAAAACATGAATTACTTATTTCACCCTATGGTTCCAGACTTACGTGACACCCGTACAGTATATATATTATATATATATATATATATTAGTGATGGGACGATACCAAAATTTTTAACGATTCCGATTCCGATACCACTAAAAGTCTCGATTCCGATACGATTCTCGATTCCGATTCCGATTCTCAATATTTTTAAATATAATTCTATACTTGTTTTCTGGAAATTGTCATATTTTACTCTGGTAAGATTAACTATTTACATTATGAGTATGGTAATATAAATTATAAATTATAATAGATTGGTTTAAAAATAAAAATCAACTGTAAGTTGTAACAATTCATTTTAATCTTCTTGATTACACATCATGGATATACATGTTTTAATGTATAGCTACAATACAATAAAAATAAAATTTGTTATCCTCTTTCATTTAAATTTTAAAGCTTACATTGCAAAACTGGTTCAATTAAAAGTTAAAGAATCGTTTTAAGAATCGGAAATCATGGTACAATTCTCTCGATTCCGATTCCTGAAAAATGCTCGATTCTTCCGATTCTCGATTCCGATTAATCGTCCCATCACTAATATATATATATATTAGTGGTGGACCGGATGTCAGTTTTACAACATCTGCGGATGCGGATATTTAGTTAATCTATCAATATAATATAGAATTATGAATATATGACATAATTTTTCAAATTTGGTGATATTACTATTATGGCAGGCAATGCATAAGAATTAAAATTAATATTAATGTTTTCATTATGATAAAAATAATAACTTTCTCAAGAGTTTCAGCCACAGAAAATTCAATGAAACAAGTTTCATTCAATTTTCTGTGTTACCACGTGTTTATATTTTGAGGGTTATATATTTGTTTGTTCATTAATAATTAATACTTTACATGAAATGTGCATGATTCGGCCTTATAAGCTACTTTATAAGCTAATTTAATTGTAAATTGCATAATTTATTAGGGGTAATATCCGCAGTCGGGAGTGCGGATGCGGATGTTAAAAATGACGCGGATATCCGGTCCACCACTAATATATATATAATATATTAAAATTGAAAAAATAAATATTCCTATGATTTCGGACTTTTGAAACACAAGTCCGGCATCATAGGAATATAAGAGCGTATTTTTCAATTATATTATTATGAAGAGCTTGTGTAGCCGGTCTACCCGGTCAAATAAGTAATTGTTCAAAGTGCTTACGTAGCCGGGTTACCCGGTCAAATAATAAACAATTTATGTAGTCGGATCATAGTTTTGTTAGTTTTAACGAAAATCTCACGACTTCATCGAACCAATCGTCAAGGGCGTATAGTTGACCTAACCGGGCATTCAATTAACCTAACCGGACGTTGAATAATTTTCCTGCAGGTTTCGATTAATTTGAAGCAACTTTTATCAGATACCATGTAAAGAGTGTAACAAAGTATATGTAGATGACGTAAATTGTTTAATATTTGATCGGGTAGCCCGGGTACAATAAGAACCCCTTTGTGTTTCTTTTCCCTTCGTGGTTTTATTCATCATATATATATATATATATATGTGTGTGTGTGTGTGTGTGTGTGTGGACAAAAAAGTATTTTCTGTGATTCTGGACTTTTGAAACACTGCATATACTGTATACTTCTGGTATATATTTTTTGGTTCTTTTGCATTATCCTCCCAACACTAATTTTTTTATATAATGTTGGTTTGGTTTTGGTACTTTATTTTCCTTCCATTATAAAAAAAATTAGTGTTGGTATTAGGTTACGTTACGTTACGTTACGGTAAAAACAGCCCGCCGCAGACGTTAGCCGTTATAAAAAAAAAATTAGTGTTGGGAGGATAATGCAGAAGTACCTATTTTTTTTTTTTTTTTTCCTATTGTACGTGAGACCCCATATTTGGGGCATGTGTCTGATAGCGTATCTCACGAAGCTGGCATCCATTACATTATACATTAATGCGTTTAGTCTATTTTGAAACTACAATTCTTTACAATTACGGTATTCTAATTAACTTTGCTTCCAGGCCCAAAACTACTATTTTTTTTTTTTTTTTTTCATTTGAATTACTTTTTTTTGTTGAGTGTGAGGGAGAAGATTCCCCCGTTTCTGCATCACCTTCTTCCACTATAATTTTTGACCCCCCCCCCCCCCCCCCTCTCCGCCAACCTCTTGCGTCCTCACCCCGTCACCCCTCTCTCTCTCCTCGCCACTGCCTTCGCACTGACACAGTCCGTACCGTTACTACAAGTTTCACGATTCAGTCGTGTGTTGAAATTGTTCGGGTGTTGATGGTGAATTGAGGCAAAGAGAACGTTCTTCAATCGCTTCGTGGATAGTAACACTGAGAGTGGGTTTATTGCTGAGTTGTTTCGCGCCTCGTTTGTCCCGCCACGAGTGACTTGTAATAAATAATTGAATATTTTCTTTTTATGATTGGAATTAATTGGTTGTTGTGTTATTATTTTGCTTTGTTCACGCTTTTTTTTTGTTAAAGCCTATTTATTTATTTTTATAAATGCCGCATATTTAGTAACTTAGAGTAGGTTTTGGTCTACTGATTTTTGTTTGTAAGTTTAAGTTAATTGGAATTCATGTAAATATTTATTCGTTTAGGCCCTAACTGGCAATGAAAAGTAAATAGGGAAGCGTTAGGTTTATTCTGGGGTAGGCCTAAGTAGGCTTCAGTAGAATTAAAACAAACATTGTAGAGACGCCCTCTGCCAAGGCCTATCACTATTAGAGGAATAGCTTCGGTCTGATGCGCGAGTTTGTTGGTTTTGTAGGTCTTCTCTGATCGCTATGTAAAATTTTTTCTCAGCAATAGACCCACTAAAAAATCTTGAAATGTTAAATATTTCGAACTTAAGGTAGCCTATCTGCTTCTTATCTTATGTAGGGTAGGTTTTATTCTCCCTGTGTAGATTTACATAAGTGAAAATCACAGTTCATCGGTTGTCTAAAGAATCTGGAAAATCATGACAATGTAGAAAGCCCATGGTGAAGCCTTAGGCCTATTTAGAAACGAACCAGATGTGCTGGATAATTATGTAGGCCTGTTAACTTTCATAGACTTGCATACGTCTAAAAATACGCTATACATACATTGCAGGCTCTATATTAAAAATGGTATGCCAGGTCGTATAAATATTTACTCAGATACTTGCCGTCTTTGAAACGTACTAGCCTGTATGGTAGGTCGTAGACCTATGGCGTTTGCTGCTAAACCTAACTACTTTCAGCAGGGCCTGGCACAATAGAGTACACGACAGATGTACCGTATTGTAGGTCGTACGATACTGTAAGAGGTCCTTTTTATTAAAAGAAAATTAGTTGTAGGCTTGTTATAATCACGCGAACCCTTGCGCTATCCTATGAGTTTACATAGTGGTCTAGGCTGAAGCCTAAGTCCTCTTTAGACAAAAATAGTTTTATCGGCCCGTTTTGCAAAATACTCTTTATGGGAACTGATACTTGAATTAGGGCCTATTAGTGCTTTGGGCACTTACGATATTGTAAGCAGATTTTCGATTAGCTCGTATTCTGGAGTTGTCATTTCAGGTAAGTAATCCTTTTACCATATTTGCTGTAGTGTAAGCTTTGCATTTAACTAAACCTATTTTTGTTATATGAACGAGTATATGTCAGGCTAGGCACATAGGCCAAGAACTAATATTATTCCATTTGAGTCTTTGTGTTGTGCATATGAATTAGGGTTGAACTACATTACAGATTAATTGATTTCGTGCAAAAGCCACACCCTAGCATATATTTCAGTCTAAAAGCTAGCCTATTGGCATAAAATGTGAAATTAAAGTGTATATTTATGTAATCCTAGACTATCCTTGCGGTATCTCATGGTCAAGGAATAGGCGTATAAACCTGCGCCAGACGGCCTTACCCTATACTATATATAAATTCATACATTACAACAGATAGGATACTCACCCGTAAGACAGTATTATATCTTAAAAAAAAGGTTGACTGCAATTATTTTTACATATTAACGCTAATTTGGTACTTCCGTTAGCATCAGCTACCAAAGTCGGGATAGGCTACGCTGGACGACGCCAACCTGACGACCAGGTGTTTCCCAAATTTTGTAACCCATGGTACAAAATATGCAAGTCTCACACCTCCCTCCCCATCGCTCATCTATTATGAAGTACAGGGTGTCCCGTAAGTCTGGACCCATAGGGAAAAATAATAAAATTACAAAATAGTCCAAAAATTTATTACATAATCTGTTCAAAGTGTCCGCCGTTGTGTCGCACACATAGTTGAAGACGTAATCTCCACTGCGACAGCACTTTCTGAATCACAGTCGCAGAAATTTCTTGACACGCCTCCACAATGCGTGCTTTAAGGTGGAAAATGTTCTGAAGTTTGACCTCGTACACTTTGGCTTTCAAGTGGCCCACAAATAAAACTCCAGCGGAGTAAGATCATAATAAAAAAATAATAAAAATAATAAAAAATAATAAAAAATATATTATAAATAAATTTTTGGACTATTTTGTAATTTTATTATTTTTTCCCTATGGGTCCAGACTTACGGGACACCCTGTAGAGTATTCATATTCAGGTTGTCAAATAAAAGGTAGAAGTTTGTAATTTAAATGTGAATTACTCAAACATTGCTGCAGGTTGAAGTAAGCAATAACGTTATAGGACGTTGGCCTGTAGGCTAGCTCAGTTTAAATGAAGCCCAAATATCTTAAGTTTTATTTTATTTTATAATCCTAAACTTCCAAGTCCTTTTTGACTTGACACCGAGCTGTTAACAAAGATGCTTAAATTACAGTATAAATATTCATTGATGGGCTTTGGATTTTAATAGGCCAAAGTCGGTGCCATTTTAGACTTCATATTTTGTTGTTTAAGGAGATTCGGTCCCCTTTTGGTATTTAAATCCAGTTGCTTGGTTTTATTAACGTATGTCCAAGGGCTTTGATATGTTTCTTATTATGAAAGTAAAAACATTATAGGTATACAAAATGAAATTGGCTCTTAGAACTAATTTTTCTTGAACTGAAGTATGGAATTTCTTTGGTATATCAGTGCTTTTCTTTGCTATGCAGTAAAACCATTATATATATATATATATATATATATATATATATATATATAATATTATATAATGTGTGTGTGTTACGCGGTTATCCGTGATTTGGCACGGTGTTTACGTCTGTGGCTCGCAGTGTTAGCAGAGAGAGCGGTTACGGTGCAATCTTCGGGAGCGGATGATCTTCACGTCTTGTGATGAGTACAAACTACTTAAATTGTATATTATATTGTAAAAGAATAATAATGTGTAGTATCGGGCAGCAGCGGTTATCATGCGCCGCTCCTCAGTCACGGATAACTAAGTGAGCAAGATATAACAGTATATATATATATATAATATATTATTATTATTGGAAATTCTCAGAACTTGGTAGTTATATCTTGATCAGTAGGAGTGAAAACTGGAAATAGTTTGAGGTCTGTTTTTTTTTTAGGCCGACTCGTCCATCCATTGCTTCTTAGAAATGGGATTGGCCATTTAGTCTTGTTTGCTCAAAAACCAGAAGACTAGCAGTTCTCGAATTGACACTTTAATGTTGGGATATTTTACTTTTTTTCGGTTAGTCATTGTTGGGTCTAATTCTAACCACGGTATGCATGAAGCGAGTTCCGCGTCAAAGCCAAATGGTCTGTCTCATAATCCTCAGACTCGGTGGAAGTCCATTGTAACAGATATACAGTAAATATATTGGTGTACCATTCATAATGTGTGGTTCGATGTTGCTTATCGCTGGAAGGAATTATTAATCGTTTAAAAATGGCATGACTCGATTTGGTAAGGTAAATTTTAAACTGGTCAGAAGATGGCCTACCTTCTATGTATGTTTGTACAGGGTCTTTTGTGAGGTAGGGAGGCCTATCGTGCGTTGACATAGTGTTATAATACTCATTATAATATAATTTGGTTAACGAAATTAAAACAAAAGAACAGATGGGGTTTAGATTTATTTTGAATACGTCGAACCGGTTTCAAGCGAGATTCTGATTTCATATTCAGGGCTAGATTCCACCATACCATTTGGGACCTCTTCATATGAACTTAATATGATTATTACCCTTTTTGATAGAGAAGTATAGGAGCTGTTTTGTTTTAATTATATTCTTCGCTCGTAGTAATAACATTAAGAAAAATTCATATTCCATTCTGGCGATGGATTTCTTGGAGAAGTTAATAGGATGAGTCTCGTGGCAATGGATTTGTTGCGACAGGGGAATAAAACCTTTTTCACATTTTTTAAGCTACAACTATTTTCAGAAGATTATTCAGACAGTCCAGGTTTTTTACAAATTTTGGACATTTTCCATCCGGCTGTGTTAAGTGATTATATGATCGAAATATCGTAACCCTGAACTTAAACTAATCAACCAGGCTTAATAATCTACTGTACAGTTGACGCTACAGGCCTCACACGAACAGGGCCTATCTGTAAAAAATACCGAATGCGGCATGCCAGTGTGTACGTAGGAAAACTATTCATGAATACGGGGCCTATCAACAAGCCTTAAATACTGCGTTTAAGGTATACTGTCTTTTCTTTCATAAAATCCAGTTGGTATGGAGCCTCAAGACAGTCAACAAATGCCTACTTCGATTAGTTATATAGTTTCAGTAAGCCCACGAGGCCGGCATTTGGCCTAAGAGTGTTAAAAGAACGCGCAAACCTGGTCTATGGAAGGCCCCTATAACAAGATAGCAGGGCCTACACAACTTGCTGAAGATATATTAAAATAATAATGGTACAATAAGACAATAGATTATAATTTAGGTTTATACATATAAAAATAATAAAAAGTTTGCGGAAACCTTACAAAATCAAGCCAAAATAGCTTAAGGCTACAGCGGTCCATATTAACAGAGTGCACACCTCCAATAATCCCTCTCTACATGACAAAAATATTTTATATAAGAAATGCATTTAGAAATAAGCTACTTCTATTAGTTATTCGTTTACATAAAAGTAAACGCTTCCAGTTCGATTACTATAAGAGTGTAAGCCCATTCAGCAATATGAAAAGAGTTGTGTTAACAAGCCTACAATATACGAAAAAGCAAAAAGTAAATCTTGTTCCATCCGTAAATTATCGCAGGCTTAATAAGTTAATAACACACCTCAGAATTAAGTTGTACCCAAAGAAAAAGAAAAGGTACATCAAGCGGTAGCTAGGTTAAATTTTAAAGTTTAGGCCTATCGACCTAACCAGAAAAAGCACAGAGTACCCTAGATTCTTTGATCCGAAAGTAATGGAAAAATTTATAGTTTCATAATTTTAACGGGCCCATTCTCGTCCAATTATAACTGAATTATAGTATGTTCAGCTGACCTCGTACTAGAACTCCAACCTAAGTTTCGAGCAACCAGCTTCCGGGCGTGGCGGAAAGCGGGTGTCGTGAGGAAATATGATATAAAGCACAGCGAAATATCGCCCCAACCTGTGACATTTTTCCCACTGAAGTCTTTGAGGTTTATTTTAAATTTTATATTTCGGTCTTAGGGATTCAATTAGAACTTAATAAATAGCTTTATTTTCCGACATGTTTTCGATAAATACCATATGTATTTTTGTGTTCTATAAATAGCTCTTGCGAACTGGTACAACACACTGTTGCCAAGTGTCCCATATTTAATGTGAAATCCAGGTAACTACATTTTAATTACTTTTGTGAAGAAAAGTACTGCACAATGATGGTAGTGACATTGTTTGAAGTGATGACGTGCAAGTACTTAAGTCTAGACTCGTAGAGTGTTGATATATTGACTGAAAACTAAGTTTCACGGTGCAACCCCGAGGCGTCCCATATTTTCAGATTTAAAACCTGGGAGCCCAAGGTACCAGCATATGTAGGGTTGAGTGACTTGAGTCAGAAAGCCTTTACGGGGAGCAGGGGAGACTTCTCTGCAGTCATTTGCTTTCTTTGTGCTTTAGTGTGGAACTTGTTTGTTTTATGGTTCCAACTTTCAAAACTATCTGGTTTTGAGACTGTTTACCTCAGCGCTCGTTTAGTTGTGGTTGAATCACCTTTATTTGCTCATAAAAATTTTATGTAAGCATATATATATATATCGTAGCAGTTCCTTGCGTTGGTCTCTCTTCACACGAAGATCAAACTGGTGGCCCCACCTCTAGGCCTGGCTTGGTAAAGGAGCGAGTTGCTCTCTTGCGATCATCGCACAGAGCCAGGCACACCCGGCTCATCTGGTACCGTCTTGAGCCAGACGTCTAGTCTTTTGAAGACTTTTACGTCGACACCAGTAATGTTCCTGATCTCCTTCGGAACCTTGTTGAATGGTCTTGTTTTCTTCTGACCATTTGTCTGTTCTGTTCGTGTTCCTATTTAGGGTCTCCACCTCTTCTGCATAGCTGATTTTTGTATCGTCTACAAAGGATGTTACTGTACGGTACTGTTGTTGGTTACTTCATTATCTGTGTCTATTAGTATGATAATGAATAGGAGTGGGACCAATACTGTTCTTTATGATACTGATCTGCTTACTTCCGATTAAGACGATTTTATTTTTACAATTTTTATTTTTACGACCAACTGACCTTCTCTGAGGAAATTGCAGATCCCACTTTGTCTGTTATTCCCATATATTTAATTTTATGTGCTATTATACCATGATCACATTTGTCGAACGCTTTAGCAAAATCCGTCCATCGTAGTTTTTATTGCTTTTAAGTGCGTCTATTATATTGTTATAGTGCTCTATTAGTTGAGATAGGCATAATCCGTGCTGGTTCTCGGTGAAACTTTCCAGTGTCTTCAAGAAGCCATAGATTTTTTCTCTAAATATTCTTTTAAATATTTTGGTGAGATGAGACGTGAGTGACACTGGTCTGTAGTTCTTTGCTTGAGATTTATCCACTCCTTTATATATAGGAACAATGTTTGCTCTTTTGAGGAAGTTCTGTATTTTCCCCGTGTCCAGGGATCTTCTCCATATCCAGTACAGGGGTGTAGCGATTTCATTTTTTACAGTTTTCAATCGTACTATAGCTCGCGCTATATCTTCTGGGGTAAAATCAAAATCAGTTACCGTAGATACTGTCCTTGTAATTTCTCTTCAAAGAATGCATCTCTGTCAGGTACTACTCGTACTTTGTCACTTTTTTGGGGGGACTGAAAACTGATTTGTACTGGGCTCTCAATATTTCACATACTTCTTTCAAATTGTCAGTTAGTTCATTTAAATTTCCTTTTCTTAATGGCCCGATAGTAGCGCGCGTTTTTGTTTTCCTTTTCGCATAGCTATAGAAGTATTTTCGGTTTTCCTTTATGACTTCTACCGCATTTTCCTCTTCCCTCTCTGTATGGCCCTTAATTAGGGCTTGTATTCCCCTATCGATACTCTGCAGTTTTTCTTGTATTATTTCCCTGTATTGTTGTCTGTGCAATTAATTTCACAGCTACTCTCTTTCTTTTGCAGAATAGTGTTCGCTTTTGCATCTCGAAAATTTTTTTCATTTTGGCTGTATTTTCGGAACATATTTTTCTAAAATTTCCAGCGTCTTTTCTTCCAAGGTTGTTAGCATTTCTCCGGTTGTTTTATGCTCTAAAACTATTTTCCACTCTATTTGGGCCATATGGGATCTGATTTCTTCCCAATTTATAATCTTGGAGTTTAGGTTAAAAATCTGAAATTTGTTTCTTTTTTCAGTATGAACATTTTCTTTTAAGACTGTTACCATATTAGTTGATATCTCGATTATGTTGTGGTCTGAGATAATAGTTCGGGTTATTTTTATATCATCACTCATGTTGGTGTTGTTCGTGAATACCAGATCCAGGCAGTTTTTTTTTTTCTGGCGCTATCCGTTATCTCTTCTGTTAAAATACATTTATTTGTTAGAGCCATCAATATTTTTTGCTTGTTCCTGGTCTTCTCTTGTGCCCCCCCCCCCTTGTCCTGGTATATATATATATATATAATTTTTTCTCGCCTTTTTGTATTTCATAAGTGGGAAATTAAAATCTCCGCAGAGTAAGCCTATTATGTTGAGGGATGAAGCGTTTACGGACTTTATTAGGTTTCTGATATCAGCAATGACATCCGAGAATTTTGCAGTTGGAGTGTTCGAAGATTTGTAGATAACTATAAGTACCACGTTTAGTTTTACTGCTAAAAGTTTCACGTAGCTGTTTAATTTACTTACAGTATTATCTCTGCCATATGACTCTCACGTACGTATATTGCACAGCCACTTTTACGTCTTGCTGTTCTGTCATCTCTTAGTAAGTTGTAACCATCGATATGTATTTTTTTCTTATGTATTTAACAATATGCTGCATTCGCAGTTTTCAGTTTCCTTGACCATCTTTATGATGTATTTCTGTGAGGCATCCGATGTCAGCTCTTTTCAACTATAAACCCTTTCAGATATGAAACTTTGTTTAGCGATGGTTCGGTTTAACCCTTGAATATTAGCCACGACAATATTCATGTTCTTAGTTTTGCGTTTCTCGTTGTGCATTCCAAATTCATTATCCTTCAGTGTCGCGTGTTTTGTAGCTCGATGGTCCTCCGAGAAAGTTCCATTTCCGCTTACCTGTTCTGGTAGCTTCTTACCAGGAAACGGTTCCGCTTGAGGATTCCGAATTGTGTCGACTGCATGTGCTGTATGAGACCTTAGCAGCCGTATTGTATGTGGGATGTTAAAAAAAGTTGGTTTGCGATTTGTATACATGGGTTTTTCTCCGTTTTTTCTGTTGTCCTTTTAGTTCGTTGGGAGGTGATAGTGGTAGCATGTTTTTCCATATTTTCAGGTTCCATGTTTTGCATAATTCTTGGAAATGGCGGGGTGGTAGAATTTGCACCTGTCACCGAATTTAGTGTCCGTTATTATAGTAGAATTCGCACATAGTGGGATATATATATATGTATTCCTAATCGTCAAATTCCTTCCACATTTTTATCGGTGGTCATTGAAGTTACATTAGATCCTACATGTGATGTCATTTGCTTTTTTCAAGTTTTTAATCAGTAACGCTTGAGTTAAAGTAGGGAGGGGGTTCCATTAAAAAGTTTAGAGAGCGCTCTTTTACCGTATATAATGATTATTTTTTCGAATTTCACTCGCGTTAAGATTTTAATTAAGACTCTAAATCAAATTATTACTATTAGGTACTACATACTACCTCAGAATTGTGTGCACCCAGTTTATTTTAGGTTAGTTAGGTTAACCTCCATGTAGGAGGAAAGTGGTACAAAAGACAGCAGCAAATAGGCGCGAACGTAACTTAGCTATATATATATATAGGCTGCTTCATACCAATAATCGTCAGAGAATGGATAACAATTATCGCGATATATATACACATATATTTAATTGTATTGATATCTTGCTGGCAGGGACACATGACGGGTAACTAAACCTAGTACCCACTTATAGTCTAAACCTCATGTAGGTAAGTACCTACATGAGGTTTAGACTACTAAATGTACTTTCACTACTTTATGATGCACTTTTTTGTTTAATATAAATTGTGAATTTTATTTTAGAGGAGAGGAAAGGTTTGTAAAAACATCACGTAAAATTGAGACTGTCGTTCGGAACCGAAGAGGCGAAGCCGGCATCGGTGTGTGAATGGCGTCTTCGCCAGTTTGGTTCCGAACGCCTCAATTATTATCAGTTGCTATTCTAACTTTAATATTGTTGGTTTTTGCAACTTGCATCGCAAGTTCTAACCTTAAATAATGCTAAAAAAATTATCTTTTCTTTTACTTTCACTTATTTTAGTAAAAACTGCGATTATCACCAAGCAGAAAAGGCCTAACGAGAATCGCCATTTTAAACCCGGCGAACGATTCTCGCGATTATCGAGCAGCCCTGATTATATATATATATATATATATATATATATATATATATATATATATAGAAATGCGCTTCCGTCGTGTAGTGGTTAGCATCGCTTACTACGAATCTTCCGGTCCCGGGTTCGATTCCCGGTGAAAGCAGACGGCACGCAGCTTACACAGCTGTTCATCCTTCCAGAAGAAAATAGGTTAGTAGATAAATGGGTACCCTGGGTGGCCTAGTGGTTAAGACCCTGGGCTGCTGATCGGGAAGTCGTGAGAGCGAGTCCGGGTAAGGACTTTGTAATTTCTGACTACCCGTGGTGGATCGTGGTTCGAATTCCAGGTTAAACTGTAGGTCCAAGGTGGAGTAATAAGCTTGACCTTCGTCATGATGAACAATTCGGGCGGAAGCAAAACCGAGGTAACCAAGGTGTGTGTGTATATATATATATATATATATATATATATATATATGCTGCAAACCACAAGGAAAAAAAATTTTTTTTCCTTGTGGTTTGCAGCATTCATTCATTTCACGTGTTTAATTGTGAAATTCATCCCAGGAAAATAGCTTGGTTGTCAGGGGGCCAAGACTTTTCAACCAGCTTCCTAAGGACCTCAGAAACGTAACGGGGGTCAAAGTTGAAGTCTTCAAGAAAAGACTGGATGCCTGGCTCAGGACAGTACCAGATGAGCCGGGCGTGCCTGGCTATGTACGGTGGAGAGCGCAAGAAAGTAACTCGCTCCTCCACCAGGCCAGACCTAGAGGCGGGGCCACCAGCTTGACCTCCGTGTGAAGAGAGACCAACACACGAAACAACATAAGGTTCATAAGGTATATATAATATATATATACGCAACACTAGAAAAGGGTGTGCATGATGTTTAGAAAGATAAAATTTAGGATTATCATTTAATAATTAGACATAAGCAGTGTGCCGACTTTGTTTTCACAGGGCTTCATTGTTCCATTGTTGAGAGAGAGAGACCTCCCCCGATTCATACATAAACAACAATCTAGTCTTCCTGAGTGAAAAAAAGACTAAGGCCCGTAAATGTTTATTTGTTAGGTCGCTTGCTTACAGGGATGAACAGTAGGCTATGTAGACTCAAGGCTGTTGGTTCTAGTCAAATTTTAGACTGGGTGTGGGCCCGTGGGGCCTATTAACCACCCCTTTTACGTAGGCCTTTTCCTGATGTTGTAATGTTGAGACGTCGCTATTTATTCAGGTTATACCGTTCGTAGCTAAGTATGAAACCAACTGGTATAAAATATGAATGTGACCTGCGTATATATACACACACACTATATATATATATATATATATATATATATATATATATCAGTGGCGTGCAGTCAGGGTAAGCGGCGTATGCTACCGCCTACCCAGTTAAAAGAAATTACAAGACGTCAGTATGTTACTACATTAATCGAAAACTGATATAAAGTTATGATGGAATCCCGGAAGAGCAGAAGATTTGAAGCATAAACATGGTTGTGGCAATATTGGATATCTGACCTGGTCTAAGTGTCAAATCTTGAAGATCTTTTAGTATAAGCCTAAAATGGAGAAAGTATTTCACGTCATTACTGAAACGTTAGCCTATTATCATATAGGTGCCAGGTAGGCACTTGTTATCCCTAACCAGTATTATCAAGTCATGGGAGATAATGTTGGTCACATTTTTATTTTAGCCTGTTTGGTAAAATATCTTCAATTTAGGGTCTACGAAAGTAGTGCCTGACTTGAATAAGTCTGTTATGGGCGTACGTTCTTAAAATAATGATGTAGTTACTGCGCCTGTTTCGGCGAAGTAGACTTAACGTAAGAAAAGGCAGAATATCGTAACATTCTCAATAAAACGTATGTTAAGAAGTAAGCATTTATGTTATAGCCAAGCCTATAAGCTAACATTGTGGTGTTTGATTAAAGCATTGACATTCTTGGTCAGAAAGGTAGTCCTTGGTAGGTTAGTCAAGCTGTAGGCCTAATTGTCACTCATGAGTGATAATTGAAACGTTTACAAAATTATTTTGCCAATCAAATATCTTATATTTCTACATCGGCATTGTTGGGAGTAACGAACGGCGTTACTAGTAACGCCGTCACGTAACGATGTTATTTTTTTTTAGTAGCTGTAGCGGTAACGCCGTTACTTTTGAGATGTAATGAAAATGGTAACGGCACTACTTTTTAGAGCGATTTCAATCGTTACTCGCTACTCGTTACTTTCAAACTGATCATTTGACTAGTATCATTTATTAGCTGTTAGTGCTTCCAAACGAAGAGGACTATCAGTATCAGATACTAATTTTGAAAAACTAATGTTTCTGAAATCGAACAATACACACCTAAAAAATCTGCAAGGTTATTTTTTTTTGGACAGTCCAATTTTTTTATTTGAGTTTTTTATTTTTTTGTCATATACGAGGGGAGGTCAGAAAACAAGTTTGCACGGCGTATAATTTCGTAACTAAAGGACCGACATTGATTATGTTTGTATCAGGTGAATTCTTTAATCATTGTTGGCAACACTGCTTGTCGATTCGGCTGCAGCTTTGCCAGACCTACGATAATTATCGTACATGTACGATAATTTCACCCTCAAATCGATGTAGGATACCATTTTCTATTATCGTACGGTTTGTACGATAATTTTGGGTTGGAAATTTGTGAACTTGATATTCTATAAAAACTAATATTTTTAAATTAATTAATATTAATTCTAATAATAATAATTCTCCCCCTTATTTTGTTTATATATTATAAAACTATACTAAATTTGTAAAAATAAAATTTATATTTTGTAATAATATATAATTTTTAAAAAATATAAAGAAAAATCTGCCAACCGTAATGTTGTATCATGTGCAGTTGTAGCAAAGTGTTAATATATATATTCACATAATTTCCTTGGTTCATTATCCAGTTGGGAGGTGTGAAGTGTGGATACATTTACTGATTTCAACAAGTATTTCTAGTCAGATAAGTCAGTAATCACAGCACTCCATGAAAAGGTCAGTCTCCTTTTTAAAGACCTTCTCCTTTCATTCATGGAAAGAGACTATGTAATAAAGACAGAACTCAATGGTATAGATCCTGCTAGGCATGATAAACATCTTAGGGGCAATGAAATGTATTAGGTCATCCCATAAGTAATGCGGCATAATGATAAAAATGGAAAAAAAAAATTAAAAAATGCCGCATTACTTATGGGATGACCTAATACTTAGGTGTTAAAGTGTTACGTAAAGACACTTAAATACCCTAGTGTAAATGACAACAAAACTCAGCTACGGGTTTTTTTTCAGCGATGTCGAAACTTCCTAGTAGTAGGATGTAGTGAAATAAAGAAAAGATATGATTTCAGTGACAGTGTAATCTCAAAACTGCGGTATCTTACACCAAAAAATGCTGTCATCAGATTTTAAGAAAGCATCACCTTCTTTATTGTCCCTCACTGCTGAACTTCCTTTGATCATGTCACCAAATGATATGTCATTAATGCAGAAGTTAGATAACCAGTGGCGAATGATGCCAATGTATTGTGAGAAATTAACCTTTGATGAAGTAGTCACCCGATAAATTCTGGGCTGCAGTGTTGCATAAAGAGCCATATTTAGTAGATCTGGCAGTTTGCATTGACCACACTCAGTTTACCACATTCAAATGCCGAGTGTGAGAGAGTATTCAGCAAAGTTAATCTCTTCAAAACTAAGCAAAGAAATAAATTGAAAACTGTTACTGTTAACGGAGCTATCCTCTCATCTGAGTGTTTAAAGAGGTCAGGGTCATGCGTAAATTTTGTCCCATCTAATGATATGCTGGCTCGCATGTCTAGTGCACAATTGTATGAAAACGTATCAAATATATGTTTGTAATAAAAATTGTAAGTAATTTGTAATATGTTTGTAATAAAAATTGTAAGTAATTTGTAATATGTTTGTAATAAAACGTTACAAATATATATTTGCATTATGACATTTGTTTATATTTCCCTTACTTTGCCACTGAGAAGATACTATTTCTCAAAAAGCTGTGCATATTACCTATTACCTCCTTTAAAAGTATCATAATATCAGCTTTTAATCTTTATTTCGAAACATTAGTCATGGTTTAGTAATATATTTGGATTTTAATTCATCTCAAAGTATGGAAGTGTACGATAATGCAGAGTATTAATCAATAATATTGTTGAAAAAAACGATAATTTTGGGGTATGTGTACGATAATTCTCATCTTGAAATCTGGCAACACTGTTCGGCTGCCCTCTACCATACATTGGTTATACGAGCGAGTTGAACATGGCGGCTCGACTGGAACGGTGGTCCAGGCACGAGGTGCGTGTAGTTATTTGATTTTTGAGTGCAAGAAATGTGTCCGCGGCAGAAATTGATCGCTAGCTGGTGGAGGTTTATGGGGAAGATGTAATGAGTTGGCACAGTGCAGCAAAATGGTGCGCCCACTTTCGTGCCGGAAGAGTCAGTGACACGATGGCTGTGAACACAGGACACGGACTTCTATCAACAGGGAATCGAAAAGCTCGTCCCACATGATAAATGCCTCAATTGTGGCGGGGACTATGTGGAAACTAGTGGGATAGCTGTACAATTAAATTTGCACTGTCGTTATTAGACTTCGAAATAAAGAACCCAAAATATATGCCTTGTAAACTTATTTTTTGACCGCCCCTCGTAGAGTATAATTTGGTATTAAGGCTTTTTTATTCTTTAGTCTTTTCTTAAAAGTAACAGTAGCGGTAACGCGTTACTTTTTCATAGAAGTAACTGAAGCGGTAACGACTACTTTATCATTGTAACGGTAGAGGTAACGCCGTTACTTATAGAAAGTAACGCGCGCACCACTGTATATATAGGATGCCTTGCGTGTTTATTCAGCTTCAGAAATTGATACCCTTAATCGTATTTCAAAAACCTGAAAGTAGAATTAGGTCCTATTTTTAGAAACCTTTGGCTCCTTTATCAAATTCAAACCATTCTGTGTCGCGAAGTTCAGGACAGTTTTGTTGGAAAATAGGCCGTAACACTTCAAACAACCGAATAAAAACTAAATAGGTCTTGAAGTGGTGTCGAGAAAGATTTTATTGGAATTTCATTGGCGACGAAACACTTAATTCAAATTGCTTTCCCGAATAAAAGTTGGGTTTAGGTTAACCAAAACAAATTTAGAGAATTTTGTTTTTTTTTGTCGTTTTTGATTGCGTGTCTCTAAACACTTTTTAAAAAAGGAAAAAAATTTGACGTCTCGACAATTTGGCTCCTCGATCAGAATTGTCCGTCATGTAAAATGTCACCGGTGTCAATTTGGTACAGAAGGTCCCTTTCCTTCTCAAAAACGATAAAAACAAGGAAAAAATAATATAATGGTCACAGGTGTACGCAGGCGTTTTTTCAGCCATGAATTCAGCCCTTCAGTGAAACATGTTGTATGATGTAAATTAGAATCGGGCAATTTTATAACGTATCGACACTTCGATATTTTTAAGCTACAGCTTAAGCCTATCAGATCCAAGTGGGACTGAGCCTATTAGGCGTAGACCTAGTTTAGTTTAGAAAGCATACTTGATCAAATTTTATTTAATTACTAGGTAATGTATTGACACTAAACGTTTTAACAAACATTTAATGTAAAATTATGAAAGTTATTTAATTCTAGATAAACAGTTTTGCTTGCGCTTGGTTAGCTTACGTGTACCTAAATCAAGGGCTACAAAAATTGAGTTAGGCTAGGTTTCCAACAAAAAGAATCGAGCGAGTTTTTTTTTTTTTTTTTTTTTTTATGAAACCGTTCAGGCGTATCTTGTTGCATTTATGTTCCAATCTTTTAGTGCTTCAAACAGTAGCTACTTTAAACTTATTGAGTAAAACCTATTGAGGGAGTAAACTAGAGATTATTTTTGTCTAGATTACAGTATGCCTGGAGGCCTCAGGATGTAGACACCTATGATGGCCTGGCCTACGCCTATTTCCTACTCAACGTTTGCTAATTCAGCATCTTTTCCTTGGACAGAGAGCAATTTCTTTAAATCGGGGGCATTTTGATAGGTTAAATTTGGGTTAAGCCTATCGTACGCAAACAGGGTTACCAGATTTTGAAATTCTCAAGTCGGGACACGAGACCTTTTTTTACACAACTTGTGAAATTTAAAATAACAGAATAACTACACACAAAATACAGAAAAAAAATTGCTCGTTTTACCAAAAAAAGATCATAAAGAAAAATTCCAGAAATGCAACATAATAACAATTCCTATTTTTAGAAAGAATAACACCTTCACTGTTGACGCCACGACACTCGCATAATTATTCTACAGGGTGTCCCGTAAGTCTGGACCCATAGGGCAAAATTAATAAAATTACAAAATAGTCCAAAAATTTATTACATAATCTGTTCAAAGTGTCCGCCGTTGTGTCGCACACATAGTTCAAGACGCAATCTCCACTGCGACAGCACTTTCTGAATCACAGTCGCAGAAATTTCTTGACACGCCTCCACAATGCGTGCTTTAAGGTGGAAAATGTTCTGAATTTTGACCTCGTACACTTTGGCTTTCAAGTGGCCCCACAAACTTGAACTCTCTCCTCTCTAGTCAGTGACATGGTTTACCTGCAACATAATACAAAAATATAAATCCCTATGGGTCCAGACTTACGGGACACCCTGTAATTCGCTTCTATTATTATATATTTACTTACATTTTACGCTCAAAATAATATAAATAATGGTAAGGCATCATTAAAAATAAAATAGAGTATATGAATTTGGCAAATGAGGGATCTAAATTTAATCACAGAAATATAGATTTCCAGTTTCATAGTTTTTTTTAAGTTATATAATTCATAGATACTTTTCGCTTGACTTTGCTTTTCTTAAAACTTCAACCCCTTGTTCAGTAGTCAGTTTTGAAAAATTTTTGGAACTACTTGCGTAACATTCTGTAGTTTTCTTCGATCATTAACTGAGCGGTGCTGGTTAAGTATGCGGTCTACCATCTGAGTTTTGACAGAATATTTTCGTTAAAACTAACGAAAATATCACGACTTAACCTAACCAATTATCAAGGGCGTACAGTTGATCTATTAGTAAATACTATTCCAGAAACAAACAATGTTATAATTAATAATAGATCAATTGTACGCCCTTGATAATTGGTTAGGTTAAGTCGTGATATTTTCGTTACTTTTAACGAAAATATTCTGTCAAAACTCAGATGGTAGACCGCATACTTAACCAGCACCAACTGAACTTCCAAATTTGTTAAAAGTAATTTGTTCCGTTCTTTGCTCCAAACTGTGATCATCAAACTGAATATCGGTTCCAAAATCGCATTTGAACGGGGAATTGAAAAAATGAAAGATATTAATTACTTTGAACAAATTATTTACATTGGGATAATTCTTGAAAAAATTGTACCCACTTTGTCGCATTTCTGATCCGATTTTGTACATCTGACTTATTTTTCAAGAACTTATTTAACTCGGGACTCGGGATTTTACTTGACAAGTCGGGACAGTCCCGTAGAAATCGGGACATCTGGCAACCCTGTACGCAAAGATGCTTGGGACTAAATTATGGTTGGTAACTTGGTGGTAGGATTCGGGTGTCAAAATTTGTAAAATAAAGTTTTGTCTGTAGGTACAAAGGCTACGTATTTGGGAGGGTTAACGGATGTAAATTTTGTACCGAGTGACTAGAGTGGGTGATTTTCTACTCAGAACTGGGAGCCAGCCTTATAATTCCAGTCAAGAAATTTCTTTGATGGTGGACGCAAATTATTGGCGAAGTTTTTTTAGAGAAAGAAATCCATAAAATTTATAAAATAGAATAATTCTTTTGACTGCGCGTGAAATAAAGGATAGGTATTCGTAATCATAATTTTTGACCCACTAATAAATGTGTAATTTGTGTAACTACCTAGGGTTTATATGGACAGTTATTGGAAATTTTTTTTGTAATAAGGAACTCGTGATAAAGTAGGCTTTATAACGCTATCACAACATGGAGGTGCTTATTAATTACGTACCAATTTGGTCCATGAAGGAGTCGTTATTATGGTTTCTTGTGAAATATTTTATACACACACACACACACACACTTAAATTCTATTTCACATTAATTTCATATGCATATACTCTATATTACATTGTGTATGTGCGTAGGCAATTGGGCATTAGTGAGGTAGAGTGTGTGATAATTTACGGGTGTAGTCCGGTATATTATTTTGGGAGGTAATAGTTTTGGTGTCTCGGAACATTAAATAATCATAAACTCTTTAGAAACATTTTTATTGTTGAAAAAAGATTTTAATAATATAACCCTTGGTTAGCTTCCGCCCGAATTGTTTATTCTGACGAAAGTCAAGCTTGTCACTCCACCTTAGACCTACAGTTTAATGTGGAATCCGAACCACGCCCCACCAGCAGCCCAGCGTCTTAACCACTAAGTTATGCAGGGTACCCATTTATCTACCAACCACTTCTCTATTGTGTGGAAGGATGAACAGCTGGGTTTTGTTGCGCGCCGCCTGCCGGGTCTCGATCTCGGAGCCGATGGATTCGTAGTCAGCGACGCTAACCATTACACCACCGAGGCGCATTTTGGTCCCGATTAAGTTAGGTTGCATGCGAAACCATTATCAACCCCTTCTCGGTTCGATGGCACTAAGGCTATGTTTGGTTAAACTCGATTTGGTTAATTATTTTTAGATATATCGGTTTAAAGTCGGTACCTCGTTCATGCGAGATTCGTGTGTATATATATATATATATATGTGTGTGTGTGTGTGTGTGTGGAATAGCTAATAGAAAAGCCGTAATCGTCACTGTAATCACTCGGCTCAAATTGTTTGCCTTTAGGCCGTGTTAATTACTTCTCGTGGATATCATTTACATTGTAAATGTAGAGTAGGCTATTTATGCAATGTTAAGCCTTTAAACAGGTATCGCGTTGCAACACGACGATGGTGACTGTGAAGATGTTGCTGTGCGCAATGCTGTGCAGTCGTTACTATCATTCGTTGCTTTCATCTTCCTTCATGAAGTATCAAGATTAATTCATGAGGATGATGGGCAGTTGGAAAAACAGTTTTGTCGTGTTTCAAAGAGCATCTACGAGAACGAAGACAATTTGACACCGAGGTGTCTCGAACCTGAAGTATTGAGGGAACCTCAACCCGTCACAGGATAATCCTTTCGGGAAAACTGAATGTTTGAGCCGTTCAAGATTAGAGGCGTTATTTAGTCATATGTCACTGCGAGAGAAAATTTCTCTTGATTAGAAGAGAACAGTAGGCGTACGTCTGGGTGTTAATTTAGTAATTTGCCCTCTAGCCTCTTAAATGAAGATATAATAAATAATATATATTGTGTGTGTGTGTGTCCAGTAATTCAGTGGATACGATGGTGGACTTAGCGGTGATGAGGCTCTGGTTCGCTCACACCTTCTGGTTCTTGGGTTGGGTTTAGTTGGCCCGTTTACCCTGTAATTGTTCGAGCTAAAGATTGTCCTTGGGGTACACTCACCTCGACATCGTGGGAGAATGAGCTTCGTGCCTGTTACCTTTTTTTACATGTAATGTTGCATTGATGTGAAACGTATTTTACACATGGAAGAATATATTAATTAGTATGTCTGGTAATAGTTATTAAAACATTCTTATCTAACATGTTACACAGAGCATGTATGGTGTTTGAATTTGGATGGTGACCCTTTTGTATGTGGGCCTGTAAACCTATATAATGGAGATAATGTGGGTGAATGGCCAGTCTTCCGCAGCACTGCCTGTTTTGGCTTTAACCCGTTTCTTATTTAAGTGTGATTAAGGGTAGTTGCTGTTGGACGAAGGGTAACCCTTTAGGGAGGTTAAGAGGTTCATCATACTTTTAGATTAAAAAAAAACAATAGAGTAACGGAAAGGTTGGACGCTTCAACGAGCCGTTTTCATGGGTCGTTGGAATTGGTTTGTTGTACTTTTCGCTCAATTGCTTTCGGTTCTCGTTTAGTTCCAGTTTTTTAACAGAGGCTAAAAAGTGTAAAATAGACCAGATATGTTAATCAATAACATGCTTGTACAGTTAGCCCAACAAGTCCTGTCTATAACTCCCGCTTGACTTCTTTATCGGTAAATGCGACACGCCGGACATAAATACTACGCCAGGGAATAAAAACGAAGTTTATTTTCATAATCTTATCGAAGTTTTATTCTGGTCCATTTGTTGGAGTAGCTTGCCACCGCGTTAGGAGAAAGTGTTCAAATAAAAGCGTTGCAGTGATGTAACGAGAACAACCTTAGTTATGATTTAAAGCATTTTAAGCATTAAGAGAATGGTTACTTGCTCTGTATTTCCCATTTTGTTCACTGTTTATGCTCCGCGTATCACATTTATCAAGAAATAGGGAGTTTTAGAGCAGGACTATTATTTTATTTTTTTAATCAACTGTACAGTTGACTACAAAACTCTGGATCGCCTACACTGGGCCACGCCTAAATTATGGCCCAGCCCAGTGCATTCAGATTTCTGCAATCGATCGTACATTTGAATATGGTTGCAAGCAGTCAAGCGGTTCTTCCATTTCAGTGAATTCTTTAAATATTAATTAATTTCTGATATTGGTCGACGACGACTACATTTAACGAAGCGACTTCCCTCGAACAAATTCAGATCGGAATCTCCATAGTCTATCGGTTTGGCGGTTACAGAGAAGACCTTCAAAAATTTTTTTCAGAAGCTTTTATCCAATGCGGAAACCAAAGCTGTTGACCAATCGGCTTCGTCTTTGTATGGCACTGGATTGTGATGCCTAATCATACTGTGAAGTTCGAATTCTATCGGAATAATAATAATAATAATGATAATAATTAATAACTGATAAATAATCATGATGATAATAAGAATCATAATAATTTTCCATTTAAAAAATTAATGGATAATCTTAAAAAAAAATCTTTTGACTTTTATGAAAATTAAATTTAACTTTCTAATTTTTTTTTTTCTTTTATCTATTAGTTAATTGGGCAGCCAGGTTTGAATTTGGGGCTGGGAAAAGGGTCACAAAATGAATAGTATATGAAGAGGAAAGACCTCTCGAAAAGTTTCGCGGTTTTTAGTGTTTTACTATTTTAACCCATTAACTGCGAGAGCGCCCAGTTACGAGTCGAGCCAAAAACACGGGCTACGCAGAGAGAGATCTCAGTTTAAAGTTTAAACCCGTGTATATATACGGGGCTGCGTAGAAATGGTCAGAAGCGAGAGCCAGTGATATTACGGGTTGCGCAGCAAACGAGTTAATCATTGGGGATTTTAATCGTTTTAATTAATTTTTTACAGGGTCACTGTTTTTCACACACACACACACACACACACTCACACACACTTATTCCTGTGGCTGTCGGCCCACGTTAAAACCCATTTCGTTCTGGAAAGGGCTCTTCATTCATCTTTACGCTGCGTGCGCCTGCTCCATCCTCTTCGGTCTCTCCCACTTTGCTGGACATCCTCCTCCACGCAGTCCCTCTACCCCTTTCTCGGTTTTCCGAGGGATCGCGCGCGCTCCACATTCCCCACTAATATCCTCCTTGGTATTCTCGTCCCATCCATTCTTGCCACATGACTGGCCCATCTTAATCTGTACGAGTCAATAACTTTGGGTTATCATGGGTTGCTGGGTAATTTCTCTCGCCTCTTTACCTTCTTCATGCATTTCGTTTCCTTCTTCATGCATTTCGTTTCACGATAGAATACTGGTCCTGTTATCCTTCTCGGAATGGCATTTTCAAAAGTTTTGTAATTTTTGCTCTAATTTTTTAGTGAGTGCCCGTGTTTCGCACCCATACACTAACACGGTCTGATCATGGTGTCATACATTCTGTTTAGTAGTCCTTGATATTTCTTCTCTTTTTCATCAGTTCTAATCGACTATAAAAACTCGTATTTCCTGCCGCAATTCATGATATAATCTCCACTTCAATTCTATTTTTATACAGGACTGATTCCAGATACTTAAGTCTCCACACACTCCACGTTTAAATCACTGATGTTAACATATCCCTCAGTCTTTGCATTTCTGCCTGAAACCTCCATAGTTTTAGTTTTATCTACGTTGATTTGTAGCCGTACAGTGCCTGCAGTATCCTTGAATTGCGTTGCCAATCTCTAATATCAAGTCAACATCATCAGTATCGGGGAAGTTATTATTTTATCCTCACATTATTCATTGTTATCCCCTCAGGACTCTGTGTCACTTCTTGAGCCATTTTTTCCATGACAAGATTAAATAAGAGGGGAGACAGTATGCATCCTTGTCTTACTCCACTCCACCCAAGAGGAGTTTGTTAATTTATTCCCAACTCTGACTTAACATTTACTGCCTTTATAGCATGATCTGGTTATTCTTAACTTTTCTAGGATACCAAACTCTTGGTATATTTCGCATTAATGGTCTGTGGATACTATCATAAGCTTGTTTAAAATCTACAAGTAAATGTAATTCAGCTTTACTATACTCCCAATGTTTCTCCATTGAGTCACTGGTTGATCTTCCCCTTCTAAAACTGCACTCCTATTCTCTAATGATCATCTCAGAGTATACCTCCAGTCTGTTAATATTTTGGTATAATATTTTGATAAATATTTTATAAGCAGTGGGACTGAGTCGTAGGCTTATTTCTCTATAATTACTACATACCAGTTTATCTCCCTTCGTACGTATCGGTATGATCAGTCCTTCCTTCCAATGTTTTTGGATTTCTTCCTTTTCCCAAATTATATTCTCGAGAGATTATGAAATTCTATTTCTATTATTTCTCCGCCATATTTCCACAGTTTATTAGGTTTATTGTCTTTCCTCGAGGATTTAGAATTTATCAAGCTTTTAATTTAATAGTTTTTGGGACTTCTGTTTATATTGGTGGTTCCACTTCTACTCCAATATAAATAGTTTCTTCAATCATGATCTCAGAATTTGGCCTATTTAATAAGTGAAGAAAATAATCCTTTGAACATTTCATTACTTCCTCTTCTCCACTCCTCACCACTCCACCCTTTCACTTTATCGTACGTGTTCTAACGTGATATCCTCTCTTTAGTGTTTTTAATACTTTGATAATGTTTCCTCACTCTTCCTTTCCTCTTATCACTGTCACTACTTTCAAGTTCTTGGTATAGTGCCTCTCTCTTCTTTCTTCTTATTATTCCCTTTTTCTCTTTACACTTTTAACTTGATAATTTCCTCGTAGTACTAGTTCTTTATCTTGCCTCCGCACCCACTTGTCTCTCACTCTCCTTCTCCCCTTTACGGCATCTCTACATTCATTGTCATACTGTGGATTTTTTCTCGTTCTATCTTCCTCCTCCTCCTCCTCAGCCTCCTTAACCATGTTTTGGAACACACTCCTTTTCTCATTGACTTCTTCACTCTCATTATCCTCATCACTTGCCATGTCAAGAATGCTAAAACGACTCCTTATACGAGTCTGGTACTTAATTTTTATATGATGATTTATTTTTAAATTTTCAACAGCAATTCTTTGTATTTCCTCTGATTTTGGTCATCTTTTCAGTTTAAATTTGATCTTAACTTTTGCAGTAATTAAATAATGGTCAGTATTGCAGTCCGCTCCTCGAAAGCTACGTACATCTTGGAGTGCACTTCAACATTTTCTGTTAATGGTAAATTATTACATACCAGTCTCGTGTCCCACTTTATCATTCGTATCCCCCACTATCATTATTACCTCGTGTCCTTTTAGTTTATCCGTTATGTTCCGCAATTGATCCTAAAATTCATTGTCTTCTTCATTACTACCTTCTATTGGCCCATATACTGCTATAATGGATTGCTTGAACCATTTACAATTTAGTCGTATCCTAGCCAGTCTTTCGTTATATGGCTCGAATGCTCCCATCGCACTATACGCTTTCTCACTCAATCAGTCGGTGATGTAGGACTCGAGACCTTTTTTCCTGGTCTCGGTCTCGGCCATGGTGCCATTGGTGTTCTCGACTACATCTCTGTAAGCAGTATCCAACCCCTTGCTGATGTCTATCATCATCTCTTCCACTGCAGGGTATAGTATAGTCACCTCTCCTACATTCATCTTGCCCAGTTCATCTTATCTCCCGTAATACTGCAACACCCACTTTGTACTTTTGTATCCCTTCTATTATGTTTCTCGCGTGTCGCGCCCTATACAAGCTCTTCACGTTCCAAGAGCCAATCTTTAAAGAGGGTTTCCATTTTAATTGTCCATTTATTCTCGCTATGTCGTCAACATCATATTGGTCCGAATTCCGAGACCTTTCATGAGTTTCCGTAACAAGAAGCAAGGTCGTTAGCCTTATACTAAAATTACCCTTCCCAATTATCCGGGCTTGGGACTGACAAGGTTATATATATATATATATATAATATATATATATATATAATAAATTAATTAATTAGACCGGCCCAGGCCCATAGGAGTGAAAAATATTTTATTTTCTTTTTTTAAGTTTCACCCGTGGAATTTGTTATGCGTGTCGATAGAAAATTTTGAGTGAAGTTTCAGCCCGATTCGATAGTATTTAGTGGTATTTTTTTTTTAAGTGGTATCCCCAATAGGCCTAATCCACTTTTTTTAATGTTAACTCATGATGTTGATGTGCTTCCTGTCTTTTATCATCGATTTCTTTGCCTCTGGAAACCGCTCTAGGTATTTTTCCACGACTTGAAGAAGGTACTGTACAGTAGTTGTTCGTTTTTTGAGAGATGACTGCTGAAACTCTGAATTAATGAGACCGCTCTCTCTGCATTATCGTTTACAACATTCATTGTTTTAACATATTCCTTAGCTAATTTGTAGTCGTCCCTGTTATCCCATTCTGTAGGATCTACTTCGAGAAACGTCGATTGAAGGGATAATTTCTCAAAGAAGGATCGACTTGAGCTTGTGACAAAGTCCGCCAGATTTTTCTCTCGTGGGTCATCATGAGTGTGGTCAAAAGCAATTCGTTTTTCTGGTATTTCTGAACCAGGTCTTTCCAATGCCTGAACCATCTGCCGTTTCACTTGCAAAGTTATGCCATAAAAAAAAACAAGCTACACAAGTTCTTCATTTAGATACCAAAGGTGACGGCATAGTCATAGTTGGGCACCGTTACATTTTGAAAATCCTTAAAGCATTACCGTTACTCGATACATGTAACGACGTTACAAGTAACTAGTTACATTTGATATTTGTTTGTGTCTTCACACGTATTTTGAAATTACAGATAAACTTACAAATGGCAGCCATACCACATAAATTCTAATAGCTACTATTATTGACTATATAAATGTTGTTCTCTTAAGAACGATATATTGCACAATAATTTGCACCCTAATGATTTTTGGGAAAGATGAAGAGACCTAGAAAATATAAATTTAGTTGTTGCCACTAACACGGAATAGTGAATTGCATTCAATAGTCCTCATGAATGGAATGGCAGTGTTATCAAATTCAAGTAACGAGTAACGAAAAAATCCGTTACATTGATAAAAAATTTGCAAAGCGTTACCGTTACATCGTTACTTTTGAAAATCTTTCAGGCGTTACCGTTACTCGTTACTTTTGTAACGATCGCTACGTAACCGTTACATGTAACGCGTTACTGCCCATCTCTGGGCATAGTGCTTTGCTAGCTATTGCTGAAAGTTCCTTATCATATTGCTGAAGCTCTTGCAGATACTCCAAATCGGTTCTTGGTGCAGAAGATGCGATGGGAGCCGAAAACCATTTTGGCACATAAAAGCGAACAGCATAGCGAGAGAAGCGTTCCATTGCACTCTGTTCCTGTTTTGTCAAGTTGAACTGCGAGCGAAACAATACAATTTTGATGGCATAAATCACTCGTGACATCCACCTAGCGCGATGTAAAGCCCCAGGTTGACGAAAATGTACTACTCCTAAGGGAACACCACCTAAATAAATAATTGATAATTCAAAAAGTTCGCGATAATCCACTCTTGGGTGACTTCTCGCAAGCTGTTCTTCGCACAGTGCGAGAATTTCTGCTTTCCACGGCATGTTTGTATTGGCAGTTTCAAATCTTTTATGATCCATTTGTTTCCAGGAATTCTTGAAACGTTTGAAAAGTAATATATCCGGTCCCGTTGAACCACCGTAACACTTCCGGAAGACGTCTGATATCACAATTTCATTAATATGGTGCCGACAGGCCAAAGAAAGGCGTTTTCTATCAAGCTTACTTTCGATTATCATGCAAGCGCCCTTTTTTTGGCCAGTTTTGCTAGCGGTAGTATCAAAACACACTGCTTGAATACATTCTCGCAAATTCCAGTCGTCTAAGCATTCTAAAACTGCTGCAATTCTTTCGCCTTCTCCAGAAGAAAGTTTGGGTACTGCTAGAAGCTTAGACTTTCCTCCACCGGATACAAGAATAGCTAGCCTATCTATATTTTCATCACCTGTTATATCTTGCATTACTTTACCATCCCAATGAATGGTAAGCGGAACGTCAGAGGTAAAGGTTTGCTTAATTCATCTGCAATTTTTTTGCGTACAACACTCCTCGCCCTCTGTGGAGTACTTCTGCTCAAAACAACATTGTCAATATCATGTCTAAGAGAAGTTGCAGCAGCTGAAAGCACCATAACAGCACTACGATCACTTGTTTTTGTTCGATCTAATGCCATTGCCAGATCAGGTGTTACGATGCGCTTACGCTTATTTGATATTGTGCTGCTTGAAGGTTTGGATGTCATTTCAGGAGTGTACGATGTGCCTGGCTCTGGTTGCTCATTACTACTACTGCTTGAACTGCTATCACTGAACTGAACAACAGCTGATGACAATTTCTTTCGCAGTGCCTCGGCTTCTTTTAGTGCAGTTTGTCTTCATCTCTTTTTCCGTTGTCGCATTTGCTTAGCGACCAGTTTCGTATCAATATCAGTCATGTAACCTCGCCTCCCTTTTTCTCTTTGAACATGTAGGAATGATCTATCTTCCTCATTTGACATCATTTGTAAAGCATTTGCGTGAGCTATATCAAAAAGGTTATCTAAACTACCTTGGAATTCAGCTTCTTTTTTAATTTGATTTTGATTTTTGAAGTGATCTGAAATTCTCATACATTTTTTGAATTTTCGTTAATACATGCTGTTTGGCTCTGGTGGGTATTTTCGCCTTGTCCCAAATCTCAAAAATTTCAGCATAAACTATGTTGGATGCTTCTTTCAATATTTTGTTACTGTTTGTGAGACAGAAAAGCCGACGTAGTACATCTCCATTGGATGGAAGATTCTTACTGCTAATTGTGTCAGTTAGCTGTCCAATCAGCCATATTTCAGTTTTCCTTCTTGTTTTAATTGAATTTGACATGGTGAAGGATAAAATCTGCAAATATTAAGGGAAAAACACTCGCGCATCAATCTCTCACTGCGTATTAAACAATACTGACGCGAACAGCGAGCCTCCCACTTTTCTCCGTAGCCAATGACGTCACCAGTAATGACGTCAGGTCAAAAGACGTGTTTCTACTCAACATACACAGTTACACAGTGAAACATGTGGAACACAACGCACGAGAGTGTGAATAGGCATGGTTTACACACAATATTTGTAATACGAATTACAAAATAAATATATGATGAATAAATGTAATAAATAAATGAAAAATACAAGACGCTGTCAGCACCACTAAAAGTACACAGATATTGTTGAAATTTAGTGTGCCAGTATATTATGATGATGGGAACAATTTTAGGGGGTGAGACTTTCACTTTTCAAATAAAAGTTTTGGCGGGCCAGTCTAATATATATATATATATATATATATATATATATATATACACAGTGTATATATATATATAGTGTGTGTGTGTGTGTCTGCACTTTTGTATGAAGTTTGAGATGAAAATGGGTTTTTATAATTTTATCAGGATTTTTGCAAAGTTTTGTTTTGTTTTCTCGTATACCCTTTCAAAGTTTGAGCAGCTCGCCACATCATTGCCATGCATATGGAAAGTCAAAGTAGGCTTGCATATCCTACTAAAGAGACCCGTACGTATAGACTATCACTATCATATTCAGATAAATTGTCCAATCCGTAGTCCCTTCACGTACGCTGTTCGTTAGTTTGCATTATATAGATACTCCGACTCACCATGCATGATTCATCAGGAGCAAGATGTATCCTAAATTTGTCTCCTCCTTGAGATCGTATAAATCCGCCATTTTTTTCACTGGATCACAGACGTGTCTACATTGGCCTATATACATATAATGCATATATTTAAACCTAAAGCCTGCTCTACACAAACTGACTCAGAACTCAAACGGTGCATAAATCTCCTCGAAACAACAACAACACAATAATATAATAATAATTAATCGCAGTTGGGGGAGGAATCGTAATAACAATTAATACTCTTTTGTAATATGTAATTAATATCTGTACCTCGACAGTCTAGTGCCTAATTACAGAAAAAAAATACCTCTTTCTCATATAGATAGATAGATAGATAGATAGTAGTGAGTGTAGTGATTAGCATTGCTGACTACGAATCCACCGGCCCCCGATTTAGATTGCCGGCGAAAGCGGGTGGCGCGCAGTTTACCCAGCTGTTCATCTTTCCAGAAAAAATAGGTTGGTAGGTAAATGGGTACCCTGGGTGCCCTAGTGGTTAAAACGCTGGGCTGCTGATCGGAAGGTGGTGAGATCGAGTCCAGGCAAGCACTTTATAATTTATGAACACCCGTGGTGGGTCGTGATTCGGATTCCACGTCAAGCTGTAGGCCCAAGGTAGAGCAACAAGCTTGACTTTTGTTGTCACGGTGAACAATTTGGGCGGAACCAAGATAACCAAGGTATATATATATATATATATATATATATATATATATATATATATACAGTATATACCGATTGCTGTATTAATTAAAAAAGAAAACCATTTTGTCCCGGAGCTTGTAGAGCCTAGTCGTTGTTTTTCCTGATTTTCTCTTAACAGTTTTTTGTCCCTAGCTTTTATTTTCTTAATTTTTCATTAACCCCCCTTTTCCACCCCCTTTTCCACCCCCTTTTCCACCCCCTTTTCCCTTCGTGTATTTTTAATGCCAGAATATATTGTATACTTTTTCAGGTTTTGTAGAATGTTTTGGAAATGTTCAGATATCATATTTCATTTAAGTTTTTTCCATATTTTTCGTTAAAGGACTGACTTGAGTGAATAAGTAGGATTGGATTTGTGGACTTTCAAATACATTTATTGTCATGAGTAGGAACCTCGCGCGCGCGCGCGCGTGTGTGTGTGTGTGTGTGTGTGTGTGTGTGTGTGTGTGTGTGTGTGATGCTTCTACAATTAATTTCCATAAAACCAAAATTGAAATTCTGGCGGATGTATCTGAGCGATGGAATGGCGATGAAATGAGGTGCGTTTGCGAGCTAAATTTGGTTGTTGGGTTGGGTTGGGTTAGGTTAGGTCAGGTTAGGTCCGGTTCGGTTAAGTTATTTTAGTCGCGACATTCCGACATTGAAATCGCTCACGTTGTCAGACATTAAATCTGACTGGGTCCAATTTGTAAACGGGATTCGTGTGACTAAAATAAATTTTAGGTTTTGTTTTATGAATTGAATAAATTTAACATTTTCTGAATCATTCATTCCCTCTTCCGTACTCCGCGCATCCATGCGTTAGTGTTCATATTGTGTATATTGTAGGTGGGGGGTGGGGGTTGATGATAGGAGAGGCGAGGTACAGTTTTGTTATTCAGAATTAAACTGCCGCAGCGCACGAGCGTAACGCAATTATTCAGTTTCGACACTCAAAAGGCCGTTAATTTAACTAACGTCACTATAGGAGACAATTAACCATTGTATTAATTGTAACGAAGAATATGGGTGAAATACGGATCATAAGAGATTGTTAAATATTTTTTGCATTTCATTGGCGTTTGTTGGCAAATTAGTTTCAAGA
Source organism: Bathynomus jamesi (assembly GCA_023014485.1). Classification (NCBI taxonomy): domain Eukaryota; kingdom Metazoa; phylum Arthropoda; class Malacostraca; order Isopoda; family Cirolanidae; genus Bathynomus; species Bathynomus jamesi. The sequence continues at coordinate 260,298 of JAJOZX010001575.1, forward strand.
GTTCAATGCAGGGATCGCAACTTCAGCGGGAAAGCGACCAGGAAGACCATCATTAGTGATACCACGAAAGGAGTGTGCCCTTCGCTCGTCATGCCAACATTAATCGCCAAGGATTCTTTCGTTGCTCTATAGCTTATGCGATTGAAATGAGTCTGAGTGTACGGAGGGTTGACGAAAGTATATACAGTATTACGATCGTTGTACTCGAGAGAACAAATGGCGGAGCTCATCAATGGAATGTCAGAACGTGTATCACCTTTACATAACGCAAAGGGGAAAGTAACGCGATTCGAAATACAGGGTGTCCGAGAATTATCTGTACAATTTTTGGCTGTTATTAAAAGTCAACCATGAAGTGTAGAAATTCCAGTGTTGTCCCATTTTACAGAGAATCTCATTAAGTTTTTTCTGATACCAAGTTTTGACAAGTTTTTTAGAAATTCCAGTGTGTCCGAACATTATCTGTACAATTTCATCTTTTAATAAAATTCTTGATAACACACATAAAATTCTTAAACAAGATTATTTAGAATCTGTATTTTCAAAAGTTTCTTTTATTAAAGTAACGTTGTTACAAACATTCGATATGTGCACCATCAGTGATTCTCAAAACATCCAATCGATAATCCAAATGTTGCCACGTCCGCTGCAGCATATCCACATCAATTCGCTCAATAGCAGCTGTGATTCTTGCTCTTAAATCATAAATGTCTGTCACCCGCGTACAAAAAAGAAAAAACTTGTCAAAACTTGTTATCAGAAAAAACTTAATGAGTTTCTCTGTAAAATGGGACAACACTGGAATTTCTACACTTCATGGTTGACTTTTAATAACAGCCAAAAATTGTACAGATATAATTCTTGGACACCCTGTATATTCATTAAATAAATCTGTTATTATTTATTGACTTTTATTATCCAATAAACAACTGGAAAAACCGAAGGTGTCTATTTACTTTTGTCAACCCTCTTTATGCAGTCTAGTAACATCCCCATCGCCTTCCTATCTCAAAACATTAAACGCAGTCGAAAAGGGTGGAATACGGAAGTGGTGAGGAAGATCCTTGACATTTGGAGACCCGTTGTGCCCTCTGATGAATCCATATTTCAGCAGTTCACGTCTAAAGGTCGAATGTTAGCTATGGATAAGTTCATCAAAGCTTTCCATCCTTATTATTTTCAACTCAGCGTGAAACATGGCGGAATGGGGTGCCATGCTGTGAGCAACAGTTTAGTAGTATGTAGGTGAAATAGATTTAATGTTCGTACGGAATGTCCAAATTCCGCTACGCTCGTAAAAGTTTTTTAACCCTTTAATGCCCAGTGTGTGAAATTTTCATCGTTAACTTTGGAAGCAATTTTAGACCTTCCAGTTCCCAATGTGTGAAATTTAACACATTTCGTATTTTATTAATTATGAACAATAAAACTTTGTAAAATATATTTTTCAGTTATTTTGGGTCCAATTAAACGATTTTTATATCCCAATTTTTTTTTTTTTTACTTTTCGACTTAAATTGGGTATGAAAGGGTTAAGAACCGTCCGCGTCCACTATACCAACGAGACCACCTTAATGCTGATCAATATAATTTTCCGAAAGATGGAAGAACCTTGTTGCACTCCTGTTAATCCTAGAAAGTCCGCTTGGCCTATTACAATAAAAATACATTTGTATTTTTAGAAATGATGTGTTTTTATCGTACGCGAGTTAATTTTTATAATTGTTTAATTCAGCCTATAAATGCAATTTTAATTTCGGGGTTACGTAGAGCCAACACTAATCTCTGCGTGTGCGGTCCCACACTGTCCTTCTAGGGTTTTAAACCGTTAAGACCACACCGTAGAACAGAATATCGGGCACTGAACTTTTGAACTTCTTCCCTGGGTAACCAGAGGCTCTCGTATGAATCCTCTGAGAACATCTCGATAGGAAACAGGACATTGTATGATAGTAGAGTTTCGGGATAAAAGTTCGCCTACAAAGTGTTTCCAAAAGGCATAAAAAATTATTAATTAGTATGTTTTTTAAAAATATTTATAACTGTCGCCAAAAGGGATGAATATCCAAAAAAAAACCCGAATGTCACCAATTATTATTTTTTTATAAATTTGATGTTTGTAGAGTAACTTTTTTCAAAACTTCATACCATTCACGCCCCTTAACCCTTTAAGGACTGAAGGTACAAATTGCTAACGTTTCAAATACAAGCATTCATAACTTAACCCTTTAGCCCTGAATTTTTTGTAGAGTTAAGTGCAAAACACTTGAACTTTGAAGCTCTTACGGACATACGGCGTAGCCTGGATCACTGCATTGTTCAAAATTTAGTAGATTCTGTACCACGCAAGGTTAAGACATTTGTCATGACAAAAGAGCAGTTGGGTTTGGGGGGGGGGGGTACCAGGCACTGAAATAAAGTTTCCCGTGTACGTTTTTTCCTTCCCTTATTCACTTTTGTTTTTTTCATTCCTGCCATATAAATTTGGAGGGGCCATACTGGATTGCACTTGTTCGTCTGTCCGTGCCCGTGTCCAGCGTCCGCGCCGTAACCTTTGAACCGTTCGACATAAATTGATGAAACTACGAATGTATCATCACAAGACGATGTGTCGCGAGCGGGAATCAGGTTCCGGTAACCGCATATATATATATGATGTAAATCCACAAGGAAAAAGAAAAAATTATTCCAAGGCCTTTAGTGTATTCAGAAGTACACCTCGTCAGGTGTTTAATTGTGAAATTCATCATATATATATATATATATGTGTACAGTATATGTATATATATATATATATGTATATATAATTATATATATATGCGAGGAACTGATGATGTTCAAATGTATTCCTTGTTTGAAATTACTTTTTATTAGGAAAAATAAACTCGGTAGTCTGTAGCATTTATATATATATATATATATATATATATATATATATATAGTCTCTTAGCGAAACAAATGTGTCCCCAATAGATCGTTGTTGATTATATTAGGAAACAAAGTTGTTAAAAAATGTTTTGAATGCATATTTTGAAAGTTTTTGTTTTTAGCCCTAGTTTGTTGGTGATCGTAGCGATAATGCGTCTTAGCGATTACGGAAGACGTTACTTCGTGCTCCAAATTTTGGCCTCGTTTTCGATGTTTCCTTATGATCTCTCGCCATAATGACGCTTTTCCTTCGACCCGATAAATAATTAATCTCGCAGTTAAATTGTGAGGTCGTAAATTAGGATAATCTTTGGAATTTTATTTTTGTTTTTTGCGTGAACGGCTCGAACCCCATTTTTCCATATTCTCTCTCTTCTCTTCTTTTTTTTTATTTTTGTGATCTTCTTTTGTTTTTCGTTCTTGTTTGGGACAAGATTTTTTATTTTTTATTTTTTTTTTATGTATTTAATATTGCATTTTTGTTTTTCGTTTATTGAATGGTTTTGGCGCATTTTATACGTCTCTTGTTTTTCTTACTTTAAGTTAATACCTTTTAGCTTAAAAGTACCGTAATATGAGGTGATTTTGGCTCAAAGGGTGATATTGGCCCTTTTTAACAAACAAACAAAGTGGTTTTATGCATTTTGTGCAAAAAGAAACCGTTTTCATGGAAAAAAGACGCGCATCATTTTTAATCTATGTAATTTTGACTATCTTTTTATCTCAACACTTTTCTCTATACTTTCCCGTTATCTCGAGACTTTTTGCCGAAAATATCGCAACTTAACCTAACCAATTGTCAAGGGCATACAGTTGACCTAACAGGAAAGTACCCGTTTTTCTGTTATTATTATTAATAATCTTTTAAAGTCTCATTATGAACATACAAAAAATACGGTTAGGTCAACTGTATGCCCTTGACAATTGTTTAGGTTAAGTTGATATTTTCGGCGAAAAGTCTGGGGTCCGGGATAACAGGAAAGTACCCTTTAATCTCTGTTTCTTAACTTATGAGTTATGATGTTAAATAACGCACTGTCGCGATGAGATACGGAGAAAGAAACCACTGTTCAGGGAGACATTAATTTTTATTTCTTAACACCAATACAGTTTCGGCTCCTCGCGAGCCCTTCTCAGCGAGTTGAGGGCACTCTCTTCGCGAAGCAAATGGGTCTCCACTCGATCGTTGTTGATTATATTACGGGAGGGAAAAAAGTTGTTAAAAATTGAGAAGGGCTCGCGAGGAGCCGAAACTGTATTGGTGTTAAGAAATAAAAATGATGAGTTACGTTGTGAGATTTGTCACACGTAACTCATAATTTAAAGAACATAGAGAATATCTTGAGGCAAAATCACCCTGTATTACGGTAGTTTTATTTATTTTTTTTTTTTTGGCTTTTACCGATTTTGGGCTACGTCGTTGGACTCTTCCCGTTAGATCAGCGAAGTTAAGCGGTGTTGGGTCTATTTATTATTTGGATGGGTGATCTCCCTTCCCGTTTTGATAACGTTGGGATCCGTAGTTGGTTCGGATCTGGCGTAAAGCTGTAGGTCCCCTCCGTTATATAACCTCTACCGTTAAGGAAGAGGATAATGACCCATAATTATCATCATTATCATCATCATTTATTATCATTATTTTCTTTTTATCCATTTTGCTTCAACGTGGTTGACTTTTAATAATAGTTTCCCTCCCCTCTTTTTTAACTTATTAATTCCCCTCATTCGGTTTTATTTGCTCTCCTCATATCATTCTATTTTGACCCATTTTTCTCTCGCTTTATCTTAATCCTCTTTCTTCTGGCTTTTAAAGCTTATCCGTTGATGTTGGAAAAAAGCCAACTTTAGATAATGCATTTCGTGCTGTTTCCACGTCTAAAAATGTGTGACATTGAGATGGAAATTCTTCAAATTGTGTTCGAACCGTGAACCATTGAACAGAAATACGGTATTTCCACTTCGGTCTTCAATCTTCATTCGTGAAACAGTAATAATGATCCGTCGCCGACTTTCTTATCCATGTCATCCGAATCTCCCGTCATCCGCCGCTAATGATGATGGGTTAGGCCGTAGGGCTTACATGATACGCCTTATATATACACAGGGTGGCGCAAAAGTCGCGTACTATAGGAATTTTCAGTGTTGACTATATTTTTTTTCTTTTTGGTAAGGGATGGCTGCGAAATTAACAATATACGAGAAGGTGAGATTGGTGTTAATGTATGGAATACCATGGACTACAAGTCGATGAATTGCTATGGAATTTTAATTCTGTACCGAGTGATCGATTTGTAGTACCCGGTATTCCATACATTAAAACCAAGCTCACCTCGTCTATTGTTAATTTTGCAGCCATCCCGTACCTAAAAAAAAAATATATATATATATATATATATATATATATATATATATATATATATAGTCAACACTGAAAACTCCTATGGTGCGCGACTTTTCGCCACCCTATATATATATATATATATATATATATATATATATATATATATATATGGGATGAATTTCACAATTAAACGCGTGAAATGAATGAATGATGCAAACTCACGAGGAAAAGGAAAAATGATTCCAAGGCCTTTCGTGTATTCAGAAGTACACCTCTTACACCTCGTCATTCCCTGACGAGGTGTACCTCTGAATACACGAAAGATCTTGTAATCTTTTCCTTTCCCTTGTGGGTTTGCATCATATATATATATATATTAGTACACACACACACACACACACACACACATCGGTTTCTCCTATGCAGCGGGCATTTTTGCGGGTGCTCACCTTAGCCCATCCCTCATATATATATATATACACACCTCGGTGGTGTAGTGATCAGCGTCGCTGACTACGAATCCATCGGCCCCGGGTTCGAGACCCGACGGCAGCTGGCGCGCAGCAAAACCCAGATGTTCATCCTTCCACACAATAAAGAAAGTAGTTAGTAGATAAATGGGTACCCTAGGTGGCCTAGTGGTTAAGACGCTGGGCTGCTGATGGGGCGTGGTTCGGATTCCACGTTAAACTGTATGTCTAAGGTGGAGTGAAAAGCTTGACCTTCGTCAGGATGAACAATTCGGGCGGAAGCTAACCAAAGGTGTGTATATATATATACACAGTAGTTGATAAAAGTAAATAGACTGTTTTTTCCATATTTTTTTATTTGATAATAAAGGCGAATAAATAATAATAGATTTAGTGAGTGAATATTTTTCGAATGATGTTCTTTTCCTCTTTCCATTGGATGAAGTTGACGCACGTTCTGGCATTTCATTGATGAACTTTGCCATTTTGTTCTTGAGAACAATCATTGTGGTGTCTATTTACTTTTGTCAACCCTCCGTATTATATGGACAGATAGATGCTATCTGACGTATATAAGGACGGTTAATAAGAGTTTAAACGGTGCGTCACGTTTGCGAGTTGAGTGTCGTCCGTCTCATTTGAATATTGGGTCGTTATGATTTAGTAATGGTTGAAGAAATCTGAAAATGATTGATTGTAAATGAAGTTAATTGAAGAAAGGAAATGAATGAGTCATTTCTCTTTGAGAAATGAGAAAGCGATCGCGAAATGAAGGTACGATTGTTTGAAAAAAAAAAAAAAGAAGTTTTTATTACAAAATTCTAGATGAAAGTTAAAGTACAGGTTCGTGTTACGCGAGCGCTTTTGTCTTCAACACGGGGTGTAAATTCAAATACTACCAATAATAATAATAATAATTGGGGTTAATAACGTAACATCTGTATAAAGTTGTATGATGGAAGGGACCTAGAACTTTGCGTGGGATCCGGACCACCGCCTCACTAAGGAAGACCCACCCGGGGGAGGTATACCTTAATGGCTAAAACTTGCAAGTCCGAGCAAAGACTCCAACCCACGAGCTTCAGATAAACAACTTGGCATTCTACGACCAGACGATCCTAACGCGCCCTGATAGTACAAACAAACAAAAACAAAAATAGATACGTAAATCCGTGTATAATACAAGCGTCGTCTAAAATAATCTACAGTTGAGAGGAAGCCTAAATTTAGTGGAAGAATTTCAATGAGTACGAAATGTTTATAAGTCTAATTTTAGAGGGCTTTAAAGTCCCTTTTGACGCCTTTTTCTGATGCGGCGTCTCGTGTCATATAAACTTTACTCGGTAATAAACCCTTTCAGAATTTAAACCAATGTACTGAGTTTGCTATTCTTTCCCGACGAAGTTAGTTTTATGTAAATTATCCACGTTCCGGTACGTTTGTGTCATGATGATTCGACAAGGATTTACGGGTGTTGTTTTATATATGAATAACTTAATTTCCGTTACGAATGTCGGGAACGGGGATCGAGTGTGGCAAGGTGTATCTTTATTTTTGTAATCGACTGTAGGAGACGAATGTTTGACGTTTTATTGAGTGGCGGGATATGACACTCTAGATTCGTTTTACACCGACTGACGTGTTAAAAAGAAAGTGGTATTTCCTCGTGAAATTGTGAAAAGAAAGTTGTAAAAGTTTGTCCGTCTCAGTTACGAAAAAAATGTATGCAATAATTTTCATTTTGCATTTATTTTTTCCAAATGTTTGTGTCTTTTGTAGGTTCGCTGTTAATGTTAAGGACCTTTTCCAGTTTGTGTACCGTTTTTCATATAATTTATTTTTGCTTCTTTTCAGATCAAAAATGAGTGATCAAAAATGAGTTCTTGATAACCTAACCTAACCTAACCCAACCCACATTATAACTTTCGTCACTTGGGCACAGGATGTTTACTATGCTGTATGTAATGTACTGTAGAAAACGGTACATAAACTGGAAAACGTCCAATCTTAATAATACGTTGTGGGTATAGTGCTTATATAAGAAGAAGGATTCCTATTTAAAACCAAAAAAAAAACCATGCTGTTCCCACGAGACTCCGAAAAAAAAAACCCGGCCAACCCCACCCAAAATAAAAAATCAACCACCTCCCTCCTCTCCAAAATCAATTAAACTCTCTCCAAACCGGTTTTTTTTTTTTAAATATGTATTTTAAACCTAAACATTTTTATTGCGAATATTTAATTTAAGGCGTCAACTTTAATGACGGAGTTCTTTCACCGAATATGTTGAACTTCACAGTTAGAAGGGTCGCGGGAATGTACAGGGTGTCCACAATATCTTGTCACCCCAGTAAAATAAATGATTTTAATTTTTCTTTCAGAACCATTTGAAACGTATGATAGCGGCAACTATACGATTGAACATCGCGTATTAGCTAATACCTGGGTTCATGAGCGACCCCGTAATGGCAAAACCATTGAAAATATTCGCGCGGACTTCCAGGACCGATTCAATCCGTGCGGCTTCTTTTTGGAAGAGCTACACCAATGAATTGGTATACTGGAAGTCCGCACGAATACTTTCAATGGTTTTGCCCATTACGTAGTCGCTCATGGACCCAGGTACTAGCCCAATACGCGTTGTCCAATTGTATATAGTAGTTGCTACTATCATGCATTTCAAATAGGTCTGAAAGAAAAATGAAAATCGGTTATTTTACTGGGGTGACATTATGGGACACCCTGTATTGCAGTAAGTCCAATCGTATTTTCCCACAACTAATTTAAAGAAAAACTGTTTCTGGGATGTTTTACAGAACTAAAATTACATTTTATGATGATGTCCAAATTATTATAATTAAAAAAATTAAATAAGTTATATTTTCGAAGTAGTAAAAAAAATATATGTATATTTTTTGTTAATGTAAAAAAGCTAATTCTGTATGAATAAATATCGTAGTATTTTTAAGGCTTTATCACGTTGTTTCATAAGGAAATTGTATAGTATTATTTAGCATTGAAGCTACTGAGATATATGAAAAAATATATGAAAGATATATGAAGGTATATGAAAAAATATATGAAAAAATTAACCCAACTTTCTTTAAACTGAGTAAAAAAACAGTAGAGAAGTGGGGATTATTGGAATATATATATATATATATATATTATATATTATATATATATAATATATATGTGTGTGTGTGTATATATATATATATATGTGTGTGTGTGTGTGTATATATATATATATGTGTGTGTGTGTGTGTATATATATATATATGTGTGTGTGTGTGTATATATATATATATATATGTGTGTGTGTGTGTATATATATATGTGTGTGTATATATATATATATATGTGTGTGTGTGTATATATATGTGTGTATGTATATATATATGTGTATGTATATATATATGTGTGTGTGTGTGTGTGTATATATGTGTGTGTGTGTGTGTGTGTATATATATTATGTGTGTGTGTATGTATATATATATATATATATATGTGTGTGTGTGTGTGTGTATATATATATATATATGTGTGTGTATATATATATATATATATGTGTGTGTGTATGTATGTAACTTTTCCAAGGTTACATAATTATTGTCAGTGAACGTAAGCCAAAATGATTGTCTATCAAACGGTGACGAAAAAAATATGCATTACATTTTCTTTTCAACGTGGAATCTCTGGAATTTATCTTTTTTAAATTAATGCAGTTTACGTATATAAATTAGTGGTGTACCGATTAATCGGCGGCCGAACTGGCAGAATCGGCCAAATTTAGCCGATTCTTTTACCGATTCTTTGAAATTTTTAAAACAAAATCATATTTATTGAAAATTGAACAGACAAAAAACGCTATTTATGATATTTTATACTCATTTTAAAGTGTAATTATATAAAAATATTTTACTTTCACGAAAAAGGGAAAGCTTAATAAGTTGCCCATAAATTTACATTTTTCTAACTGGCTAATCTCTAAAGATTGTAATCTTCTTCTCTATATTATTAATAATTCTATATTAAATTGTACTTTTATAATTTATATATTAAACCATGTTATTATGTTGACTTTATTTTAAGTACTCTGATAATTTTATAAACTCATTGTTCGTATATCCATTTTTTTTATTCTCACCAGAGGGACTTAAATTTTAATGAAAAATTTTCTTCTTGTTGACATTGTTGACGAAGGAAAATACGTTGAACATAAAGGAAAAACAATGGGACTAGTATGTTTCATGGACTGCTCTCGATTTTCCTACGAAATTGTAAACAAGGGCAGTCGATGACCCTGATTTTGTTCCTGCAATCGGTTTTCTTGAGAAATGATAAAGAAAAATGTTATTAGATATTGAATAAATTTATTTACTGAAACGACGCGATACACTCCAACATCTTTTTGAATAAGTCCGAGCTGGTGTGGCCCTTACGCCATACAAATTCACAAAAAATGACAAGAATTAGTGCGATATCTTGCAAAAAACAATAGTATAAGAAACTCTATTAGGTTAAGTTAGGTCAGGTCAGGTCAGGTTTCTCAAGAAAACCGATTGCAGAAACAAAATCAGGGTCATCGACTGCCCTTGTTTGGAATTTCGTAGGAAAATCGAGAGCAGTCCATGAAACATACTACTAGGTCCAAAACAATTACTTTAAATGTTGGTATTCAATTTATGAAACTAAAATAAAATTATTTTGTCATTTTTATCGAGTAATAAAACTTTTTAACATTTTAGCTACGGTATTATACGAGTAATAAATTGTGGTACTGTATATTGTGGAGTTAGCTAAGGAAGAACAGTTAAATAAATTTGAAATGTAAAAATATGGAAATTTAAAGTTTTCACAGTAGATTAGGAAAATTTGTGAAGGGAATTGATTTTGGAATCGGTACATCACACACACACACACACACACACACACACACACACACACACACATTTAAAATTGACGTTACTCCAATGTTAGCAGATAAACTTGTAGAAAACCATATTAAAAATGGTGAAGGACTGACTGTGGTTGACTTTGGTTATGATTCGTATATTTTTTAATATAGGAAATTAAGGTCATTAGATTTAATATTTTATTTGGTGTTTTGAGTTGTTCAGAGTTTGACGATACCCTTATTTTATTACTTATTATTACTACATTACATAATTACACTTGCCAATATTTTGAATAGCAAAAGCGGTAGGATTTGTGTAATCAGTGCCAGGGGGAGTCCGGGAGCATGCCCCCCTCTTCCTCCTCTTCCCCCAGGAATTTTTTGAAAATCTAGCCTTAATTAAATGATGCACTTTAGTTGTTCGTGTTGATAATGTGAAAATCGGTAGCCTACCGCCTAAAGTTGTAGGGTTGGCAAGTATGATTACAGTATATAGACCTATAAAGCAGACATGGGGTCATTACAAGGTTTATCATTATCATTACCAGAAATTTGTCATTATCATTACAGCATTTTTGTTTCATTATCATTACATTATTATTACAAGCCCTTCATTATCATTGTAATGATCATTACAATACTGAATATACTGAATAAGCGCTCCGCGGTGCACTGGAGGCAGGGATGCAAAGATGCTTGGCAGCAAGAACAGATACGTCAGGATACAGATGTGCATCGTACCTCCACCATGTCAGGGGATTGCAGTCCTCATCAATGCAGGGCTGGTCAAAATAGCTGTCCACCTGGCTGACAATAGGGTTCTGAAAAGCTGTAGAGGGCATAAAATTGAACAACTTGCACCGCTTTGGTGCTGGCTGAGACTGGAAGAAATCAGAACACACACACACACATTGAAATTACACTGTAATGATGTGTAATGATTCATTACAGACCTTTCATTACCATTATTGCCTCGAAATTTCTTTCATTACATTATTATTACAAGAGATTTGTAATTAATTACAATTCATTACCATTACAATGATGATAACCCCATGTCTGCTATAAAGCTATAAAACACAGAAAATTACCCTTTTTATTAGAGTTATTCCTTATATAATGTTTAGAAGTCGCTGCGAATTTTATATTCAGTGCGTAAAATGTCGTCGTCGTCTTTAAAGTTTAAATTAGTCTTTGGAATTATTATTAACGGAGTGAAAGGGTTCGTACGTTGTTCATTTCTTGGTGAATTGAGTTATTAGTCCACGATTCAAGTGGTAATTGGAACGTCAAGACTAGCCGATTGCCTCGTATAGGAGGAGGCAACCAGTGTGGGACTGACTTCAGAGATTGGCCACTATTGTTCATTACTTATATTTTAAAGAGTCGTTCGAGGCCGTGAACGCCGTTATGTCTCTCAAGGAACAACTTCGGACCAGGCATTCCGTTGATTTTGAAAATTTCAAGGATTTATTAAGGTTTGTTTTTGTGGACAGATCACGGTCATTAGATGTATTTCATTTGTATTTAGTAGGATTTATTTTTTTCCCTCTATTTACGCGTAAACTTGTTAAATATAAGTTTCTTAGCAATGAATAATTTTTTCCCTTGTTAGTAATTCTAGTTAAAATTCATATAAGTGCAGTTGAGAACTCGGGCCTAACGCGAGTATAGAGGATTCGGTCGGTAATTGTGATGGGTCAGTTTCAACTTCAATTTTCTTGTCTTGGCCGAATCCGCGCTACAATGTTCACCTATCTTAATTGAGTTGTTGTCTCTCTCTCCCCTTTTCAACTGAATGTAAAGAAAATAATTCTACACTTCTTTTCAGTAAACTAATAAAAAAATATTTTAAGTGTGTAAAAAAAAAAAAGGTACCTTTTCGTTATCTGCCTCCTTTGAACCTACGGGAAAATTATTGAATGCCCGGTTAGGTCATCTGTACGCCCTTGACGATTGGTTAGGTTCAAACTAACGAAAATATCACCACTTAACCTAACCAATCGTCAAGGGCGTACAGTTGACCTAACCGGGCATTCAATAATTTTCACCTAGGTTCAAAGGGGGCAGATAACGGAAACGTACCCCCCAAAAAATTAGTTTTATAAAATAAATGTTTAGGTTTGGAGCCAAATTGCGTGAGGTTGAAGGATTGATTACGTTTACAAGGACCTTCCGCTTTATCCTGAACGAATGAGGTTTATTGCATATGACAACTAAAATACGCCTTAAAAGATATGGACGAAATATGAAAAAGATATAGTTTGTGTCGAATAGCTTTTGTATGATGTTTGAAAGCCAACACTCGTGCATAAATGGTGGTTGTATTGTAGGAGTATAAAGGGTTCGTCTTGGCATACGTGTAAGATGATGTTTTTATGTCGTGGTGAAGATTGTGATAAAATTCAGTTTTAAGTCACGCGTACGTGGGAGGAGGTTTTGGGCTATTGACGCGTTCAATACAATTAACGTGAGGACTTGTTGGGTGTTTAAAGAAGAACCTCACCTTTTTTCGTCTGCGCTGTCATGAAATCAGTCGTTTTTGTGTATGTGACAAGAGGTGCGGTTCTCTCGCAACGTACTTATATTTAACCGGGAAACATCGTGTGGGAGATGATGATTTTCAGGAATGAACGCGTGTTTGGTAGAATAAAAACCTCCCTTCATGTGAATACCGCAGTCCTCTTTTCAGTTTCATAATTAGGTTTTACATCGGCGAGTGCGAGCGGGTGTTTTCGCCCAACCACACCAACATCGTAGCCCAGTTTATGTAAATAATGTTCAACAATGAATTGGGACAAATAGACACTTTTACTCTCAACAAACCTTACGCGTGGACTGGATCTCGTAGAGGGTAAACGCAAGTTTTGTGCGTTCTTTCTTTGATCATTTATGGTCGGAAGTTAACTTTAACACGGTTAACCGTTTCACGAAAGCTTGCCATGTTTTATGAATTGTTCCATTGATTTTGAGCTATCTGCTTCTAATTTCAACTTCAAGGAAACCAACCAACTTTCACGATTTGCAAGACGCGTGTTTGAACGAATATATATAAAATCGGCTATTGATTGATGGCGTCGAAAACGTAGTTTGATAATGAACAGGAACACGAGAGAAAAAATAACATCCTCCAAGGTTTAATCAAGTACCAACGTTTCGGAATGCACTAATTTCATCTTCAGGGCTAAAATAATAATACTAATAAAAAAATTCAGATACAAAGTACAAATTGCAATTGCAAGTTAATTTTAGTTTTAATGTTTTAACATATTTTTAGCTACCTTTTTATAATTTTAACTATTTTAAATTGTTATTAATTAACTTGCATTTGCAATTTGTACTTTGTATCTATATGTGAATTGTTTTTATTGTTTTAACCCTGAAGATGGAATTAGTGCATTCCGAAACGTTGGTACTGATTAAACGTTGAAGGATGTTTATTTTCTGTCTCGTGTTCCTGTTCATTATATATATATAATATATATATATATATATATATATATATGTGTGTGTGTGTGTGTGTGTGAATAATAATAATAATGACACACACACACACATATCATTTTATAAAATCATAACTGTGAAAGAACAGCTTTTCTTCCTCCAAATTAAATGAAGGGATTAGTATTTCCTTTAGAAAATCCATTACAATATTCGAATAATTTCATTATTTTATTATTACTTCATTAAAAATATTTTACCTCCGCGAATGTATAGGATTAAATTACGCTAATCTTACCCCATTATATATATATATATATATATATATATATATATATATATATATAATATATATATATATATATATAGCTGCTGCTTTAAGGTTAGATAACATCCCATCCAGGTTCCATATTCCCCAAGGAAGTGAAAGGTAGGGGGCCAAATCAATTAAAGGGGGTTGGCCGGCCCCCTGCTGCGTCGTGACGCAAGATACAGAAAAGACAACCACTCAACTCTAGACAGTACTGGGGTTTGAACCCACGACTCAGTGAAATCTCAGCATTGCCGATGGAGCCACGAGGAAAAAGTATATATATATATATATATATATATATAAATAATATATATATATATAATATATATCATATTATGGAGTGCGAGACATAGCACTGTACAAATAAATTACAGTAAACGATTAATACTTTCCAAACACGGGCCACTATTTAGTGTGACCTCCATTACGGATGATGGCTTCACACTTCAAACGCACCGAATCAACAGAAGCCTTTTGCATTTCCCGAGGACTTATTTGCAATGTCGAATGAACAATATGCCAGAGGTCCTGTGGGTTTGTTGGCTTCGCTTTTGAGACCTCATTTTGTAGTTGTTCCCGGAAATCCCTAATGTGGGTTTATATCAGGACTTTGTGGAGGAAACTTAAAACCTTCCTAATCCGCTCCTGCATCTCCGAGTAAGTAGTGTTGAGTATTTCAGTACGGATTGGTTGTAGTCTTGCCGGTAGATAAATGGTAGATAAATTCCCCTAACTCCTAGTTAAGTGAACTTCGCTAGTCAGCTCAAACTTTTTCCTCTTCTGTACCCCCTTAAATTCTTTCACGGGATTTTCGGTATTTTCGAGGGAGATAAACGATTTTTACTTTCTTTACGACCGTGTGACTCGTGGCCGTTTGTTAATCGTATATAATATTAAAAGGGTTATATTTTCAGGACCCCCTTCGTGTATCCCCCAAAATTCCTCGCGTACCTCTGGGGGTACGCCGTAGCCCAGTTTGAGAACCACTTCTCTAGGTCAAAATTTGTCGGCTACAAGGAGCCAAACTGCCATCTTCCAACACCAGCTTCAGAGTTCTTTGAACTGCTCCCTTGGATGTATTTTGAGCTCCATTTCAATTTCTCTTGGTTGTTACCCTGTTTATTTATAAAATATTTAGTCTCTTAAGTCACGTGCTAACTCTCTGTTCATTTTTTGGTGCGAAGGATTATCGGACATTATCGTAGGATATCTGGACAAGATACGAGAACGATGAATCTGCTATTTTATTATCTTTTAGCATATTTGGCTCTTATTAAAAGAAGAAAATAGGAGTAATAAATTCGAAGGAGCAAATGTAAGGATTCTCCGAAACACAATTACTGAAACTACGCTACAGAAGAGGCACTTGACTTGGGTATTCTACATTCCATACCACACGCATATTAAGGCAAATATAGCTAGTTTTGTGAGGCATAAGGATAAGAAAAGAAAAGATAAGATAAGGATGAGAAACCTCTTTTATAAACACTCATATTCGGGTGGTTTGTTCCATATAAGCCTATTTGAGCTATCCTTTATATTTTGGAAGGTTTCTATGGACGAAAAAGACTAGACTCAGACACGTATAATAGACGCCTTCGGTTTTTCCACAGCTATTGATTTGATGATAAAAATCAATAAATAATAACAGGTTTATTGAATGTATTTAGAATGGTGTTGCTTCCTCCTTTGCATTATGTAAAACACACGCGTTCTGGCATTTCACTGATGAACTTTGCCATTTGTTTGGGAGAACAATCATCGTGGTGTCTATTTTCTTTTGTCAACCTTCTGTTGTATATTTACTAGGAAATGATGATGCGAATAGAATGTTCGAACCTTACAAAAGCCTTTCTTCTTCCTTCATCTTGAACTGTGTTCCGAGTTGTCTAACATTGTGTGATATATATATATATATATATATATATATATATATCGTAAAGAACGACGCTTGTATAGGAGATATTCCGCGCAAGACGAGAGAGAGAGAACGAAACAAATATATATATATATATTATATATATGAATAGAAACGACATAAGTATTAAGGAACGTTTCTGCACACGAGGAGGAGAGATAACGAAATAATGAAAAATGAGGCGAACCGCCTGGGAATCGAACCCAGGGCCTTCCAATTGCCGGTCGGACGCTCTACCATTATGCTACGGACCTCACTCAATCACAAATCGAAATTCTCCCAAATAGGGCAGAAACCAATGCCCTCAGAGAGCACCCTCGCAAATCGTGAATATGCGCAAACAACTGCAATGACCGCGCAGTATATAAATGAATAGAAACGACATAAGTATTAAGGAACGTTTCTGCACACGAGGAGGAGAGATAACGAAATAATGAAAAATGAGGCGAACCGCCTGGGAATCGAACCCAGGGCCTTCCAATTGCCGGTCGGACGCTCTACCATTAATGGTAGAGCGTCCGACCGGCAATTGGAAGGCCCTGGGTTCGATTCCCAGGCGGTTCGCCTCATTTTCATTATTTCGTTATCTCTCCTCCTCGTGTGCAGAAACGTTCCTTAATACTTATGTCGTTTCTATTCATTTATATACTGCGCGGTCATTGCAGTTGTTTGCATATATATATATATATATATATATATATATATATATATATATATATATATATATATAATATATATATATATATAATCGAATAGGAAATGGCTTGTTAATAAGTAAACGATATTTCAGTGAAGTGTGCTTCGTTTTCGTATACAAAATACAAGAAAAATACTCCGAAATGTGTCTATCGTATATTGAATAAATGTGCTATTGTTACCTCCATATTTGGAGTTTTATTGGGATAATGTGCTTGGAAGAGACACATTAGGATTTCCGCTTTAGGTATCGACTGGCGTTTACTCGCTCCTCCTCACCTCCTGGTCTTTATTAATTAACTAGTATCGAGGATTTTTCCAGTTAGGGACGGGTGTTAACTTTTCAGGTATGCATGGACAGTTTAGGTGCAGCCCGTCTGCACTATTAACTCGCACCATTTCGAAGATTGATCGATAACGCATATTATTTTGATAGACACGTTTCGGTTGTAATTCCCGTATAGCTCGACGCTATTATAGGCGCTAATTGATTGAGGAAGAAGGTTCATATTCGTGCGCGTCATTGTTGAGTGAACGGACTTTCTTGTCACTTTTCTTCTTGTATCTTCTTTAGCGATTGCTACCGTTAATAGCAGTTAAAAGCAGGCTTGTTGTTTATTTAAGCACCTACTACCTACTTGTATACAGACCCCGTTATAAGATGGGTTTTTTTTTTTACGCCGTTTGAATCGGTGACCTTCAAAAACATTCCGAGGAAGTTTTAGAAATTTCTGACTCTGTGAAGAACTTTTGACGCAAATTTTCGTTCATTTCGTTCGTTTAAATACGAGCTAGGAAAATCTTTTTACGTGAAGAAGCCTACCTTCTCGAATGGGATTCGAACTTGGGGCTTTTGGGTTCAGGTACTGTAGTGGGACGTATGTAAAGTAAAAGTTAATAATGGTGGACAATTTTTTGTTTTATAAAAAAAAAAAAAATGATCAATAAATTCCAAATAGCCTTTTTTTATACCATGAATAAGTGGTTTTGGTAAATAGAAATAATAGTTAAATATGGGACCAGTTCGTGTAGTGCATAGACGCGTTAGATATTTGGGCAATTAATTGTATTAGCCGAAATCCATATTGGGCTCCAAGTAAATCTAACCTAACTCGCAAAAAAAAACACTGTTGGGCAATTTATTTGGAGCCCAAGCTGGATTTCGGCTATTATAATTAATCGCCCGAATATCTAAATATCTAATAACTATATGCTACACCAGTGGTTCCCAAACTTTTATGGTGGCGACCCTGAATACAATATTGTCCTGGCCTGGCGACCCTAAACGCTGGTACATGCAGTGTTAATGACCAATCATTTTGATACGTTGTGTTTATATTCATATAGTTTGATTGAATCAGTCGTTGAGAATTTCCGTCCCGCGACCCTCAGGAACACCCCGACCCTCACTTGGGTCGCGACCATGGGTTTGGGAACCACTGTGCTACACGAACTAGTCCCCATGTTGTTTACCATGAGAAAGCAAAAATTCTAAGGTAATTATTCTAACCTAACCTACAAAAAAAACCCGCACTTATATATGGTTGGTTGCTCTATTAAAAGTCTAATAAGCAATTTATTATTTTTAAAATAAAATAAAAAACAAAATTGTTCACTATTATTATACGTTACGAAAGGTAAAGGCAACATCCATGTCCTATATCCCCAAAGAAGTGAGGGGTAGGGGCCCGACCCTGGGTCAAAGGGGTTTGGCCAACCAGCCGCTTCATCGTGATGTAAGATGAGGAAAAGACAACCGCCCAGCTCTAAGCACCGCTGGAATTCGAATCTACGACTCGGCGAAGTCTCAGAGACTGCCGGGCAGAGCCCTAACCGATCAAACCACAAGACGCTCATATGTTACCGATTGTTTACATTATATATATATATATATATATGCTGCAAACCCACAAGGAAAAAGAAAAACGATTCCAAGGCCTTTCGTGTATTCAGAGCTATACTTCGTCTTGGAATCGTTTTTTTTTCCTTGTGGATTTGTAGCATTCATTCATTTCACGTGTTTTTTTGTGAAATTCATCCCATATATATATATATATATATATATATTTTCTTTGTTTTGTAAGAACAATTTATATTGCGCTTTCACTTAATATTTCAAGGTTTTTATCGATAAGAAGCTTTTATGAGAGAGAGAGAGTGTTACAAGGAAAAGAAGTACCTCAAAAGGCCTTGCGGCCCATACCGAGGAGATACCAATGGCAACGGGTGCCAGGGAAAATTTTCTACTCTCTCAAATAGTGTGCAAGATTTGGTCTAACCTTTTCTTGAAATGATCCACAGAGGAACTGTTCACAACTTCTGAAGGTAAACTGTTCCACGTGTCACAGATCTTATACGTAAAGTAATTCCTACACACACTAGTCCTAAACCGTTTCAAATCCAACTTCCACCTAACGGAAGGGATTAACTTTGTGGCCCTCGCTTGCACTCGCTCCAGCCTCTCAATATCTTTCCTGAGGGTGGGCGACCAGAACCTGCACAGCATACTCCAGGTGCGGCCGAACCAGGGAATTGTACAGAGAGAGCACAATCTCCTTGTTCCGAAACTGAAATTGCCTCCTGATATAACCCAACAGCTTCTCGGCTTTCTTTTCCACCTCTACGCACTGTTTGGTAAACTTAAGGTAGCTGCTAATTAGCACACCCAAGTCCTTTTCCAAATCGGTCGCCTCGATATTACTCCCCAACATCGAGTAGTCCGACTTGGGATTGGCGTAGCCAATGTGCATCACTTGGCAAATGCCGTTTAACTTGGGTAAATGCAATTTTTCTGACCACTCTCCTATCCTACGTAGGTCCGCACGCAGTTGCTCGATCGCCTCCGGCGTCCCAACATTGGCCCCAAGCTTGGTGTCATCAGCGAATTTGGCGATCCGACTGACGATGCCACCGTCTATATCATTTATGTAAATGATAAACAACAGCGGCCCCAAAACGGAACCCTGAGGAACCCCGCTAGTGACCGAGGCCAAACCCGAACTAACCCCTTTAATTACAACCCTCTGCCGCCTATTCTTCAGCCAGTTTTCAATCCACCTACCTACTTCCCCACCGATACCCAGCGCGTGGACTTTCGCCATTAGCCGCCAGTGAGGTACCTTATCAAAGGCTTTCTGAAAGTCCAGATAAAGTATATCAATCGACCTACTCTTATCATACTCACTCAACATGACGTGGAAAAACTCGAGCAAGTTGGTGAGACACGACCGACACCGTCTAAACCCATGTTGGGAGTCCCCAAGCAGCTTGTAGGAATCCAAATGGTCAACGATCCTATCCGCTATTATCCCCTCTAATAATTTACCTACAACTGAAGTGGGACTAATGGGACGATAGTTCCCTGGACTTTCGTGATCCCCTTTCTTAAAGATAGGGGTCACGTTGGCTTCCCTCCAGTCACCAGGCACCTGGCCCGTCTCCAACGATTTGTTGAAGACTGTAACCAGGTGGGGAGCCACCTGGTCGCGCACCTCCCGCAACACTGGGGAGAAACTGGTCTGAGCCAGGAACCTTAAACGCGCTCAGTTTGTCTATTCTAGAGAGAGAGAGAGAGAGAAGGAGAGAGAGAGAGAGAGAGAGAGAGAGAGAGAGAGAGAGAGAGAGAATATATTATCCGATGGTATGAGAGTAATCTGTAAATAAGTTAAATTAATTATTGTTCCTGAAGTTAATTCAGAATTAATCGGCTTATTTATCAGACAGTTTACGCATCTAAATTGTTTTTATTTGGATTTTGGGGGCGTGTCGAAAAGAGAGGGGAGAAGGGGAAAGAGTGTTGAATCCTATATTTTTCATTATCACTTCCAATTTATTCACGTTTGTACTAATTAATAATTCGGAACCTGTTGGCAGAACGCGTGTGTGTGTGTGTGTGTTTGTGTGTGTGTGTGTGTGTTTTTAAACTTTGGCTTTCTTCTCTATTCACTTGCTGCTAAAACCTGTACAGAACTTCGCTATTGACTGAAGTTTACTAGGCCGCCAATGGTCGCGCATCGATCCCGATGTCGCGCATTTGACTTGGTGGGGAAAAAAAAACCCCCCACAAAATACTGTTAGAGTAAAAAGGAAATAAAATTGATGCAAAATATAACTTTTAGTAACTTCGTTTCACATAAATTTTATTTCCTTCACTCTAACAGTATTTTGGGGAGTTTTTTTTAAGTCAAATCCGCGATATTGGGACTGATGCGCGACCATTGGCAACCTTACTCTACATAATCGCAAATTGGTTATGGCGCAACTCATCATACGCTCCGAAACTAAAATATTGGTTGAAGTTCTTTCAATTTTAATAATATTTAAAAGAATAGGTTATAGGTGCTACTATAGCGTGCTGTCTACAAAGATAACCTTAGTCTACAAAAGAATTGGCGCTGAAGTGACCTGACCTGAAATGACCTAACTATCTTTGGGGACGAATGTGAGGTCAAGGCGGACTATAAAAGGGGGAATCATGAAGACAAATATTAGTTCAATTACATTAAAACAAAAAATTTAAAGGACAAATAAAACAAACAATTCATTCTGTGGGATATAATGCCCGGTTAGGTCAACTGTATGCCCTTAATAATTGGTTAGGTTAAGTTGTGATATTTTCGTTAGTTTTAACGAAAATATCACAACTTAACCTAACCAATCGTCAAGGGCATACAGTTGACCTAACCGGACATTCAATTAACCTCACCGGGTATTATATCCCATGAAATGAATTTTGTTTTATTTGTCCTTTAGGTTATCTTATCTAGTTCGCCTTCTTCAGACAGCGGACTCGTGCCTGTTTGCCTTTTTTATTGGTTTTTAACTGGGGTTAGGCTAGGCCGTATTTTTTGGGTCCCGACATCTTTGATGATGTGGATGTGCCCCCGAGGATATACACGCATCTCGTTTTCGAAGAAGTTCACGGCTTAGAGTTAGTTGAAATCTACACATACATCTCTTCAAAAATGTGACCTGAAGAATGATTTTGCATGACAAAGGTCAAAGGTCATTTATTGGGAGGAAATTTGTAAATAGGTAAATAGGTAAAACATTTTATATATATATATATATATTATATATATATATATATATTATATATATATGGGGGATGAATTTCACAAACACGTGAAATAAATAAATGATGTATACAAACACGAAAAAATGAAAAGCGAATCCAAGGTCTTTTTTCAACAGTACACCTCGTCAGGGAATGAAGGAAAAAGGCAATAAGCCAAAAATGTAGATCTCTGTACACGGTATACAGCTTAAACAAAACACTTAAGAGGGATTAACAAAATATTAACAAGTAGCTACTAATTAAAGGCAAAAGGTATTTTAACAATGTGGTCAATTTTATACGTTCTCGAACTGTTACTGAAATTATAAAGTATATGGCCGGCCGCACATAGGATCGTCTTTCGACTGACGAGTGTGGTCGTGAGTCGCAAGACGATCCTCTTTGCGGCCGGCCTATGAAATCATATTCTAGTGTGTCCCCTTCAGTTGTCTTCATTTCTTAACAAGAATTTTAGAACCCTCGCAAATAATAGTATATATATATATATATATATATATATATATATATATATATATATATATATATATATATATATATATATATATATATATATGGGAATGAACTCAGAATGGTCCCCTGAGTTTTTTATGATACACACAGACAGTGCATGGAACAAGGAACTCTTCTGAGATAATTAAATCCACTATAGTCCGAATAAGTAATGGTAAATGACAAATACCATAGTTTTTCTTTTTCATGATGCTAGCCCGACGTGGGCAACGGGTCACTCGCAAAGAGGTCCCATAAATATAGCTTCCCTCACCAGCTATCTGCAAAGCAGACAGGATCCAGCTTTGGGACATGGATCTAGGGTATTTGTCATTTACCATTACTTATTCGGACTATAGTGGATTTAATTATCCCAGAAGAGTTCCTTGTTCCATGCACTGTCTGTGTGTATCATAAAAAACTCAGGGGACCATTCTGAGTTCATTCCCATCTTGAAACGGACATGTTATGTGCCTTGAAAAGTGGACGCTCAATTCTGCCAGTTGAGGTTTAAGTTTTGGTTTTTGGCTAAAAATATAATAGTTACCCCTTTTTCTTTTTCTTTGATGCATTCAATCTGACGTGAAGGCAGCGAGTCTTTTGCTTATATTGAGGTTCTAAATGTAGCATGGCTAGGTGCTTTAAACCCTAGATCCATGTCCCAAAGCTGGATCCTGTCTGCTTTGCAGATAGCTGGTGAGGGAAGCTATATTTATGGGACCTCTTTGCGAGTGACCCGTTGCCCACGTCGGGCTAGCATCATGAAAAAGAAAAACTATGGTATTTGTCATTTACCATTACTTATTCGGACTATAGTGGATTTAATTATCCCAGAAGAGTTCCTTGTTCCATGCACTGTCTGTGTGTATCATATATATATATATATATATATATATACTATGTGTCAAAATGCAAATTTAAGGATCCTGTGAAACCTGTTGTTAATTTTTGTAAATTCCATAACCAATAAGCTATCGAAATGGTTGGTCAGTTTAGTTGGTTCTTTAGTTAGTACTTTAGTTGGATCTGTTTCTGAATTTGATATTGTAAATAGCACGAATCTTATTAACAAACTGAACGAGGTTCCTAATAATCCTAATTTCATACTGGTTAGTTTTAATGTCTCTTATTTATTCAGTGAAGTTGCCGTTGATAACGCGCTTAATTTTCTAAAAGATAAGATTTCCGACTAATCTTTCCTCGTTGAACGCGACTCTCTTATTGAATTAATTAAGCTTTACGTCAGAGGTTCTAAATTTCAATTTGAAGAAAAGTTTTATGCTATGATGTCGTTTGGATTGGTAATAGGAAATTCCCTCTCACCCCGTGGTACCTAATTTAATGGCTGAATTTTTTTTTTTAACGTAGAATTTTGCCCATTTTGTTAATTTCGACATTATTTGGTACCGGCATATAGATGATATCTTACGCCTTTGGCCGGATCCTAATTTGGATTTTAATGAATAATTTGATTAGCTCAATAATTCCGTTCCAACTATAAAGATTACTGTTGAAAAGTTGCGTAAAACGAATGCTTATCATTTTTAGATCTAAAAATTCGGAGATGTACAAATCATTAACAGTTGTTAGTTTTGAATTTTATGATTCTGAGTAACGCTATATTATGAGCCATTGGCAGTGTAAACTATGTTGTCCTATTCCATTTTTAGAAAAGTGTTTAAGCAAAGCTAAAAATAGGTATTATAATCGCGTAATTGAAAAAGGAATTTGATCATAAAAATATCCTCAACCACTTTTACTATGTAAATTTGAAACATCTTCCAATCTTGCTTAAAACAATTGACATTTAGCAGTATTTTTATACTTAAAAACTAAGCTAATCTCCCTTAATAAAAAACAGACCATATAATGCAGCTGTTTCTGGCTACTCGATTGAATGTAAACAACGTGACTCGGTTTATATTGGGTTAAACTGGGAACGTTTTTGACGTTAGACTAAACCAGCATAATAAATAAATATGGGTGCAGGACGGCAAATAATTGTAATGCAATGTTTAATCATGTGTACAGATGTAATCATAGTATTAATTGGGAGATAGTTCTAAAGTTGTTGTTAAAAATAAAGACGTAACTGAAAGGACGTTCTTGAACGTACATTTATCTATTTTATAAATAATTTAAATAACATTTCGGGAACGAATAAAATTGACCACATAAAAATTGATGTTTGGCTTTTGCCTTTTATGAGCACTTGTTAACTCTTTGCTAATCCTTATTAACTATTTATTTACGATATATATATATATATATATATATATATGAAAATTATTTCACGAAAGTAACAGGTGAAAAATATTTATGATGAATAAAACCACGAAGGAAAGGAAACACAGTGGTGCTCAAGCGCTTTCGTCTAATGACATCCTCAGGAACACTAAAGTACATAAAGAGTTCAAGACTATATATAGGTTACAAAAAAAAAAAGTGTATATATATAGTATAGAAATAAGAAATTGTGGGAGGAGCATAAACATTTTTAAGGAAAACTCAATTTTAGCACTTTGCTCGAATTCAACACAAGCTCAAATGAATTGTTTACAACCAGTTTTATAGATAATAACTAAATGAAATATAGGTCACAAAAATTATATAAAAATAGAAGAACAATTAAAGAAATAAAAATAAAATAAAAAAATATAAAAATTGTAAGAGGAGCATACAAATTCAAGCTCAAGTAGATTATTTACAACCTATTTTATGGATAATGCATAAATAATATGTCACAAAAAATAAAAATAAAGAAATAAAAATAAAAATTAATTTAAAAATAAAAATTGTAAGAGGAGCATACAAATTTATAAGGGAAGAATTACCATTTTTTTTGTAATTTTTTTGTAATCTCTATATAAGCCTTGAACTTATGTATAGGGTGTCCATAAATAATTACCCTGATTAAAGCATGTTATAACTTTTAAATAAACACTCGTATTCAAACAGTTTTAATCATAAGTAGGTAAATATACACAGTTTTGATACATAGTTAATGAACTTAATAAGCTTCCACATGTGCACCCTAGTGGCATGTAAAATGTCTAAACGGTATTCACATTGACGCCACACATTTTCCGACATTTGTGGGTTAACTGTTGCAATTGCATCCGTAATGCGTTCTCGCAATGTCCTGATATCTGGAACAACTGTTGCATAAACCAAATCTTTAACATGACCCCAGAGAAAGAAATCCAGCGGGGTAATGTCTGGTGATCTTGTGGGCCATGGGATTGGCCCGTCCCCATGGCCCGTCCCTGCCAATCCATCGATTTGGAAATGTTGCGTCGAGAGTTTCACGAACAACATGCGTCCAATGAGGGGGTGCCCCATCTTGTTGGAAGATAACAGTTGGCTGCCTGTCCTGCAGCTGGGGGATGGCGTAATTGGTGAGCATATCCAGGTACACAGTTGCGGAAACAGAGACATTTTACGGCATTTTACGTGCCACTAGGGGTGCACATGTGGAAGCTTATTAAGTTCATTAACTATGTCTCAAAACTTTGTATGTTTATCTACTTGTGATTAAAACTGTGTTTGAATACGAGTGTTTATTTAAAAGTTATAGCATGCTTTAATCAGGGTAGTCATTTATGGACACCCTGTACTTTAGTGTTCCTGAGGATGCCATTAGACGAAAGCGCTTGAGCACCACTGTGTTTCCTTTCCTTCGTGATTTTATTCATCATATATATACTGTATATATATATATATTTATTTATTTATTTATTTATTTATTTATATTTATTTATTTTCCTGACGAGGTGTACTGTTAAATACATGAAATATATTGGAACCGCTTTTTCTTTTCACCTTATAGGTTTACATTACACACACACACACATATATATATATATATATATATATATATATATATATATATATATATATATATATATATATAATAAAATTTTTTTTTAAGTCACTAAATATAGCTGTTGTATATGTTTGGGACACATGAAGACGTCAGAATTTGGATTTTTGTTCCTTCTTTAGAATGAGTTTTGTCGCACGGAGAACTGTCCAAAATATAGATATGTATGTCGGGAGGGAGAGATGGTGTTCTTATGCTTCGCTACACCATCTCCTAAGTTTAAAATATTCTCAGTATGTCGCTTCCTCGCACCACCAAGGAAGTTTATACCGTTTAATTAATCTGACTGCGAGGTTCCGGGACAACACTTTATACCCTTTGCCCAATTGCGTCCTGTCCCTCAGTCCATTGAGAGAATAGAGTGCCTTTCTCGGAAGGATATAAATTACGAGTTTTCCTTTTGTCAGTCCTTTATTTTCACAAAGGAAAAAATCACTTTTAAACTATTAATGAATTTCTTTTACAATACAGAGTAATTAGAAAAATCAAATCCTTTTCACTACACTTGTTTAAAGAGTTATTAACGAACAAATGCTTACATCAAAAAGCTAAGGGGCCCAGCCGAACCGGCCGGCCCAAGAGCGAAACACACACACCTGCCCGAAGGACGAGGCGGGACTCTCCCACTCTGCCCTGGAGAAATTCCCATGGTGCCACGTTTTACAAAAGATTATTAAACTTGCAAAATCCTACTCAAATATTGGATATTAGCAAAAGAATTTATATAATTATAGTTTTACACTTAACTTCTTTGTGATTTATTTTAGCCGAAAAGAACATTTAGAATTTAGGAATCTCTGTTTAAGATTATAGACGTGACAACACTGTTTTCGTTAGAGTTAAGAAAGGATACCAGACAATCCACTGGCATTGAGGCACTTTATAAATATTAAAATTTAACAAATTCATATTTTAAATTTAAACGAGCAGAATGAATAATATCTCCTAAAGGATTAATACTTTAATTTATACAAGCAGAATGATATTTTTAAATTTTAACATAAATTTATTTTCTTGTGGAAACACTTTTCCACATATATTTCCGACAAATTTTTTAATGCGTTGAAAAATGCGAAGCGTTTTCTACTTTTCTCCCAAATATTTTTACTCGTAATTACTTTTACACCCGTAACACCAAGCTTTCTTCAACCTTTTTCGGGAGATGCTGAGGGTGGGGGGGGAGAGCTTTACATTTTTCTGTCCATTTTTCTACTGCTAGAATAAGTTAAAAATGAACCATTTAATAACAGGAACCTCCCCGAAAGTGGACCAAAAAGTCTTTGACGCGGCTTCTTCCTCTTGCTCCTCGTAACTCCTTTTAATTAGTGATGTACCGACTCCAAAATCTAGGCGATGCCGATGCTTTTCCTAGATTTAAAAAAAAAGTTGATTCGCCTCATAAATTTTACTAATCTAATGTGAAACCATTCAA
This sequence comes from Bathynomus jamesi, assembly GCA_023014485.1. Lineage (NCBI taxonomy): Eukaryota > Metazoa > Arthropoda > Malacostraca > Isopoda > Cirolanidae > Bathynomus > Bathynomus jamesi. Next base: position 288,186 of record JAJOZX010001575.1, read on the forward strand.
TTTTCATATTTTTACATTTCAAGTTTGTTTAAATGATTTTCCTTAACTCACTCCACAATGTACAATACTAGGATTTGTTACTCGCATACTACAGCTTAAATGATGTTAAGTAGTTTTATTAATCGCTAAAATGGTAAAATAATTTTAGGATCACCTGAAGATCAGGGCCCCAGTCTTCGTTAGTTGGCCTTATAAGGCAAACTAACGAAAATATCACGACTTAACCTAACCAATCGTCAAGGGCGTACAGTTGACCTAACGATTAGGTTACGTTAAGTGATATTTTCGTTAGTTAGCCTTATAAGGCTAACTAAAGAAGACTGGGGGCCCTGATCTTCAGGTGATCCTAATCTTATTTGTTTCATAAACTGAATACCAATATTTAAAGTAATTGGTTTTTCCTAATGTTGAAGGTATTTTCTTTGTTCAACAATGTAAATAATAATAACAAAATTTTTCATTTTTGAATGCCCTCTGGTGGCCAATTTGAATAAAAATAAATGGATTTACAATTTGGGTTTATAAAATTATTAAAAACTTAGTGAAGTCGACATAATAAAATGGTTTAACAAAAATTATAAAGTACAATTTAATATAGAATTAGTATTAATAAATAGTAGATTACAATAATTTATAATATTTAGAGATTAGCTAGTTAGAGAAAATGTAAATTTATGGGTAACTAAACTTATTAAGCTGTCTTTTTCGTGAATGTGAAATATATTTTGTATAATTAATTAATTACACTTTGAAATTAATATAAATTATCATAAACAGTGTTTTTTGTACGTTCAATTTTCTGTTGATATAGATTTTGTTTTGTAATGAAAATTTAAAAAATTAGAAGAATCGGTGAGAGAATCGGCTAAATTTTGCCGATGCCGATGCCAATTTATCGGTACACCACTACTTTTAACATGTCCCAGAAGGTTTATAAGTTCAAAGTGTTGTTATCTAACATCTTTGCATAAGGTAACTCGGCATATTCCCATTTTTAATGGTAGTTACCAGGTGTACGATATGTATGCATTATACTTTTAATTTTAAAGAAAAGTCTAAGCAAAACTAACTGGTGGTGGTGATGTAAGATGACATCATTGAGGACGCTGGTGTTGATAGAAAATGAGGAAATCGATGGCTTCACTGCATAAAGTTCATTTGGTCCTTAAGCCCTTGTAACACCTCTGTCCCATACGAGTACACGAGTGATAGAGGTAATAGCTTTTTAATAAGCCCTTAGATAAATTATGAGCTCTTTTATGCAGTTCTCCTTAGAGGACCATAGGTTTTAAGTATTTCAGCTTTGAACATTTCAGTGACAAATTGATTTTCGGTTCAATGTTTTGGTGAGGTTAAGTTAGGTTAAGTTAGGTTAAATTAGATTAAAATATTTGTTGATAAAATTTCTTGCCAATAGAACGGGTATGCTTTCAATTGGTTCTAGGGCAATTGCGTCCCGGTCATTGGCGTCCCCGGACAATTGCGCACTTCTCCAACTACTATATGAAGTTTATTTATTAGAGAAGTGAATAGAAAGTTAGTATCGGAATTTCAAATATACTTTTCATTTTAACCTATTAAACTTGTTAAATGTTCATAAGTTCTGTTCGAAACTGTTCTCTAAAACTTTATCCATCATCAGCAACATCATTGTCAAATTTTATGGGTTACGTCCACTTAAGATAAAGTTAGTTTCGTTAGTTTTAACGAAAATATCACAACTTAACCTAACCAATCGTCAAGGGCATACAGTTGACCTAACTGGGCATTCAATTAATCTAACCGGGCATACAGTTGACCTAACTGGGCATTCAATTAATCTAACCGGGCATTATATCCCATACAAAATTACAATTACAATAACAAACATACTCGTCATTGGCGTCCCTGGACAATTGCGTAGGTGAAGTCACAATGAACTTTCTATTCACTTCTCTAATAAATAAACTTCATATAGTAGTTGGGGAAGTGCGTAATTGTCCGGGACGAAATAAAACCGGACGCAATTGTCCAGGGACGCCAATAACGGGACGCATTTGTCCGGGACGCATTTGTCCGGGACGCATTTGTCCGGGACGCACTTGACCAGGACGCAGTTGTCCTGTCACCTTTCAATTGCGTACCGCTCGTTTTCACATTAGAAAATGGACGCTTAAGCCTTGCATACATTTTTGCCTTTGGTTAAACATTTTCCAAATGAGACATTCATAGGAACAATGTTATTGACGTATTTTTCTTTTATTTAAAGCATCCTTCTTTTGTCCATTTTGTTGCATTATTTAAGGACCCCCTTTTTAAAACTCGAACCTCCTCCCACCCCAATTACTTTTGTAGAGTTTATATCAGAATTGGCCCGATTGGACCCGACCCAGTTGTCCCCAGTGGGTTTTTTTTTTCTTCTTTTTTTAAAGAAACCCGCATAAAACTCGCGCAACTGGTTTTTTTTTCGTTTTTTTTTTTAAATAAATCAGAGTTACTAATAAAATGTAATAGATTAATTCTTGCACAGTACTCATTACTGAAATATGGATCAATAAAAGAATCCACATTCACACAACTTGACTGAGATATTACAAACATTAATTATTTGAGCATTTTATTTTGAAGCAAACATATAATACTCAACTGCCCAATGAAAATACAACTCGTGGTAAATAGTTATTTTTGTAATAAGCTCTCGGTTATTTGGCTCTATTCTTATTCTATTTTGGCCATTGAAAATATGAAAAAGCTCAATGGAACCCGAAAAAGACAAAACCCTCCCCCCAGGTGGGTTGGGGTTTTCAATAAAACTCGTATTTTTGCCAGTCCTCGTTTATATACCTGACAAATATCTTTTCTTACCGGTGCAACTCTTAAACAAAAGTCTACCTAACATCGTGTTGGCCCCCGCTCCCTATATAAGACCCCCTTTTTTCTTTCTTTCTCTATCCCCTTTTAAGACTTTATAAACGTAAAACGAAAAAGATTAAAATTTGGATTCATTTTTTGTAGATGGAAATGCCAATGTCTCGCCATTTTTTTCAGGTCATTTATCCACCAATTACCTCCGACGGAAAGCAATCTTGGAATGGGAATTTTGGGAATGGGAATGGGAGTGGAATGTAAATATTCGTTTGGAAAAAATTCTCTTTAAATGTCTAATAATTTTATGGCGAAAAGATGGTGGTTTTTTGTCGTTTTAGAGAGAGAGAGAGAGAGGAAAAGTACCACTTCAAAAGGCCTTGCGGCCCATACCGAGGAGGTACCAATGGCAACGGGTGCCAGGGAAAATTTTCTACACCCTCAAATAGTGTGCAAGGTTCGGTCCAACCTCCTTTTGAACCGATCCACAGAGGAACTGTTCACAACTTCCGAAGGTAACCTGTTCCACGTGTCACAGATCTTATAGGCAAAGTAATTCCCATACACACTAGTCCTAAACCGTTTCAAATCCAACTTCCAACCATTGTTGCGAGTTGGGTTATCATTTAAACTAAACATGCTTCTAAAATCGACATAGTTGAACCCGCGTAAGAACTTGAAAACTTCGATGAGTTGACCGCGCAGCCTCTGAGTTTCCAGCGAAGACAAATTCAGGGCGCGTAAGCGTCGATTGTAGCCCATATCCCTAACGGAAGGGATTACTTTGTGGCCCTCGCCTGGACTCGCTCCAGCCTCTCAATATCTTTCCTAAGGGTGGGCGACCGGAACTGCACAGCATACTCGAGGTGTGGCCAAACCAGGGAATTGCACAGAGAGAGCACAATCTCCTTGTTCCGAAATTGAAATTGCCTCCTGATATAACCCAACAACTCCTGGACTTTCTTTTCCACCTCTACGCACTCTTTCGTAAACTTAAGGTCGCTGCTAATTAGCACACCCAAGTTCTTTTCCAAAGATAGATAGATAGATAGATAAGATGAGATGAGAGATTGAAGTTCCGTGAAAAAACCTGGAAACTAAAATTTGCCAACTTTTCGCCGTTAATTGTTGTAACTTCTTGAGGGGGAATTTAATTCAAAGGCGGATAAGTCTAAGTGTGTGTTCCACAGAGCTATTTAGTACAAATCTTTCAGCTGTTGTCTTATAAACAACAGAAAAAACGCAGTTCGTACCGTAGTACATTTGACATCATTGACATCCTTAATTTGACATCATTAGAATTTCCTGTTTAAATCCTGATCTAACCCTACTTGAACAGAATCAAATTACAAAGCACTCGTAAGAACAATATGAAGAATATAACCCCATCCTAAAAAAAAGGTGTATATAATATATATATATATATCTATATATTATATATATATATATATATATATATATATAAGCAAACAACCAAAAGAAAAGGAAACACAAAGTCCGAGCGCTTTCGTGATATATTCACATCTTCAAGGAGAAACAAAAAATATTTTTTGTTTCCTTGAAGATGTGAATATATCACGAAAGCGCTCGGACTTTTTCCTTTTCCCTGTGGTTGTTTGCTTATTAATAAGATCACGTGTTATTCTGTGATTTTAGTGCATATATATATATATATATATATATACACAAACTCAGAATGTTCCCTGAGAACATTATATGTTAAACACAGACCGTGCATGGAACAAGGAACTCTTCTGGGAAAATTAAATCCACTATAGTCCGAATAAGTAATGGTAATGACAAATACCATAGTTTTTTTCCTTTTTCATGATTTTAGCCCGACGTGGGCAACGGGTCTCTCGCAAAGAGATCCATAAATATAGCTTCCCTCACCAGCTATCTGCAAAGCAGACAGGATCCAGCTTTGGGACGTGGATCTATGGGTTTAAAGCAAACCTAGATCCCTACACTCAGAACCTCTATATAAGTAAAAGACTCGTTGCATTCACGTCGTGTTGAATAAATCAAAGAAAAAGGGGTAACTATTGTATTTTTAGCCAAAAAAAAAACCAAAACTTAAACCTCAACCGGGACATTGAGCGTCCACTTTTCAAGGCACGAAACACGTCCGTTTAGTATACACAAACTCAGAATGGTTCCCTGAGAACATTATAGTTAAACACAGACCGTGCATGGAACAGGAACTCTTCTGGGAAAATTAAATCCACTATAGTCCGAATAAGTAATGGTAAATGACAAATACCATAGTTTTTTTCCTTTTTCATGATTTTAGCCCGACGTGGGCAACGGGTCTCTCGCAAAGAGATCCCATAAATATAGCTTCCCTCACCAGCTATCTGCAAAGCAGACAGGATCCAGCTTTGGGACGTGGATCTAGGGTTTAAAGCAAACCTAGATCCCTACACTCAGAACCTCTATATAAGTAAAAGACTCGTTGCATTCACGTCGTGTTGAATAAATCAAAGAAAAAGGGGTAACTATTGTATTTTTAGCCAAAAAAAAACCAAAACTTAAACCTCAACCGGGACATTGAGCGTCCACTTTTCAAGGCACGAAACACGTCCGTTTAGTATACACAAACTCAGAATGGTTCCCTGAGAACATTATATGTTAAACACAGACCGTGCATGGAACAAGGAACTCTTCTGGGAAAATTAAATCCACTATAGTCCGAATAAGTAATGGTAAATGACAAATACCATAGTTTTTTTCCTTTTTCATGATTTTAGCCCGACGTGGGCAACGGGTCTCTCGCAAAGAGATCCCATAAATATAGCTTCCCTCACCAGCTATCTGCAAAGCAGACAGGATCCAGCTTTGGGACGTGGATCTAGGGTTTAAAGCAAACCTAGATCCCTACACTCAGAACCTCTATATAAGTAAAAGACTCGTTGCCCACGTCGGGCTAAAATCATGAAAAAGGAAAAAAACTATGGTATTTGTCATTTACCATTACTTATTCGGACTATAGTGGATTTAATTTTCCCAGAAGAGTTCCTTGTTCCATGCACGGTCTGTGTTTAACAATATATATATATATATATATATATATATATATATCTATATCTATCTGCCACTACGTTTCATAGTTTAATTAAGTGTTATGTTGTTGTACATATTATACTACGCTGAAGCGATTATTTAACCTTTTAAATATCAACAGAACGGTCAAATGAACTACTATCATAGACTTTACGATATAATTACTATCGATAAACTAATGTTATTTGTAATATCACAACTACTATTACTAATACTAAAAAGTAACGATAAATGGCTGTAATATTATATTACTAACCTCCTCCTACTGTACTATCATATTGAACTGTTTAGGACTTCATCTTCCAAAACTGCGAAACCACTCTATTTTTCACATATTTATGAACATTGAAGAAAAATGGAATAGTTTCTCCAAACGTAACTGCGCAAATGCAACAGTTGGAGAAAAAAAAAAAATTCCTTTCATATTTTATTCGCAATTTTGACTTAAATGAAAGCAGTCCGTTCGTAAAAAACTTCCCAAATTGCTAACATTCTTTACCCCCTTCCATAAAAAGGAAAAGTAATATTGTTATACTGATTTTATATACTGTATATATATTTTATTTTATATTATATATTATATCATTATATATGGACACAAAAATTAGTAGAAAAATAAGAAACCCAAAGGATACAGGATCTCTATAAACAGACGTGAATAGAATCTACAATTAGTCTGAATGCCAGGGGCGTACGTAGCTAGGCGTAAACCCAAAAGTTTGTGGTTACACATTGATTTGGAAGAAATAAATGCACATTTAAAAATTATTTTTTATGAAATCTAATCGTGAAAAACAAATTATTTCCAACAGATTTGTTGGCGTTTTGCACATCTCTTCCAAATTAACATTACAGGATGTCGAGATATTTTGGTGGTACCTTGTCCGGATATAATAGTGTGATGAAACGACATTGCTAATTGGGTGAGACTGGGATAATTAACGGGGATGGGAAGGATACTATTATAATTATAGGATGGAAAAGGATACTATTAATTATTACGAGTTGCCAAATACACTATTTTGTTCCCAATATTATGCGTTTCTATTCTGTGTTCTGAATAAAAGTGAATTTTCCATCTCAGATCATTGAATAACCATTGACTTCTATCCTAAATTCCTAAGTTTTAGTGCACCAGAGACCATCATCTACAGGACTCTGTATCTAATTTTTCATTCAGCAGTGGAAGGGGGAACAGCCCCTTTCCACATCCCCCCCCCCCTCCGTGCTTCACACCTCGGTGCTTACACGCTTACACATTAAAAAGGGCTAGCTACATCCCTGAATGTAATAATATGAAATTTAACACTGAAAAATTTCAACTATTAAGGTATGGAAGATGGGAGAATCTAAAATCCATGGAATACTATACCCTAAATGGATAGGAAATTCAGAGGAACTGTAAAGCAAAAGATTTAGAAGTTGTAATGACTGATGACGCGAAATTTGCAACACAAAATAAGATAGCAATAAACAGAACAAAAAGAATAACGATAAATACTGAGAACCTTTAAAAGAAGAGATAGGAATATGATTATTCGTCTGTTGAAAACGCTGATTATACCTAAGTTGGAGTATTGCTCGGATTAACATCCCCATATATAAAAATGAAGCCATTCGTCAACTAGGAGGGATTCAGAGACGCTTCATAGCCATGATTAGAGAGGATCAAAAGAACTAAATTATTGTGAAGGGTTATGTGAATTAAATTTATATTCGCTGGAAAGAAGAGAGAAGAAGTATACCATTATTTACACTTTTAAAATAATGGAAGAACTAGTCGTTAATCTTACTTTGAACTTTATAAACACTCAAACAACAGTGGAAAGAAGGAAAGGAAGAATGTGTCGTATTACCAAATTAAAGACTACATAGAAGTCGAAGATAGGGTACATCCTCAACCCTGAAGGAAAATAGTTTTGTTGCGAGAGGACCAAGACTGTTCAACCAACTGTCCAAGGAACTAAGGAACAGGAATGGTGCAGCGGTGGATATCAGAGACTCTGAACAATTCCAGGTGAACCGTGAGCACCTGGCTATGTGAGGTTAGAGAGCGCGAGCAACCAACTCTTTACTTCACCAAGCCAACTCGAGAGGAGGGGCAACGAGCCTGACCTCCGTGAAATGAGGAATCATCGCACGGAACATCTGAAAGGTATTGGGGTGAAAGTTATAGAAAGAAAGTGTTTTTCTTAATGATTTAAATTACAATGATCTTTATGAGTCAGCTGAGAATTAAGGTTGAGGTGAACGATGTTACACTTTGCATCGTCGGCGTTGCAATCAACTCTTATAAAGTAGTGTATTAATAATATATGATTTCCCATCTAAATTTTTTTTTTTTTTTTTTTTTTTTTACCATTTTCCAAAGAGAGTAGAAAAATAGATACTGTGAAAATTAATTTGAAAATCGAAGATGACGTATTATTGTTTCAGTTTTGGGGGGACTTTTTGGACATGTTCAAACTCGGTCGGTTCACCCGTCTTGACGGGTTTATGGTTTTTGTGTTAAAATTTTAAGGTAATATATATATATATATACAGTGATGGGCAGTATCTAGATACATGTATCGCCGATACGTATCGATCGATACTTTTGTATCGGTATCGCTTTAGCTACTTGACAAAAGTATCGATTTATCGGTATCGCTAAGGTCAATTTTCTTAAATGTATCGAAAAAAATCGATACTTCGATACATCGATACATTAATAAGAATTTTTAAATATTTAAATAGATGTTATAATATGACATTACTGAGTTATATTTATGAATATACATAAATAATAATAATAATAAATATTTATTTAATGACAGTACTACTCTACTGGTCACGTCACACAGTACGGCGCAACGTTTAAACACGTTTGTACTTGTGTTATTGAGATTAATTAACCATAATATAGAAACGCTCATAATATAGAAATGCTCATATAATATAACACACCACTACCATCCTCTGCTCCTGTAGAACGGTTGTTTAGTTTGGCTGGTCACATTCACGCTCCAAAAAGGAATAGACTGTCTGACCAGATGTTTAGCCAGCTGGTATTTTTGAAGGGTAATAGTAATTACTTTTAATTGTTAGTGTAATATTTTCAGTCATTCGTGTATCCTACAAAATTAAAACATACTTTCATTAAATAAAGCAATTGTTTTTATTTACATCTATAAAACCCATTAAAATGTCGTTGATTTTACTTACAGTGCGTACAAATTACTAGTATAAACAATAATATCTAATACCTACATATTAAATGAATAATTATAGAAATGTACCGGCGATACATGTATCGGTATCGCTTAAGACATCTAGAAAGTATCGGGGTATCGGTATCGCCTAAGACGTTCTTCATGTATCGATGTATCGGTATCGCTTTAGCGATTTTCATGTATCGATGCCCATCACTGTAATATATATATATATATATCAGAGGCGACGCGACGGCGGGAGTCAGGCAGGTCAGGCTCCTGACCTAACTTTAAAAGAAAAATAAATTTAATTTCCTGGTCATCATGTAAAATTTAAATTTGTGTATTTCAAAGATCTATTTATTATGGTCACTTTATTAGAGCAATATAAATTTTAGAATGGCGCATTTTTTCCTTCTCTCCATGCGCCGCTTCTTTGGGCAAAGTCAGACTTGTTTTATGACGCCTGAGCGACCGAGCGCATTAAGCCACAAAGCCAGGTCAGGCATCATTTCCGATGCCTTGCATCACACTTATGAAAAAATGAAACTTTCACGAAATTTAATTTAATTTAAAATCAACATTAGTATAGCATCTGTCAAAACAATCAGATAATATATATAATTTTGTCAATCTATTTTTTCAAAGAAGAGAAAAGCGAGTTTTTCAGTTTACGAGTCAGGCATATTTCTAAGTGCCTAACATTACGCTGGATGCCAAATCTCATCCTCAGAAAGCTGTTTGAGTGAAAATAGAGATATGTGGCAACTATGAATTGCGCACAGCTTTCCTCATTGTCAGTCACCTCAAGGACCGTGTCGTATTCGTTTCAATGCATTTGATTTTTTTTTCTTTTGTGCTGTGTGTGTGTGTGTGGTGTGTGTGTGTGTGTGTGTTTTTCTTTTTTTACTCGACCTTAGATACCCATTTACATTGAAGTACATTTATAAAGATCCTGATTTTACTGCCTGTAAAAATGTCAAAGAACTGCTAAAATTATGCATTGACTAAGATTTAGAAAAAGCTTATAGCGAATGTGCAAAACTGTTTAGATTGATTTTAACTATACCAGTGAGCAGTGCATCCACAGAGAGAAGTTTTTCAACATTAAATCGAATTAAGACGTATCTAAGGAACAGAACTGGTCAGGAAAGACTAGTATGCTTAGCAAGAATTGCAATAGAGAAAGAAATTGTGGTTTCCCTGGAAAGGCAAAAGATTCTACATGACAAGGTCATCGAAGAATTTGCATTGAAACCGAGGAGGTTGGAGTTTATGTATAAATGACTCATGGTAGATTAAATATGATGAAGACATTCTCTAAGGACATAATAAAATACAAGTAAGTTATTATAATTATTAAACAATTAATTGATTTAGTAGGCTTTAAATAATTTTTTAAAATAAAAGCAAAATTATTTAAAAAACAAAATTTACATATTCATTAATATGAATTCTATCGAAGTCATATCAAGCCCATAATGCTTGTGCCTGACCTATGTGAAAAGTTTGGCGTCGCCCCTGATAGATATATATATATATATATATATATATATATATATATATATATATATATATATATGAAAATTATTTCACAAAAGTAACACGTGAGAAATATTTATGATGAAAAACCACGAAAGAAAGGAAACACAGAATGGTGCTCAAGCGCTTTCGTCTAACGACATCCTCAGGAACACTGAAGTACATAGAGAGTTACAGCCTATATATAGGTTACAGAAAATATATATATATAATATATATATAATATATATATATATATATACACACAATAAACGGAGAAATGAAATTTAAAAAAAAAAAAATTATTAAAAATTAAGAGATTGTGGGAGGGACATATACAACTTTGTAAGGAAACACTATCGATTTTTAGCACAAGATCAAACTACCGATTTTTAGCACAAGATTAAATTAATTGTTTCCAACCAATGTTAAAAAAAAAAAAAAAATACAAATTTATACTGGAAATCTGCCCGGGTTTTATCACTCTACCCATCTTGTATATAAAAATAAATTGAAAAATAAAAGTTATTAGAGTGGCATATAAGTTTACCAAAGATTTAGCGTTCTACCCTTCTTATCTAAATCTTTTCTGAAGGAATTCAAAACAACAGGATCGAGTTGAAAAAGACCTTTGCTTATGTTGAAGTTATTTGAAAGTTGGATAATGGCAGACTCAAGAATATTTCTATTAACAATGTTGCCAGAGTGAAATAAAACTGAAGCATTATTCCAATCAATACAGTGGGATAACTCTGACAAATGGACAAAAAGGGCACTGGACGACTGTCCTGTTCTAACGGAATATTGATGCTGTTTTATACGTGTGTGCAAATCCTTTCCCGTCTGACCTATGTAAAAGGAATCACATTGTTTACAACCAATTTTATAGATAATGCCTGAATTATTGGTAGGGCTATTTTTTACTACGATATTTTTCACAATATTGTTATATGAAAATACTACATTAATATCCAAAGTTTAAGTACATTAGCAATGCCTAAAAAGCCCGGGAAAAATGGAAGTACTAAAATATATTTTGACAAAGTACGAGTGTTATTATTGCCCCGATAGAAAGTTCGTTTTGCCTTGTTGAGACAAGATTCCATAAACGCAGATGGATAACACAGATCACTTCCAATACCGTTGATTTTTTCTAATTCGGCATCGATGTAGTCCGGACTGGCGATCCTAAGGGCGCCGAGAAACATTGAAGAAAAAATGGCCTTCTTAGTGGGGGTGTCATGTCCCGAGTAAAAGTGTATTGATTGGAATAATGCTTCAGTTTTATTTCACTCTGGCAACATTGTTAATAGAAATATTCTTGAGTCTGCCATTATCCAACTTTCAAATAACTTCAACATAAGCAAAGGTCTTTTTCAACTCGATCCTGTTGTTTTGAATTCCTTCAGAAAAGATTTAGATAAGAAGGGTAGAACGCTAAATCTTTGGTAAACTTGTATGCCACTCTAATAACTTTTATTTTTCAATTTATTTTTATATACAAGATGGGTAGAGTGATAAAACCCGGGCAGATTTCCAGTATAAATTTGTATTTTATTTATTTTTTTAACATTGGTTGGAAACAATTAATTTAATCTTGTGCTAAAAATCGGTAGTTTGATCTTGTGCTAAAAATCGATAGTGTTCCCTTACAAAGTTGTATGTCCCTCCCACAATCTTTTAATTTTTAATAATTTTTTTTTTTTAATTTCATTTCTCCGTTTGTATATATATATACAGGGTGTCCGAGAATTATCTGTACAATTTTTGGCTGTTATTAAAAGTCAACCATGAAGTGTAGAAATTCCAGTGTTGTCCCATTTTACAGAGAATCTCTGTTTTTTCTGATACCAAGTTTTGACAAGTTTTTTAGAAATTCCAGTGTGTCCGAACATTATCTGTACAATTTCATCTTTTAATAAAATTCTTGATAACACACGTAAAATTCTTAAACAAGATTATTTAGAATCTGTATTTTCAAAAGTTTCTTTTATTAAAGTAACGTTGTTACAAACATTCGATATGTGCACCATTAGTGATTCGCAAAACATTCAATCGATACTCCAAATGTTGCCATGTACGCTGCAGCATATCCACATCAATTCGCTCAATAGCAGCTGTGATTCTTGCTTTTAAATCATCAATGTCTGTCACCCGCGTACATTTCTAAAAAACTTGTCAAAACGTGGTATCAGAAAAAACTTAATGAGATTCTCTGTAAAATGGGACAACACTGGAATTTCTACACTCATGGTTGACTTTTAAGAACAGCCAAAAATTGTACAGATAATTCTCGGACACCCGGTATATATATATATATATATATATTATATTTATTTTTTCTGTAACCTATATATAGGCTGTAACTCTCTATGTACTTCAGTGTTCCTGAGGATGTCATTAGACGAAAGCGCTTGAGCACCATTCTGTTTTTCCTTTCCTTCGGGTTTTATTCATCATATATATATATATATATATATATGGAACCCGGACAGAATCCCGAAAGTAATAATCTAGAAAACCATAAGCCCGAAGGCCGTAATCCCGACAGGCCAAAATCCCGAACGTCGTAATCCTTACAGGCCAAAATCCCGATAGTTAAAAATCACAAACTAAGATGAGTGCGAGAACTCAGCAAGGGTGCGAGCGAGTTGACCTGCTCCCACCTGGAAGCAAAGGTAAAACCGCGAGTAAACTAAAAATTATCAGTGTAACTTCACCCCTAGAACGACATGGAAGAAATTTGTGAAATTGTTCCTTCTCCAAAAGGCAATAACAAAGTTAACGCACGCCGTTATCGGTTATTTAATGGTGAAGGATAAAAGTCGGGAAGACGATTATTACTGGTGCTGTGAAAAACGAAAATTACTTCATTGCAAAGGTAGAGCAATAACAAAACTTTTAAATGGACAACAACACCTTAAAAAATTTGTCACGCTCCATATGCAAGTGCAGCTAGTTAGGTTAGGTTGCATTTTTTCTTTTAGTTTTTATTATTTTAAGTTATAAGTAAATATTAAATATAAACTTATCTTGTCGGGGATTTCGACTTGTCGGGGATTTCGACTTGTCGGGGATTTCGACTTGTCGGGGATTTCGACTTGTCGGGGATTTCGACTTGTCGGGGATTTCGACTTGTCGGGGATTTCGACTTGTCGGGGATTTCGACTTGTCGGGGATTTCGACTTGTCGGGGATTTCGACTTGTCGGGGATTTCGACTTGTCGGGGATTTCGACTTGTCGGGGATTTCGACTTGTCGGGGATTTCGACTTGTCGGGGATTTTCGACTTGTCGGGGATTTCGACTTGTCGGGGATTTCGACTTGTCGGGGATTTCGACTTGTCGGGGATTTCGACTTGTCGGGGATTTCGACTTGTCGGGGATTTCGACTTGTCGGGGATTATGACCCAGACCTATATATATATATACAAAGGTGGGCAGGACCGAACTCCAGGAACTCGTCCTTTTTAAGGACCGTGAGCGGGAAAGTCCTTTTCTCAGTGAGGACCGAAATGAGGAGCGACGGTCCATTTTTAAGCAATTCCGGACGGTCTTTTTTAGTGATTTTAGTGTGTTTAGTGATTATTTGAAGTTCTAAAGAAGATGGATCGTTTCCTCCAGAAGACTCAGAAAGAGACTGAGACTGAACTGAAACTTGTTTCAACACCTGAGGAGACGAAGAATCTACTGATGTTAGTGCTTCAACTTCAAGTCAGCAACTGGAGCTCCTAGCGGAAGAACTGAACCCGCAATCCTTGGCCGTACCTGGACAAATACTTTGAATACCTGGGCCCCAAGGGTGAGCAGAACCTGGAGTACAAGTGCTTGCTGTGTTCATCAAGTTTAACACGCCTATCCCATCCACTGCCGCCGTGGAGAGGCTCTTCTCTTTGGGGAAGGACGTCCTCAAGCCGAAAAGGTCAGGGCTCAGTGACAGCCATTTTGAAATGCTAGTCTTCTTGAAGGGAAACTCAAGCATTTAACTTAATAACTTTTTTTCATCATTTATGTATTGTATTAATTATAATTTACGTTAATAAAATTAAAGATTTCCGGTGTCTTTAATTTTATTTTTCATTTTAATCAAATTTTTCACTTATATTATATATAAGGGCCGAGGACCGAGTCGTTCCTAGGTCCTATCTTCAGAAAGGACCGGGACCGGGACCGTCGGTCCAGTTTGAGGCAAGGACCGGGACCGGGACCGGGACCGTCCTTTTTGAGGCCCGGGTGCCCACCTTTGTATATATATATTTCTTGAGTTTAAGATTCTGAAAACTATATTTCTCGTTTTAGTGTACAATAAAATGGTGTTTGTGAAGTCATTAAATATAATAAATAATGAAGTAAAGCATTAATTTGAAAGGAAAAAGATATATTTTATATATAGTTTCCTTTTAATCTCCATTATTATTATTATTATTATTAGAAATAAAGACGCAATTTCTGTGTTACTTATTGAAGGTAAATTGATTGGAAGATACGAGACGTCTTTGTAAGTCATCCCATTAATTACGGTATAGAAAGTTATTAATTATAAACCGTATTTAGTTATTGGAGAATAATTGAAGATTTGACAATGGAAAATGATGGAAGGTCGTCGTTTCTCGGAAATGTTGATGATCCTTGATTGAGAAATAATTGATGACTCGTTCAAAATTAATTCCTCGATTTAATGAAGATAAATTTTGTTAACCAAAAGTTTAAATAGGAATATTTGTCTTTGCCAACTCGAGATGTTAGCAATGTTTATTCTTGTACACGTCATCGATTTCTCGAAATCAAGAGGGAGAAGAGATTTTTGGAAAAAAAATACTCGGGGGAGTGGTCTCTCGTCATCCTCTTATTGTTACGTTGTTCGGCGTATTTGTTCCATGGTCACTGTTTTTCACTCTATTGAGTGGGGATGGAAAAGTTTATTAGTTCGTGTGTATGAAAGGAAGGTTTCGAGTTGTAGATATTTTGAGCGCTCGGTCCAGTTTGTGTAGAGCGAGTCGGGGGTGGTATGAATGTATTTGTAAATTGAACAGTTGCATCTGTGTCGCCTTGGAAAGGATGTACAAGCTCGTGGTGGTGAACCGCGAGATGCTGTACCACGTACAAAAGCCTCGCTAGTTTGTCCGTTGACTCTGTATATATTTGGTAGTGTTGTTGGGAGCTTACTCGTACCCTGAATGGGTGTAGGGGCGGGGCAGTGCTTTCTGAAACACAATTTTGTTTTCTTAGATTAAACCTACTAACAGTCTGTGTCTTTGGTGTTTTACACACACACACCACACACACACACACACACACACACACAATCTTGGTTAACCTTGGTTAACCTTGGTTTTGCTTCCACCCGAACTGTTCATTCTGACGAAGGTTAAGTTTGTCACTCCACCTTAAACCTACAGTTTAACGTGGAATCCGAATCCCCATGGCATCCCGATCATGGGTGGTCAGAACTTGCCAAGTCCTCGCCGAGAGTCCATCCCCCGATCAGCAGCCCAGCCTCATATATTATATATATATATATATATATATATATATATATATATATATATATAGTGTGTGTGTGTGTGTGTGTAATAATGGTGGGAATATAGAACTTGCCTTCAAGAAAAGATCAATATTTGTCACTGATCACATGCCCAAAACTATGTGTAGATCACACGAGATTTCATGCATACAGGAATGCCATGCCAGACGAAGTACAGTATATACACAAAGGGTTGACAAAAGTAAATAGACACTTTTTTTCCCCATATTTTTTATTTGCTAATAAAAGCCGATAAATAATACCAGATTTATTGAATAAATATATTTAGAATCGTGTTGGTTTCCCTTTTCCATTATGTAAAGGGGGGACACACACACACACACACACACGCGTTCTGGCATTCCATTGATGAGTTTCGCCATTTGTTTTTGAGGACAGTCATCGTGGTGTCTATTTATTTTTGTCAACCCTCTGTACAGTTTCGGCAAAAAATGTTCGCCTGGAAACAACGTGAATTTGTGAAAGATTACTAATTGGTAATTTATTCTGCTTTTCTTTGCTTCTTTTATTCCTTTTTGGTGACGGAGAATAACAATAAAAGAATAGTAATTTTTGTTTTAGAAATTTTGTTTCTAGGCTAATTTTTTTCTGAAACGGGTAGAGAGATAGACGTATGCGCTTGCGCTCCCCCCTCCCAACCCCACATTATCTCTCTGTATATATGATGCAAACCGACAGAAAAAATGATAAACGATTCCAAGACTTTTCGTGTATTCAACAGTATACCTCGTCAGGGAATGGAATATCTCTAAATTTATCTTTGTGGGTTTGCATTATTTATTTTTGTCACATGTTTAATTGTGAAATTTATCCGACACACGCATATATATATATATATATGATGCAGATATTAATGACTGTATCTTGTTTCGCATTTGACACAAAGATATGCAATGAAATATAGAACGAATGTGACATTGCAAAATTAAAATCTTTTCCAAAGGTTTTTTGTGCTCTACCTGTACTCAACTCTGATAAGGTTCTTCCTGTTATTCTCAAGAACTGTTTCTGTGCTGACACACCCTGCCTAGGTAAGTTCTTTCATCTGATACTTTTCCTTCCTGCTGTAAGTTTACTTTCACTCACCCTGTCCCAAAGAAGGGTGACCGCTGTCAACCCTCTAACTATCGTCCAGTTGCCTTGATTTCTTCCCTTTCTGAAGTGTTGTAATCTATCTTCAATTGGAGGATTCTTAAACACCGTTCTACTCTCAATCCTCTTTCAGATCGTCAGTATGGGTTCCGCAAGGAACGCTTTACTGGCGACCCTCTCGCTTATCTCTGTGACTTTGTCATCCTCCTTTTGGGATTTCAGTAAAACCTTCGCTATTGCGCAAGCCAGTGGTTCCCAACCTTTTTGAGGCGATGACCCACTAGAGCGGACTCCAATAACTCATGGCCTATCTCCCATGTTGCTAAGCTGGTATCATGTTTACGTAAGGCTTAATAAGCCAGTTTTTTATTAACATTTATTAACATAATACTAAAAAACAAGCAAGCAAGCCTACCGGTTGGGAACCAGTGCGGTAGACATATCGAAAGTTTTTGATAGTGTGTGGCACAAATCCTTAATTTCGAAACTGCCCTCCTTCGGTTTCTCTCCTTTTATACGTGCCTTTATCTCTGATTTCCTTTCTTGCCGATCTATTGCTGCGGTTGTAAGATGGTCACCGTTCTCGTAAAGCTATTAATAGTGGTAGTTCCACAGCACTCTGTCCTATTACCCACTCTCTCTTATTTATCAATGATCTTTTAAGTCGTACTTCCTGTCTTATCCACTCTTATGTCGATAGGACACGCTTCACAAAGCGTCCTTCTTAACAAACACCGCGTGCTTCGCGTGAGACGGCTATGGCGCACCGGACATCTGATCTTTTTACTATCTCTAGTAAATGCCTCAAAAACTCAGTTTCTTCATACGTCTGCTCGTCACACTCTTTCACACGACGATTCCATTATTTTCAACAATACATAACTCATCTCCCTCTCCTCTTAACGTTCTTGGTGTTTCCTTTGCTTATGACCTTTCCTGGAAAGATCACATTATACTCTCTTTCTATCAGGTCATCCCATAAGTAATGTCGTTTTTTAGATCGGAATTTGAAGGACAAAAAAAAAAACTCAACTGAAACTTTTTAATCTTGTATATATTTTCCATCGGAATCAATGACACTCTGCCAACGTCCTACAACCTTTTCAATGCCATGTTTATAAAATTCAGGCGGTTTTGAGGCAAAAAACGTACAAAGACTGGTGTGCAGGCCATCTAAAGAAGTATACTGTTTCTCGTCAAGATAGTTTTGCAGACTCCTGAAGAGATGATAATCTGAAGGCGCAAGGTCTGGAGAATATGGAAGTTTTTCCCACCCAAGCTCCTCAATTTTTGCGGAAGTGATCCGAACGGTATGAGGACGTGCGTTGTCGTGGTGGAACACGATTCCTTTCCGATTAACCAAAGAAGGTCTCTTTTCTTTTAGTGCAGTGATCAATCGATCCAGTTGTTGACAGTAGACTTGAGCAGTGATTGTTTGGTTGTGTGGTAAGGTTTCAAAGTGTATTGCAACACCTTCCGAGGGTGAAGATTTGGTTTTGGCTGTGATGTCGCTGGTTCTCCGGCACAAACCCACTGTCGACGGCTCTTAATATTCTGGTACAGTATCCACTTTTCATCACCAGTCACTAAACGGTGCAAAAACGGATCTTGGAGTTCACGGGAATGAAGAGCTGCGCTAATGTTTACCCGCACCCTCAGATTGTCGACCGACAATTCATGTGGCACCCATTTTCCTAACTTAGGCACTTTCCCGAGTTGTTGCAAATGTCGATGGATGGTGGACGGGGATGAATTGAGTTTCTGGGCCAATTCTTCGACAGTTGTTGAACAGTCTTCTTCAAGTGCGGCTAACAGCAGGTCATCATCAAACTCAGCAGGGCGCCCAGAGCGTGCTGCATCTGTCAAATAGCAGTCACCATTCCTAAACTTTTGAAACATCTCTCACATTTCTTCGCATGCAGAATATCGTTGCCATAAACGTCCTGAATGTTTCGCGTTGCTTCAGTAGCACTATTCCCTTTTTTGAACTCGTAAAGCATTATACGCCTGATATGCTCTTCTGATACCGCCATGCTTATGAGGGGTTCACATAAAGCAAAACACACGTCTTCACCGGTCAAGGTCTGTAAAGTATGTAGCGAAACAGATAGATCTCCTCTTAGGTATAACCTTCGGAAAATTTATGCTTAAACCGAGTAGGACTAGTTTAAACTTAATCTATCGAAAAAAAACTACATTACTTATGGGATGACCTGATAAAACAGTTTCTAAGAGGTTAGGTGTGCTGTACCGGCTGTGCCGTTTCTTCATCCCTACTCATTTGCCGTCTGTACAGTGGTCTTATCCGCGCGTAATTGTAGAGCTAGCTTATATATTCTTTTTCCTGTAAAATTTCCTTGGCTACTTTTCCAGAGTTAAGGTATATTTTCAATCTTTTTCCGTACCCACCAAAGGCGGGGAGGGAGCGGAGGGTAGGAAGAGTCTTATGCTTTTCTATTCAATTTTGTACTGCTGCTAGAATAGGTTAAAAATGAACCATTTAATAACAGAATCTTCCCGAATGGACCAAAGGTCTTTAAGGCTTCCTCTTGTCTTTGTATCTTCATGCCGCCTCCTTGAAGGAGAGCATGCAGTACTAGACTTTCGACATTCTCATTCCTTTTCTGTCCAACTCTCTAATGTAGTCACAATCTTTCAGGTACTCAACCGATCAACTCCGGAACAACTTTCTTCAATCCATCTTTCCCCCCCGTCTTTGACCTCCAAACTTTCAAATGCACACTGTCCAGGCATATCGAAAACTCTGGACCTTGATTTCGGCTTTTTATATTTTTTTTTGAGGGGAAGGCATTTCTACGGGTGTTCGGCTCCCCCCTGGCTCCTTCTACCTGCATATACGAGAACTGATCAAAAAGTTCCGGGATAGATGTATTTATTGCAAAACTAAACGTCACATACCTAATCAAATTTGTCTCCTTCATAGTCTCCTTCTGATTGTAAACAGTGATTCCAGCGATGCAGCCATTTATTGAAGCACCTCTTATACTCTTCTTTCGGAATGTTCAATTCTCGTGTCGCATTTTGTTTGATCTCTGCTACTTCCCGAAATCTTTTTCCCTTGAGGGTGTTTTTCAGCTTGGGGAACAGGGAAAAGTCAGAGGGTGCCAAATCCGGTGAATACGGTGGTTGGGGAACCAGTGGAATGTTCTGCTTCGTTAAGAATTCCCTTATGGAGAGTGCTGTGTGAGAGGGCGCATTGTCGTGATCCAACATCCGCGAACCTGACGCCCATTTTGCACTCTCCATAAGGGAATTCTTAACGAAGCACAACTTTCCACTGGTTACCCACCCACCGTATTCGCAGGATTTTACACCCTGTGACTTTTCCCTATTCCCCAAGCCGAAAAACACCCTCAAAGGAAAAAGATTTCGGGAAGTAGCAGAGATCGAACAAAATGTGACACAAGAATTGAAGAATATTCCGAAAGAAGAGTATAACTGTTTACAATCAGAAGGAGACTACTTTGAAGGAGACTACTTTGAAGGAGACTACTTTGAAGGAGACTACTTTGAAGGAGACTACTTTGAAGGAGACTACTTTGAAGGAGACTACTTTGAAGGAGACTACTTTGAAGGAGACTACTTTGAAGGAGACTACTTTGAAGGAGACTACTTTGAAGGAGACTACTTTGAAGGAGACTACTTTGAAGGAGACTACTTTGAAGGAGACTACTTTGAAGGAGACTACTTTGAAGGAGACTACTTTGAAGGAGACTACTTTGAAGGAGACTACTTTGAAGGAGACTACTTTGAAGGAGACTACTTTGAAGGAGACTACTTTGAAGGAGACTACTTTGAAGGAGACTACTTTGAAGGAGACTACTTTGATTAGGTATGTGACATTGTTTTGCAATACATCTATCCCGGAACTTTTTGATCAGACCTCGTATATATGAGCTATTGACAGGGAGTCCCCTAAAATAAAGTAATTTAGTTAAGAAATTGAATAAAGTAATTAAACGAGTTTTAATTCACCCATTTGTTACTAAT
The DNA here is from genome assembly GCA_023014485.1 of Bathynomus jamesi. NCBI lineage: Eukaryota > Metazoa > Arthropoda > Malacostraca > Isopoda > Cirolanidae > Bathynomus > Bathynomus jamesi. The sequence goes on from JAJOZX010001575.1 coordinate 309,451, forward strand.
TAGGGAAATTAGTACAGAGTTTTCTTCCTTTATTAACCAAAACAATGAAGTAAGCAAATGCGTGTTTGAATAGTTGAGGACAACGTTGATTACAGTTGGGTACAAATGCAGAATAAAAATAGGAATTACACTATATGCCCAACGGCGGAGGGCTTTAATAACTGCCTGCACGTGGCGGCTGGTAGCTTGCAACTGAAGAGGTTCCGAACTTCCAAAGATGGGCGAGGTGCAAAGGAGGCGTGATGTCCGAAAGTTCCTTTTAACGAGGTCGAACGTCGTCATCAATGTTGTTTCTAAGAAGGCAAAAGGAGAATCTTCGAAAGTGTCTGACGATGTCGTTGTAGTCCCACACACACACACACACACGTGTGTGTATATATACACATATATATACAGGGTGTAACAAAAGTCCGTTCTCACAGGAAAATTAGATAAAACAGAATTGAACGAGAAAAACGAGAAGTGTATGAACGACTACATGGAATGCAATTTGAGCATGGACTGGATTAATTGGTAAATTGATTGTATCGTTTGTAATGTAGAGTTAAAACTATTTTCTCGATCAATTCGGTCATATCTTTTCCCTATGAGAACGGACTTTTGTTACACCCTGTGGTACTATCCTGTTATTTCCCCACCAAGTTTTAATATGGTTAATTGAAAACCCTGTTAGGTCAACTGTACGCCATTGACATCAAATTGGTTAGGTTGAGTCGTGATATTTTCGTTAAAACTAACGAAAATATCACGACTTAACCTAACCGGGCATTCAATTAACCATATTAAAACTTGATGGGGAGATAGATAACAGGATAGTACCCACCCCTATATATATATACACACACACAAAAAAAAAAAAAAAATTGCCTCCAACAGGATTCGAACCCATCACCTTTTGAACAAAGGGCGCTGGCCACTACACAGCTTGTCATAAATTTAATCATTCGTGGAAACTTGTAACGTTTTCGCATTTTACGTGTTAACCCCCCTCCCCCCGCTCCCGGAAGATTTCATTCAAATTATCTGGTGCAACGCGGCGGTCCAATGGATATCATGCTTGAACGCGCACCAAAGAGGGAGTCGCCGCAAGCACAGAAAACTTTGAGAAACTGCTCTAGGCCAAATGCCAATATTAATTAATGTAAAAATCTTTTAGAATCCTTACACGCGTATTAGTAATTTTCCTTTGTTTGTATAATATTTAGTAATTGTTGGTTGCATATATATATATATATATATATATATAATATTTGGTTTGAAGTGTAAAAAGCAATGAAAAGGTTGTTGACCATGTTGTAGCTTGTTGGTAAAAGTTGATTGAAAAAATCTGTTTGATATATAATTCTTTTTTTTTTTTTATGTTATTACAACATACAAATGGTAATTCATTGAAAGTATATTTAATTTGTATGTTTTTATATGTGAACGGGTTTTCTATTGGATACAGTAAAAAAAAAACCGAAAATAACGTTTTTCAAAACACACACACACACACACACACACACACACACACACACACACACATATGAATTTCACAATTAGACACGTGAAATGAATGAATGATGCAAACCCACAAGGAAAAAGAAAAATGATTCCAAGGCCTTTCGTGTATTCAGAAGTACACCTCGTCAGGGTGTCATTCCGTGACAAGGTGTATTTCTGAATACACGAAAGGCCTTGGAATTATTTTTCTTTTTCCCTGTGAGTTTGCATCATATATATATATATATATATATATATATATATATGTGTGTGTGTGTTGAGAGGAGGAAATTTTCTGATTGCTTCTGAATTAACTTGGATCAATAGAAGACTGGGTAAAATGGCTCATAAACGTCATGGGTATGCGGTGGAACCGAAAATGCGTGCGGGGAAACACGCACACATTACCCACATTTAATGGATGCGATGTCCAATCTTGGCTTTCAACACATTTGGAACCTAATTTCTTTTAGCAGTCAGGAAGGAAAGATCCGGTATTAGACCACTTCTACCAATCCCTTTAGAATTCCCAGACTCTGGAATCTCTGAATAACGAAGCTTTAAGTCTCACAAAAGTTTCTCCCAAAGGGGAGAAGGGAAACACGGGGTCGGGGTCGGGTGGGGAGAAATTCCTGTAGTGGAAGGATTTTCCTTTTATGAGTTCAAGTTTGCAATCTTTGATAAGTAATTCTCTCTCTCTCTCTCTCTCTCTCTCTCTCTCTCTCTCTCTCTCTCTATATATATATATATATATATATATATATATATATATATATAGGGTGATTCAAAATAATGTATACACATTTTGAAATTATTTTGAATATTAATTACACTTCGTAAACAAAATTTTACTGTGTAGATAAGTAAGGAGTTGAACTAATTTTTTATTTGTCAAATTTTTCAGAGGTATCGTACGGATGGTACAAAAAATATGGACAAGTATGTAACTGAAATTTTTTTCTGTACGAATACTTATGGGCGCCACTGCATATATATTATTATTATATATATATAATAAGAGAGCTGTCTGTCTGTCTGTCTGTCTGTCTGTCACACTTTCAGAAATTGTGAGAAAAAATTGAGAAAAAATTCAGAAATTGTAAAAATTCAGAAATTGTATTACGGGCGGCAATGTGAAGCTCAAGATTTTCATGACTGTGTTCTTTTCTGTAGTTTAGCAATGGGGTGAGGGTGGGAGTGGGGGGAAGGGTTGGGGTGGGCGGAAGGGTGGGGGTGGGAGTGGGGGGAAGGGTTGGGGTGGGCGGAAGGGTGGGGGTAGGGGTAATGGGGGATGGGTGTGGTAATGGGGAGGGGTGGGGGTAATGGGGGAGGGGGTTAGCCCCCAAGTTGTATGAATGGGGGTGAGGAGGTTTTGGGAGATACCAGATTCAGAAATGTTGACACAATGTGAAGCTCAAAATTTTCACGGCTGGGTTCTTTTTTTGTAGTTTAGCCTGTCTAACCGTCAGCGAAGTGACGGGAACTGTACTAGTAATAATAATAAAAGGACGTTTCTGTCTGTCTGTTCCAGCCACAGGTCCAAAATGGAAGCAGTTACAAACATGAAACTTCACACACACACTGATTAGGTCTCGAGGTTGTACACCTGGGTGCCCGGTTAGGTCAGCTGTATGCCCTTGACGATATATATATATATATACATACATTATAACTGCAAACACGCAGTATAATTAACGTAAAGAACGACGCTTTATAGGAGAATATTCCGCGCAAGATGAGAGCGAAAGAACGAAACAAATATATATATATATATATATATATATAATATATATATATATATATATGGACACAACACACACACACACACACACACACACAACACACACGAATTAGGTCGAACGGAATTGAGTCAACTGAGATAAGGTCGCACTCCAAACTCTAGGTTAGTGACGGTTTTTAGTCGTAGTAATACGTAAAATGTGCAACCATTTCGGAAATGGATTAAATGAAATCACGCGATGACGTCGATCAAAATAATAATCGAAATCGATTGTTCCAGTTTTTCGTACCGCGAAACACTGTCGAAGGGAACAGTTTAGAATTTTATGTAATTCCAGTTTCAGTTTCATTCGAAATGTGTTTTCGTACAATTTAACGCATTAGCAATCAGGAGAGAAAGTGGATCTCTCGCTCAATGTCGTAACGAAATTTGCTGAAATAAAATTGCGCACTAAGTTATATATATATATATATATATATATATATATATATATATATATATATATATATGGGATGAATTTCACAATTAAACACGTGAAATGAATGAATGATGCAAACTCACGAGGAAAAGGAAAAATGATTCTAAAGCCTTTCGTGTATTCAGAAGTACACCTCGTCAGGGAATGAAGGGAGAAGGCGAGTTGCCGAAAATATATATATGTACAACGGGACAGAAAAACAAAAAGATTAGCGCATGATTAACGAGAGTTGATTAAAGGCAAAAAGGTATTTTAAGAGGATATTGCCAATTATATACATTCCCACACTGTTATTGAAATTATTTTTAAAATGGATAAATGCACATTCTAGAATATTCCTTTCAGTTACCTTACCTTACCTTATGAACCTTATGTTGTTTCGTGTGTTGGTCTCTCTTCACACGGAGGTCAAGCTGGTGGCCCCGCCTCTAGGTCTGGCCTGGTGGAGGAGCGAGTTACTTTCTTGCGCTCTCCACCGTACATAGCCAGGCACGCCCGGCTCATCTGGTACTGTCCTGAGCCAGGCATCCAGTCTTTTCTTGAAGACTTCAACTTTGACCCCCGTTACGTTTCTGAGGTCCTTAGTTATATCTCTGTTTTTAACGAGCGCTTTGGAACTGTCCCACTTGATACTATGATTACATTTATGCATATGGTTGAACAATGTATTAAAATTATTTGCTGTTCTGCACGCGTATTTATGCTGTTTCACCGTAATATCTAACGTTTTTCCCGTTTGGTCTACATATACCGAGTTACATTGTGTACATCCGATCGAATACACACAGCCAACCGCATTATTCGGGCTGTTCTTTATTAGGCGTGATTTAACAGTATTATTATACTTAAAGAATACGTTGTTTGGTACCGGTATATAGATGATATTTTATGCCTTTGGCCTAACAATTTTCATGCTGACTTATGTCTTGGTAGTCAATGATTTTAGTCCCATCTATTAATATTAAGTTCACGGTTGGAAAGGAAAATGATGGAAGCTCATCTTTTCTGGATCTAAAAATTCGGAGATGCTTTAATCAATTCAAATTTGAAGTTTATCGTAAGCCTACTAAAAATAACTCTTATGTCCATTTTTATTCTGACCATCATCCCTCGATTAAATCTTCTATTTTCTCTGCTATGTTTCTAAGAGCATTGAGAGTTGTCAGTCCTGAATTTTTAGATTCCGAGTTATGCAATATCATGAACGTTGGTACTAAATTATGTTATCCTATTTCATTTCTAGATAACTGCCTTAGGAAAGCCAAGAATAGGTATTATAATAGTGTAACTGTAAAGGAATTTGAGCGTAAGAATATCTTTAGCCTACCTTACCATGTTAATTTTCAACATCTTCCGACTTTACTTAAATCAATTGGTATCAACGTAGTCTTTAAGTATAATAATACTGTTAAATCACACCTAATAAAGAATAGCCCAGATAATGCGGTTGGCTGTGTGTATTCCATCGGATGTACACAATGTAATTCAGTATGTAGGCCGATAGGCCAAACGGTAAAAACGTTACATATTAAGATATTAGGGTAAAACAGCATAAATACGCGTGTAGAATGGCAAATAATTCTAATGCATTGTTTACCCATATGTATAGACATAATCATAATATCAAGTGGGACAGTTCTAAAGCGCTCGTTAAAAACACACATAATTGAAAGGAATATTCTAGAATGTGCATTTATCCATTTTAAAAATAATTTCAAGAACAGTGCGGAAATGTATAAAATTGACAATATCCTGTTAAAATACCTTTTGCCTTTAATCAACTCTGGTTAATCATGCGTTAATCTTTTTGTTTTTCTGTCTCGTATATATTTTTGTCATCTCGCCTTTCTCCCTTCATTCCCTGACGAGACGTACTTCTGACTACAGGAAAGGCCTTGGAATCATTTTTCGTTTTCCTTGTGGATTTGCATCACACACACACACACCTTGTTAACCTTGTTAGGGTTCCGTGCGTCGGTCTTTCTTCACACGGTCAAGCTGGTGGCCCCGCCTCTAGTCTTGGCTTGGTGGAGGAGCGAGTTGCTATGTATATAATAAATTATATATATATATATATAATTCAGATGTGGGATTTTATATTTCATCAAAATCATTATTACAACATCAAGCGAAAGGTCCCCATTCTCTCCTGCCGGCTATTGTTTCAAACCCCTTTATCGAATTGCGATATTCGGTTGATGTTAGAGTGAAAGCAAAAGTCCTCTTATTTACAGTAATGAAAGTTGGTTTGCCACTTTTCAAATATTTTCACTTTGAAACTTCCGTTCTCGATTGGTGACCTTTTTATATACACACACACACACACACACACACACACACACACACACACACACAGAGCAGATAGAGTGGCTAGACGAGGGGGAGGGTGTTGCATCTACGTGAAAAACACGTTCACATGTGAAGTGAAGGTAAACAAATCAAACAGCACAGTTGAAGTTATTATATTAGAAGTAAAAGAACTGAACATAACTATTATGAACATCTACAGACTAGAGATCTGCACGGGTACGGGTAAGTCCATAGGCCCATGGGCGGGATACGGGCGGGCCGATGGACATCAAAGTAGATCATATTATTATAGGAGCGTGCATGCATTGAAGTACAATTTGAATCTCGTAAAACAATTTTTCATAATATTTTTAAAACTACAGTAAAAGAAAAAGGATTTTTCAAAATATTAATCTATGTTAATTTTTTTAATTATAACTTTCATTACCAATCTGGTCCTCCTGTAATGGAGATTCTCCATTACAGGAGGACCAGATTGAATGTGGAAACCGTGGAAAATTTATTATTTTTACGCAGCAATTTATAAAATTGCAAAGGTAAGAACTTTATTAAACTCTATTGGTGAAATATTCTTTATTTTACTGCTGAGTGGCTAAAATGCTTTCAAAAATTGCAAAAAATAAATTTTCATTATTTCAAAAGACCTTCACAAAAGAACGGACTGGGCCAGGTACGGACTTTGTCATGAAACACAACGGGCGGGTACGGCCGGGCCGGGCGGGCCTCTGTAAATATTGACGGACACGGTCCGGGTACGGGACTAAAATATCGGCCCGTGCAGAGATCTACTACAGACCACCAAACACTACAAAGAGTGAATTCCAATTTGCTACAAATTAAATAGAAAACATTAAAATTATTTGAAACTCCAGCGACAAATATTCTACTTTTCGGAGATTTTAATTTCCCATTCATTACATGGAAGAAAAATGACGAAGTTATATATGTCGAGAAGTTTCATGGCAACATTACTAAAGATGATAGAACCCAAGCAACAATGCTATTAGATATCCTGGAACATTACGTCCATACCCAGGAAATCTGTGAAGCCACGAGAAAATAGAACGTTTTGGATTAAATCTTGACAAATAACAACGAGATGATAATAATAAATAAAAAAGTAACGCGCACAAAGTTCTCCGACCATAACCTCATCGATATATAATTGAAGTTAGCACCCAGAGGTCCGAAAACGCATCCGAGAGAGGCAGATGGAACATTTGAAGGCTTAAACATAAATTCAAAGAAAGTAAATTGGGAAAACGTAAATAAAGATTTAAAGGAGGTAAATTAGGAATTGTTACTTCACGAGAAGACTCCACAAGAAATACTATGTATAATAGAGACTGAAACCAAACCTATAATACTGAAACATCTTCCAGAGAGACAGGAAAGAAAACGTAGGAAGCTCGAGAGGAAAATCAGGACATTATTCAGGCAACGAAGACAAACTGTAAAACATCTCCACCAGTGATGTAGGTCTCGAGATCGGTCTCGGTCTCGAGACCGATCTCGAGACCCAATTTGCAGATCTCGATCTCGGTCTCCGCTATTTAGATCTCGGTCTCGATCTCGGTCTCGACAGACGCGGTCTCGGTTTTTCTCCCCGAGACCTTTCGAGACCTCTCGAGACCGTAATGAAAAATACATGTTATTGGCATACTCATGATGGTGGCTTGGTTGAACAGACACAATCCAGAATGTTTATGAAAGTTTGTAAAAGTAAGGGACTCTAGGTATTCACTAATCAGTCACCCTGTTTTGAGTTACCACGTTTGTCTTGCGGGGGTGTGTGGGTCTGGATTTTTTTAGGTTAGCGCTACAAAAAAATTGCTCCCCCCCCCGCCCCCGTCAGATTAATTTTATTGAAAATGGAAACACTAAATAGAGAATTATATATATTATATATACACTACAGTATATAGGTATATATTATAAGGCCACTTAGTGTTGCCAAACGGCGTGTCAACTTCTGTGGCGTGATGAAAACGATTATCCTCCCATCCAATATGTATTAGAAAAAATAAAATGCTTCACACAAAAATAATGCAAGAAATATAGCATAAAGAAAACAGTACCGATAAATTCAATAAAGCATAGAGTAGTGGGTAGTGGGTACGTTCATTGAACCTTCTGTTCAATGAACCATCTGAGAAAGTAGTTATTAGTTTATTAATATACTTAACATAGTCTAATTTTCATAGTAGTGTAAAACAAATTGAAAGGGCATGAGCTTGGTCTCGGTCTCGATCTCGGTCTCGAATTTTAAGGGTCTCGATCTCGAAAGGTAGATCTCGACCTCGAACCATTGATCTCGGTCTCGATCTTGGTCTCACAGGATTCGGTCTCGGTCTCAGTCTCAGTCTCAGTCTCGGACTTGGTGGTCTCGACTACATCACTGATCTCCACAGATGCAGAACTGATGCAAAGAGACTCAAACTAGAGAGGAAACTTGGCGAGATAGAAATGGACCTAAAGCAAACATTCATACATAAGACAAACGAGGAGGAAAACAAGGTAGCAGAAAACAAAAAATAACCCAAAATACTTCTACACGTTTGCAAAAAGAAAAATGCAGTGTAAGGAGACTATTGGTCCATTGATAGGTGGGGAGGCCGAATACACAAATGACCCGAAAGAAATAAGCGAACTGCTTAGGGAACAATTTAACTCTGTGTTTAGCACCCCTAAATATGAGATGGAAGTGGAAAACCCAGGCGAATTTTTCGACATAGATACAAATCAACCAAGAACAAATTTTGGCACAAATCTATTAATGGACTTCGAGTTCACGGAAGGAGATGTAATTACGGCCTTATCATACAGATGCGAGACAATTCAGCGCCAGGGCCAGACACATGGAGTGCCACGTTTCTGAAGAAATGCAAAGAGACTATTGCCAAACCGCTATACTGACTATGGAAGAAATAACTCGACATACGACAAATTCCATTTCCTTTAAAGAACGCGAACATTGCCCCTCTATTTAAAGGTGGTAACAGCAATGCCCAAGAATTATCGGCCAGTTGCTCTCACCTCACTCTTTATAAAGTGTTTTGAGCGTATAATTAGAGGCAAAACTACCTACTACCTACAAGAAAACGACTTGTACAACCCAAATCAACATGGCTTCAGGGCTGGAAGATCATGTCTATCACAGCTACTAGACCACCAGAAGAAAGTATTGAAAACATAGTGTCGAGGATAAATCATGGATGTAATATATACGGACTTTGCTAAAGCCTTCGATAAATGTGACCATGGAATCATAGCACACAAACTTAAGAATACAGGAATTACTAGAAAGCTAGGAAGGTGGATTTTTAATTTCTTGACGCAAAGAACACAGAGTGGTGGTAAACAGAATTAAATCGGAAGTCTCGGAATTCGTGAGCTCTGTTCCACAAGGGACAGTATTAGCTCTCTTGCTGTTCATAATAATGATTGCAGATATTCAGGACAGTATTGTATCATGTTTCGCGGATGACACAAAGATATGTAAGGAAATGTTGAACGAAGGTGACATAAGAAAATTACAAAACGACATTGAAACATTATTCCAGTAGGCAGAAGACAACAATATGAAGTTCAACGAAGAAAAATTCCAACTTCTAAGATATGGTAAGAACAAGGAGCTACAGAAAAAAGGGTACAAAACTCCGCAAGCCAAACAGAACACGAAATCCACAAGTCAGGGATCTTGGAGTAATAATGTCGTCGGATACAGAATTCAGAGAGCACTACATCATCAAAATTACAACGACTAGAAAAATAATGGGAATCATCTGGAAGAGCTTCCGCAGCAGAAAAGCAAACATCATGCTCAAATTATGGAAGAGTCTAGTCCTACCAATAATTGAGTATTGCTCAGTACTCCCAAGCCCATACAGAAAACGAGACATTGCGAACATTGAAGCTATACAAAGGACTTTTACGTCTAAGATAGAGGAAACGGAAGGTGAAGACTACTGGTTTTGACTAAAATCCCTGGAACTCTACACTCTCGAAAGAAGGCGTAAGCGGTACACAATAATATACATATGGAAAATACTTGAGGGCTCTGTTCCTAACTTTAGAAATGAAATAGAAACAAACTGGAATGAGAGACGAGGCAGATTTTGTACGGTTCCAGCTGCGGTGGGACAAGAGGCCATGAAAACGAGGCTGGAAAATACCCTCAGAATACAAGGCCCAAAGCATTTCAATGTCCTACCAAAAGAAGTGAGGAATCTCCAGCAAACCGACCTGAATAACTTCAAGAACCAGCTGGGCAGATTCCTGTGCAAAGTCCCTGACCAGCCATGCGTGGCTGGCTACGAGGGCAGGAGGAGATTAGACAGCAATTCCCTCCACCAAATCTCGCAAATGAGGCGGGATGCTGCAGAGGGGTCGACCGCAGGTCGATCCTGAACCGTCGTTCAAACTCACCTAAAGTATATGCACAGACCGTGCGTGGAACAAGGTCCTCTTCTGGGAAAATTAATCCACTAAAGTCCGAATAAGTAATGGTAAATGATAAAGACTATAGTTTTTTTTCTTTTCATGATGTTAGCCCGACGTGGGCAACGGGTCACGCGCAAAGAGGCCCCAAAGATATAACTTTCCTCACCAGCTATCTGCATAGCAGATAGGATCCAGCTTTGGGACAGGATCTAGGGGTTATATTTTTGTGGCCTCTTTGCGAGTGGCCGTTGCCCACGTTGGACTAACATCATGAAAAGGAAAAACTAGTCTTTGTCATTTACCATTACTTATTTGGACTTTAGTGGATTAATTTTCCCAGAAGAGGATCTTGTTCCATGCACGGTCTGTGTGTATCATGAAAAAACCTCAGGGGACCATTCTGAGTTCAATACCATATATATACAGGGTGAGTCAGAAGTTCTGCCTCAAAAGTTATTGTTGAGGCAGGACTGTTGACTCACCCTGTATATATGTTTTATCGTCTATTGTTACATCATTTGAACGGAGAACGTAGTTACTCATTCAGCTGCCGAATAGATCCAGAAATTTCCAGCGGAAATTTGTTCATTAGCTATTGTTATACAGTCAGGCCAAAAAGTCCCGTTGCGAAACTCCGTTTTCCGCAGCACTCCGATTTTATAATTTTAACTTTCGAAGTTTCATAGTCGGTTGGTTGAGGATTAGATTCGGACTGCAAAAGTTTCGGGTTCGATTCCTGTTGAGTTGAGTTTGGCCAGCTACCAATTTCGTTTACTCTGTTAATGGATAAGTCCAGGTGGTTGTCTCTGGGGGTGATTTTTTCTCTTTGTGGAGCGTTTTTCCCCTTTTGAAATACGTTGGCAAAGAATACGGTACCCTTTGTTTATGTAATTTTTACAGTTGCCACGTGGCACTACTGCTTCTCGTTAGATCATCGAGGCTAAGCGACGTTGGGTTTGTTCATTAGTTGCGTGGATGACCGTCTTCCGCATTCAAATGATGTACTGGTATAGACTTTTAGGTAGGTCGGTTCCCACATAACGCTATAGGTCCCCCTCCGTCACATGACGGTTGCAGTTATACGAAAGAAGTTGAACAACCGCTAAAAATACAGAGAGGACCGACGAAAGTAAATAAACACGTTCGTTTTTTTTTCAAAACTACTTTTTTTTATTATAAAAATCAATAAATAATAATAAATTAAATCCAATCATGATATTTAAAATCATGTTCCATTTCCATTTATTGATACAATAAACTTATTATTTATTCACTTTTATAATCAAATAAAAAAAAACTAAAAAAAAAGTGTATTTACTTTTGTCTTCCTTCTGCATTTCGTCGCAATGGTTGACAAAGAATTGATAAGAACGTTTTATTTTTCGTAAGGACTTACAAAACATGCGTACAACCGTAAATACAATAAAAAAATAACTTAAAACTTTTATATAAATAATATAGATCATTGAGTAACAGGTTGTATTCGAGTTATATTCCGAAGCAGAATTTAGTGTCGCTTATTTTTACATTAAATTAGTGTGTTTACGCGAAAGCTAACTCGTAAAGGTTGAAGACCCTCGAACACGGCGAAGGAAGGTTCAGAGATTCCCGCATCGGTATTCATCACTATGCGTTTATTAACACTTGTAATTAACGAATGATCTGGGCCGTTGTCAGCTCACAGTTGGCCCTTCATTCAGATAAGGGTGATGATGCATTGGTGTGTGTGTGTGTGTGTGTGTGTGTGCGCGCGCGCGCGCGCGCTTTGTGTCAGAGTATTTATCCTAAATCACTGTAAACAGGTTTGCAAGGACTTGAGAAGTGAAGAGTATGATATGCGAGGTTTTTTTTTAAACTGAATCGGATTGAAGGGATTAATTGCGAATGTTTATAGATCCGTTGTTTGAGGGGGAGGGGGAAGGGGAGGGGGCTAACGGTAAGAGTTGTTTAACCTTCATCGCATAACGGCAAATGTTACCTAGTGCAGCTTTACGGAGGATCCCAACTACCTACGGGTCGCTACATCATCCGAACGCGGAGGATGGTCAATTACCATTCAATTATTGAACAGACCTAATGTCCCCCTAACTTTGCTGATCTAACTGGAAGCGGTGTTACAAAGGTAACTGCAACGTAGCCCCGAAAGAGGGGGATGATGATTTGTTTTTAAGAGCTTGGATGAATGGATGGACGCACCTTGTGCCAACGTTGTATGTTTGTTTTAATCCTTTCCCCTCGAAGATAAAATGAGGGGAAAGTTTCCGCTCGTGTTCATTGCACGATTTCATCAATAACTTTCAATTAATTTCCTCTATTGTTTTGTATTGTTTCGCGCGAAAGAGGGATGGAAAGGTAATTGTACTGTCGGCTAATGAAGTGGAGATGGGGTCAGGGAAGGAAGGATGAGGGGATAGGAGGGCAATACCAAGAGCATTCGTACGCAAATTTCTGATTGGACCCTTAAATCGTGATTGAAACTGAATGTGGTCCATTTTAATCATCTCTTCAATCGCGATTGATTGATCATGATTAAGTGAAGGACTGTTGTGTGAAAGTTTGTTGGGGAGGGGGGGGGGGGTAATATAAAGTACTCTCGCTGATACTTGAAGGCTGATATGTTGCATACAGGAATTGGTAGCGTTATGTACTGTACCGTCAAGTATAAGCTGTACATACCAGCTCTTCATATATGGTGCATTGTGTATGCGTATGTGATTCAAAAGTCGTGCTTCAAAGGTATTGTAGTTATTTTAGAGGCACCACTTTTGAATCCCCCCATATATATATATATATATATATATATATATATATATACACACACAGTATATATATATATATGTGTGTATACCGTATGTATATATATATATATATATATATATATATGTATATATATATATATATATATATATGTATATATATATATATATATATATATATATATATATATATATAGAAACGACGTAAGTATAGAGTGGTGTTCTGCACACGAGGAAGAGAAATAAACAAATGAAAAATAGGCACCCGCCCGGGAATCGAACCCAGGATCTTCCGATTGCCGGTCAGACGTGCTAACCATTACACTACGGAGCCACGATAGTCAGAAGTTGTAATTCTCCTACATAGGGCAGAAACCAATGCCTTGAGAGGGCACCCTCACGATTTACGAGGGTGCCCTCTCAAGGCATTGGTTTCTGCCCTATGTAGGAGAATTACAACTTCTGACTATCTTGGCTCCGTAGTGTAGTGGTTAGCACGTCTGACCGGCAATCGGAAGATCCTGGGTTCGATTCCCGGGCGGGTGCCTTATTTTTCATTTGTTTGTTATTTCTCTTCCTCGTGTGCAGAACACTCCTCTATACTTACGTCGTTTCTATACGTTAATATACTGCGCGGTCATTGCAGTTAAATGTACATATTCACGATTTGCGAGGGCATGACTCCAGATTTGAAAAAATTTACTGGAGCACAGCTTTGAATTTACTTTTTTCCCCCTTACACCACTAGATAGGTTAATGATAGTAAACTCTTGAATTGACGACATACCAATTACAAATTGTTTTAGCTAAACATAATAATACAATAATGTACAGTTTATAACTCACCTTAAGTTTATTTATTCATTGCAGCAGCAACAGTGGACGATGTTAGACCTTGCATGTAGGCATTTGTTGTGAATTTACCGCCATGTATGCTTGGCCACTGATCAATGGCTTTCTGTGTGATCATTACAGCAGATCTAGTGCCTGGAGCTGGACCCTCCTTCACAATTCTGCACAGCTTAGTCAAATGAGATGGCTTAATGGATCCTTTGTGTTCAACAATGTAACCAAGAATGGAGAATGTCCCTTCAGCTGGTGCTTCACTCCAGGCAGTTGATCCATCTTTATCAAAATGCTTTAATCTCTCTGTGATTCCTTTCCACAGCTGTTCTATATATTCTGTCAGCCAATTTATCACTGAGTCTTTTGTAAAACTACTTTCAGATCTGGTTCTGGATGGTCTAGCAACTTTAACAACCTGGTAGTAATCAGAACGTTTCTTGATGTATTTGTAAACTTCATTTAGGATGTAATCCTCAGCTGTTAGTTCCTTTTGCTGCCCAGTGGTATCGTGCTTAAATTCAGAAACTACATCATTTGCATTTCCTCCATTAGCTAATTTGGAAATTGTTTCCATCACTCTTAACATAACAGTTTTCCCTCCTTCTTTATAAAATATATTTTCTACAAATTCTGCACTAACTGTGGTTTTTTGAGCTACTTGCAACATAATCTTTGTTACATAGGAAATCAATACATAGAACTTGGCACTAATTTCTTTCTCTTGTGGATGATCAAAAAAACAATTTTCCACAAATATGTCAAATTGATCAAATTCGTAATTAACCATGCGAGTATCAGATTTGAGTTTTGGTCTCTTAAAACCAATGATATTGTCAAGAACCATATTGGTATAGTCAAGGCCTGATCTCAGATTTGAAGAGTGATTCTGAATAAAGTCTAAAAGCTCACTTAGTTTACAAATTTTCTTCAATGCATCAACGTGGGCTCTGTTCACAAGATGCATTAAGTCCCATCGAAATTTGAAATTTTCTCCAAACAACTTTTTCATTTCGTTTTTAAATGGCTCGTTGTCCTTACAAAAAGCCCCATCTCCAACCATTCCAGATACCTTGGATTTAATTGCTTCTTCAGATAGTTTCAAGTGATTAGGAGACTTCAACACATCAAAAATTTCATTGGCCAAATAAACTCCTGATTTGCTGCGTACTAAATTTATCCCAGCAAGTTTTACAGTCTTATCTTCTTCACTCATAACTAATACAACTAGCATGCTTAATCCCAAAATTGTTCCAATGTCAGCTGTTATTGTTACTGAAGTTTGTTCTAAGAACCACTTTACAGTTTGTTCTTTAAGTTGATTATCTAATAGCTCACAAATTGTCTCGCACGCATGTGTGCTATGATTCAAATTTCCAACCTCACAACCTGACCTATGTAATACAGCTAGAAGTACTGGATATAGAGCCCATGCAGTGTTTGTTTTCATTATGTAGTATAAGATGTTGCCACATAAGTCTTCTATGCGTTTAGTAGTGTTCCGAGAAGATGTTTTCATCACTTCATAAACAGCAGCTCTTTGATGATGCTGAAGTTTAATTAAATGTCTCTTCAGGTGGGTTTTCAGATTTCTAAACCATCTCTCTTGATTTTCTCCTTGTTTGCATACATAGGTTAAATCTTTAACATTGAAGTAACCTTTTATGTTAGAATGTTTGTCTGAAGCACATGCTTTGGGGTCTGTGCAAGCTATGCAATATAATGTAAACATTTTATCATCAGAAGCATCATCAATTTCTTCTTGATTATCATCATCATCTTCATCCTCAACAGCTATATCTACATCAGGCATATTAGTGTCACTATTTGCAATGTTTTCCATTATATCACTTGGTACTGAAAATGAATCATCAGCATGCCCTAGATCCTTCTTTTCCACCAATTTGAATGTAGATTTGATCAAATCATTGTTCAGGATTTCTTGTATTGATTTAAACTTGCTTAAATGGGCTATGGAAATGTCAAATTTGTTGCTTTTTGCTTTATTAGATTTGGATGCAACACTTGAACTTGAAGGCATATTTTGACTCTTCTCTTTATTAACCACAACAGCTTGGTGAGTTTCTTTAAAGTTTCATTTTCTAGATTAGCAGTTGATGAAGTTGGTTCATTTTTCTGAGGTCTAGCACTAGCACATTTTGTGAACAAACTAAATGACTGCTTTGCCGTATCTCTTTGCTGCACTTCATCCTGGTATTTCTTTACTGCAATATCTAAGCTGTGGGCCCAAACTCTGGGACCTCTTGTATTGTAACAAATATTTTTTTTGGAATTAAAATGTTCCTCCCAGTTTGGCTTCTTTGAATATTTGTTCTTGCATTGACCACAAAAGTAACCCCTTTTAACACCCTCACTTTTCTCTCCAACTTCATCAATATTAGGATCCATTATTGATTATTGACTACCTGAAAAAATACAAAATAAGTAAAAGTTAGTGAATATAGTATGGTAAAAGTGAGTAAAAGTAAGTAAATATAGTACAATGAAAGTAAGTAAAAGTAAGTGCTTTAAACTTAGTAAAAGTAAGGAAGAGTAAGTAAAAGTAGGTAAGTTAAAGTAAGTTTAAACTTAACTAAACTTTTCAATTCTAGTCATATGGTGGATTACTTAAAACCGCACAAGTAATTATCTGGCCAATTTATCAAACCTGGCCGAGATCAATGGAACATAGTCCAATCCTGATAATTTTATATTAAAAAAATATACGTTTTAATAAAATTTTAATTATTAAAACATTGAAGCTTAACAAAAAATAAAAATAATTGTTAAATATGGAATTACCAACTAAACTTAAAATAACTAAATTTGTAATTTAAAAAAATTGGTTTGTACAAGAACGTATACGCAAAAAAATTGCATAACGTCTAGCGGATGAACAAAACCCAAACCCAAATTTACTTTTTCTCATGGTCAAATTTACTGGAGCAATGCTCCCAAGATCCCAGGAATCTGGAGTCATGAACTGGGGTGCCTGCGTCCCTCCAATTACTGGCGAGTCAATTATTCGGCCAATAAAACTGTAGAAGAGAAACGTAGCCATGAAAATATTAAGCTTCACAAATTTTAATACAATGAGTTTGGATGTGAAGCTTAAGATTTTCATTGTTGCGTTGGGTTGGGGGTGTCAATTGTTAAGCTTGCCAAAAGTTCCTCGTGAACTTAAAGTAAATATTAAACTTTCACTGCCTCAATAATTTCTTTTCAAAATCTTCAGTATCCGATTTCAGCTTTTGAAATAATCTTTTTGACAGACTTGACAGACTGCCTCAATTGTAATAAAAATAGAATAGAAATTCAAATTTTTGTCCGATTGAAAAAAATTTAAATTTTCTCCTAAGTTTCGATTAATTTTAAGCAATTTTCAATGGTTTCTCTCCAAAAAACCGTTTCTGTATTTTGGATGGGACAGACAGACAACATTAGCCTATTATATATATATAGATAGATAGATAATAATAATTCAGTGTTTATTAGTAAAATAAGTATTACGATATTACAACAATTTTTAATAAAATGTATGTATTTATTTTTCCTATGTAGTTTGGCTCTTAAGTTCTAGGCGTTGACTGTAGCTCTCAGATTGATTATAAGATAAAAATAATTTTATATTAAATAGGTAGTTACGATTTGGTAGTATAAATATAATGATTAATTATTATTATCATATAAAACAAAGTTCGTAGTTATGATTGTGTAATTGTAATATATAAATAGGGTTAATTATGATTTATTATAAGATAAAATGAAGACATAGATAGTTATGAATTGTAATGTTATGATTAATTATAAAATAAACAAACATTTCGAAGGGAGTCGTGATTATGTAATATTTTAATTTTTTGGATCACCTGAAGATCAGGGCCCCCAGCCTTGTTTAGTTAGCTTTATAAGGCTAACTAACGAAAATATAACGACCTAACTTAACCAATCGTCAAGGGCGTACAGTTGATCTAACGATTGGTTAGGTTAGGTCGTGATATTTTTGTTAGTTAGCCTTATAAGGCTAACTAAAGAAGGCTGGGGTGGGGCCCTGATCTTCAGGTGATCCAATTTTTTGACTAATATGATTAGGATTACTTATAAGATAAAGCAAGGTTTATATTCCTGTATAGTATTTCTTTTTCGGACACGCAAAAGAACGTTTGATTGATATGAGACGTTGGGGGCGAATAAACCAAAATCCCAAATGGTTAATTCGCCTCTATTCGCCCGAGCGCCTCATATGAGAAATGAATTCTGTAAACGTTATGCATTAAATCTTGGTCGTTATAATACAGTAATTATGGAAGTAGTATAGATGCAAATTTTACAGCCACCTTTTTTTTTCTTTTTGTTCTATCGTCTCGCAGTAAGTTTCTATATTTATGTAGAGGACTAGTTACGCTAGTAGGTTTTGTTACTCTTCACTAGTAGTTAGCTAAATTTTACTGAAGTTTCAGGTAAAAATATTATATAAATTATTAAAGTTTTTCGTAATCTCCATTTACAGTATGTTGTAAAAAAAAAATTGTAAACATTTATTAAATATATAAAATATACTTTCTTTTAATTAAACCTAGACCCTTACAGGCTACAGCATAAAAACGAAGAATATAGATAATTATATAGCTAATAAAGTACGATAATTGCTAAATTTTATAAAAACAAAAAAAATCTGGTATGCGTGTAAAAATTATAAAAGATTTGATATTAATTAATGTTAGGCCTAGGCCCAATAGCGGTGTTTCGCAATCTTTTTTTGTTTTGTGCTGGCGGCCCACTTTCGATAAAAAAAAGTGCCCCCCCCCTCACTTCCCTAAATGATAATGCAGCACACATTTCAGCTGTAAATGCAGCTCCAGAACTATTTCTCACTTGACGATGGAAGGCTTGGCAAGAGGTGGATACTTGATCCGTTCAGTGAAAGGGTGGTATAGTCTGCTGCATTTGCAGGAAACCTATACGATAAACTGATTGAACGTTCTTCTGACAAAACCCTGCAGTTGTCATTCCCATCAAAAAAATTGTGTACGTTTTGGACAGAACCGAAAAATGAATATCCAGAATTGGTGTCTGAACCATTGAAAGTTTTAATTAACTCCATTTGCATTCCCATACTTATGCGAATTGGGCTTTTCGTCACTGGTTGCTATTAAAACAAAGCAATAAAATTGACTGTTTATGCGTTAGTCTGTGTTTAGTCTTCAGCTGAATATAAGAAGCCAAATTAACGAATAAAGCAGGGACAAGTATCTCGGGGGAAGACATAGACTAACAGTTATGAATGAAGATTACTTCTAACAAAATATTTTCAACTGCAAACGTAGCATATTACACGAGTTTCACACCTAAAAAATAATCTGTCTGATTCGTAATCGACATACTGACCACTTCTCGCCATTCCCTGGCTAAAAAAAATTGCCCTTACGGATATCTAATACAGTATTTTGAACTTTTGCTTCTACGTTTCTTTGGATTTCCTGTCTATTCGAGGCATGATATTGTTTTAATTCCTCATTTTTTCCATATCTTAAGAGCTAAAAATTTTCGGTGCTAAATTTCGGGTTGTTGTCTTCTGAGCATTTATTTATACATTTTGTTTGTGTCCGTCGGTAAGGATTTCACATCATCTACATTTCTAATTTTTCTGCTGAGTTTGGTATCGTCAGCAAAGGATGTCACTTGGTTACTTCGTTGTCTGTGTCTGTTAATATGATAATGAATAGGAGTGGGGCTAATACTGTTCCTTGTGGTAATTCCTTCAAATATTTTGATGAGATGCGATGTTAGTGAAATGGACCTATAGTTTTTTGCCTGAGATCTGTCTCCTTTATATATAGGGAGTTTAGGGACATATCTAATACAGGGGTGTTTACAGTTTTTAATCACAAAGGCGTCCCATTTTCCCGGACCTGCAGCCTAATGTGATTTCATTTGCCTAATGGCTCGCGCTATATCTTTCGGGGCAAAATCAAAATCGGTTATATTCTCTCTTTGTAGCCTTTTTCAAAGAAGGTATTGTGATCAGAAACCACTTTGTCACTTTTTGGGGCTCTGAAAATTGATTCATAATGAGCTTTCAGTGTTTCAGATATTGTATTTCCTTTAGATCGTCAGTTAGTTCATTATTTTGATTCGTTAAGGGCCCCGATAGTTGCGCCAGTTACTGTTTTTCTCTTCGCATTTTGAATTTATACAAGTATTTTGGGTTTTTATTACTTTTATTACCACATCATCCTCTTCCCTCTCTGAATGACCCTTAAGGAGAGATTGTATTTCCTTATTCTTTCTCTCTAGCTTTTCTTGTATCGTTTTTCTGTTATTGTTAACTGCAGTTTATTAATTTTGAAGCCACACACTTCGTTTTGCAAAATATTTCTCGCCTTTGCCTCTCGAAATAGTTCCTCTTTCCTGCTTTTTTGGAACATATTTTCCTAAAATTTCTAGCAGTATTTCTTCTTAGATTATTACCATCTCTTCAGTTGTTTTGCCCATGAAAATTGTTTTTCAGTCTATCTGAGCCATATTTGGTCTGATTTATTCCCAATTTATAGTCTTGGAACTAGGTTAAAATTTCAGATTTACTGTGTGTGTGTGTGTGTGTGTGTGTGTGTGTGTGTGTGTGTGTGTGTTCTTTTAAGGTTGTCGACATAGTTTATATTTCGATAATTTCGCAGTCGGATATAATCGTTGGGGTTTTACGTCATAAGTTAGGTGGTTGTTGTTGTTGGTGAATACCAGATCCAAGCAGTTATTTTTTTCTGGTGTTCTGTTATTTCTTGTGTTAACATAAATTCATTCATTAAAACCATCAGCATAGCTATTTGTTGTTCCTGATACTCTCTTGCGCTCCCTTTGTCTCTTGGTTTATATATGTATATATTTCTTCCTACTCTTTTGTACTTTATAAATTGGAAATTAAAGTATCCACATATTATACGAGTATTGCGAGGAGTTGGGGAGTTTAATTAAGGACTTCATTAGGTTTCTGACAACGGCAACGGCATCAGAGAATTTAGCAGTTGGAGTGTTCGGAGGTTCGTAAATGACTATTGGTATCATGTTTAAGTTTTCAATTTTTACTGCTAAAAGTTCTGCGTAGCCGTAGGTAGCTGTTTGATTTAGTTATTTGTGTTTCTGCCATATTACTCGAGCGTGTACGAGTATATAGCACAGCCACCTTTTTTTTTCTTTCTGTTCTATCGTCTCGCAGTAAGTTATAACCATTAATTTTTAGTTCTCTTCTACCTATTCAGTATTCGCAGTTTTCACAATCTCCTTAGCAGTCTTTAAGATGCGTTTCTGTGAGGCATACGATGTCGGCTTTTGTTTCATCCACGAGTCTTTTCATGTCGGAAATTTTGTTTAGGGAGTTGTTCGATTTGAGTCCTTGAATATTTGCCATGACCATATTTATGTTTTCAGTTTCGTGTTTTCCCTCGTTCATTTCAAATTCGTTATCCTTCAATGTCACACGTTTCATAGTTCTCTGAGAAAGATCCGTTTCGGTTTACCTGGTTTGGTAGAGTCTTGCCTGATAACGGTTCGGCTCAGAGGTTCTCAACCGTGTCGACTGTACGTGTTGTATGAAATTTAGTAGTCTTAAATGCAAAAAACTTCACTTTTTTTCTACGTGAAGGTCAAAATATGAAAATAAAAACCCACTCTAATAGACAGAGTTTATTTCCACGACAGTTTCGACGCCCACTGGCATCCTCCTAGGGTGGATACAGAAACGCGAATGAACCAAAACAAGAGGGAAAAAAACAAGAGGTCCCTGGACTGTTTTTCCCTCTTGTTTTGGTTCATTCGTGTTTCTGTATCCACCCGAGGAGGATGCCAGTGGGCGTCGAAACTGTCGTGGAAATAAACTCTGTCTATTAGAGTGGGTTTTTATTTTCATATTAGTAGTCTTATTGTATCGGCGAAGTTGAAAAAATTTGCTTCGCGGTTTGCACCCATAGGTTTCTTATCTTCCCTATTGTTCTCAGAATTTGTTGGTTGGTGATGGTGGTAGCACTTTTTAGCGTATTTGCAGTTCCCATATCTTGCGCATTTCTTTCAAATGGTCTGGTGATAGAAATTGCAACTAACGCCAAATTTACAGTGACCATCGTTATTATAGAAAAATTTACACTAGGTTGGGTGTTCATATAAACACTGTCCCTTTCTATATCCACAATTTTACCCCTTGCATTGTACCCGCATACAGTCTTCCATATTCTTTCTCGGGGCCTTTGTTTTTGTAGTTTGATTCATTTCATTATTTGGAGATGATAACCTCCGCATATTATCGGGGTTGTCCTTTCGGTCTTCGTTATTTACGCTCGTGTTTTCCGTCTGATCTTCGCGTGTTATTTTTGATGCCTCATTTTCACTCTTTTCGAGTGTTGATTTTCTCTGTTTTTGCTTCCGTATTTTGTTTCTTTTCCCGTTCCCCTCTTGTCGACATTCTCCTTTTCTTCTTTGGTTTCTTCTTCAGTCATTTGTTTTGAAATAAATACCACCAAAGAATTTTCTTTCGTGGAACGATCTTCACAAAAGGATTTTATTCCGTTTATCCTCCTGACACTCGTTATAAGAGAGACCCGATTGTCTTCCCATTTTAATCATCTGTAATCAATAAGAGATTGACAGAGATCGTATCGTATCTTATTGCCTTTGTCTCGTCCATTGTTAAATCACAGGACTCGCGGAATTCTCTAATTTGGTTTCACCTTTCTCCTCTTTAATATAATACCGTTTCCTGATTCGGAGTGTTTCAATGTGGGAGATTGCCTTTATATATATATATATATATATATATATATATATATACATACATATACACATGATGTTTAATGAGCAGGTCACCACTCAAATTTTTCGCCTGCAACTTCTTCAATGAAGACTCGAATCCCGATTGCATAGTTTTCGAGTCACTTGCACTTTCCACAAAAGAATTCTTGTGTTTGGCAGGCCGGATGGCACATAGGTGACTGGCAAACCACAAAACACGGGTTCGAGTCGTCAGTTAGGTCGCAGACGAAAAAAAAAATTAATGCTCATCAAACATCATTATTTCAAGCATACTAAATGACAACACACACTCGTATGCCTAAGTCCTAACCTACCTATCAGCAAGCCCATTCCATCTGCCATTTGAACCACCAGACAGATGAGCCAATAAGGAACGACGACACAAAGTGGAGACGACTCATACTGGCTGATGTACGATGATTACATCAGAGAAGGTCAAGTGATTTAAAATTGCAACAATAAAAAATTACTCATCGACGCCTTTAAGAGAAAGTTACTGTTACAAGTAAAAGTACTTATTTGAAAAGTTACTCCGCTAAAAGTAAAGAGTACCGAAAATGTTACTCAAGTACTGTAACGAATTACATTTACATCATTATAGCTCAGTTCAATACGATGTAACTAATAATTAATGTTTGGTGTTTAACTTCTGTAACGACCAGAGCTGGGCAGTATTTAAATACATTTGTATTTAAATACGTATTTAAATACATTTGTGTATTTAGAACTGTATTTATAAATACATTGTTTTTCATGTATTTAAATATAGTATTTAAATACAATGTATTTAAATACTCAAAATATAAAAATGTAAATACTTTTACTGGTTTAATACACGTTCTGTACTAGCACAGTACGACGCGTCGACAGTGTAGTACAGCATGGTTCATGTTTCAACGTGTCAGTTCAATCAGTTGTGTGCCACTCTTAGTCGAAAGCGGTTGATTTCTTTATCGTGTGCGTGTCATGGCTTGGTGAATTAGTGAATGCATATGTTAAAATTTGTATGTATTTAAAATGTATTTACAAATGTATTTAAATACAATTGATGTATTTTGTATTTAGTATCTAAATACATTCGTAAAATGTATTTAGTATTTAAATACATTTCTCCCATGTATTTAGTATTTAGTATTTAAATACATTCAATGTATTTATTGCCCAGCTCTGGTAACGACAAAGATCATATGCAGGACCTGCAGCTTTACGTGAGACCGAGCCATCTAAGGGTCGCTACATCAACGCAGAGATCCAACAACTGCATGAACAGGCGCGGACCTGTACCCATTTCATCGACAAGACCAAACAATTGACACAAAAAATAACAACCTAACTCAATCTAACCCGCAATATACTTGTCGAGAGAATGTCAGGCCGATTAGATGTCGTACAGTAAGTTCGACAAATACAACGTCGCTTAATCTCGGTGATTTCACGGGAAGTGATGTTGCGACGTGGCCACGATGTAGGCTAAGCTGATGACTCGGTCTTGGGCTACGTCACGTAGCCAAAGACGACGCATCAGCTTGGCCGTTTCCTATCTATATGTTTAAAAGACGTTTGATTCGAAGGGAAATGGAGATTCATCGTTGCTTGAAATTATTTTTTAGTCCTTTTTGTTTCAGAACGACTATAAGTCACCGTAATAGGTAGTTTATTTTGGTTGTGGGGACTTTTGGGGGAGCTAGAGGAGAGGGAGGAATGGGACTTTATGATAAAAAAATTATTTGCCAAAAATGTCGTATACATTAGTTGGTGATATGGCGTTTGCCCGAAAATTTAAGTTATGCCCCAAAATCTATTCGATTGCGTCTATTCTTTTAGTCTCTAATACGATATAAATAGACCCGCAAGTTCACCTAACCTGACCTAACGTACTATAAAAGTAAAAGGATGTCTCTTTTCACGTGGCACAATCGAAACGATAGCGTAAACAGTAAAACGAACACATTTTGGGGCATAACTTCAATTTTGGCCCAAACGCTGTAGCCCGATTTTGTCAAGTGCATATTATCGTCAAAAAAATTTATAGGACCTGTTTGACTGAGTCCGTTGGTATATATATATTAGTGATGTAGAGGTTGTCATTTTTCATAGCTCTGCGGTTGCGGAGCTTACAAATAGAGCTACGCGCGGTTGCGGGTATGTACCCTATAGCATCATCAATATTACCTAAGAATAAACAACACAATAAAATATCGCGTTTTAGCCACACGTTTTACAGTCTACAATATAATGACTATAATCTAAACTGTAAAAAGTGTTTCCAGGATGCGGGACGAGGACCCAACGCGTTTTGTATCCCACCAACCACTTTCCCCAACCACCGCCCATTCGAAAGTGGTGTATATAATTATAATATATACTCGTATATACACTATTTAATCCTTATATTTAAATTGATTTGCTGGGAGACTGTATTTCAAAAATAAAAGTTTTTCGGCTTTGTCCCCCTTCAGCCTATTCCTTTTTTCATCGTAGATGATCTCTGCTCCACTAAATAATTGTTCACTTGGAACACTTGAAGGAGGACATCAGAGGACCTTTTGCACCCTTGAGTGAAGTCATGAGGCGCATGACAGGAACAGCATTTGTCGACGTTTATAGCATTTATAGCCATTACAGCATTTGGTTGCCCTAGTAAGAAGATATCCTCAAACAACCGCGATAACCACACTGATAAATGCGGTTGCGGACAAACCGCAACATCACTAATATATATATATATATATATATATATATATATATATATATAATATATATATATATATATATATATATTGTCAGAAAAGAAAAGAAAAAAAAGCATAAATGCAAAGTGAAAATAATAAACTGTTAAATTAGTTAATTTAATTTCCCTTTGATATTCCAGAAGAGTTTGGAGCAGCGTTTTGTGTGTTTCAATGATATTAAAGGGATGTCGTGTTACGTGATTAGCTTCAGAAGTTCATGTACCCGGAAAGTTCTCCGAGTTTGTTCTGAGTCACAAATTTATAATTTTCAGTTTACGAGCAAATTTTCATGAAATAATAGTAGTAAGTCACACACACACACACACTATTTATTTATTTGTTTAATTATTATTATTATTATTAATAATAATAAACATTGTTTACTCTTGTTTACATTTTTTTTATGCAATGAGGCAGCGGTACTCAGACAGCAGCCCCTAATCCTTTTTTCCTGCGGCCCTTCATCATTTGTCCTTTTTTGACAAACGCCGACACGTATTGCAATTTCAAAGAGAAAAACCATCAAATGAAATTGTAACACGAAACTATTTTATAAATCAAATTAATTGATGAAGAAGCTCCTATATTGCTATGCTACAAACAGGTTTGTCTTTAAATTAGTGCATGTTTTGTTTTTCAACAGTAATTGCTGTATTCATTACACGTGTACCTCTTCGGTTAGACAGAGTGGCCCTGGCCAAAAAAAAAAATATATATATATATATATACATCCGAGTACTACTGCAATAAGGGCTTTTAATCTTTCCTTCTACTCTTTCTTCAGTCCTTTATCATAGAGATAATAAATATTCTGTAGAAATAAGATGGAAAGGTTAAGATCCTCAAAAATAAAAATGTATAAAAGACTATATCTATTATATATTTTCGCCTGTCTGTTTGTTTGTTTGTTTGTTTGTTTGTTTGTTTGTTTGTTTGTTTGTTTGTTTGTCCTTTATGCAAGCGCAAACCGTTTGACCTAGAGCGACCAAATTTGGCACGGAACCTCTTATGGGATGAAGAATGTCAACACAGAGTCGGTCAGCCTGTCTGTTTGTCTGCAACGCCGGGTACCTCAAAAGGACGTGTATGTGTGTGTTCCAGCCATAACTCCAAAATGGAAGCAGTTACAAACATGAAACTTAACACACACATTGATTAGGTCTCCAGGTTGTGTACCTGGGTGTTAATAAATTAAATAATTAAAATTACCGGGCCCGAAGGCCCCAGCACCGCGATTAAACTACAGAAAAGAACGCAGCCGTGAAAATTTTTATTTGGTCAATAAAACTATAGAAAAGAACACTTCATGAAAATCTTGAGCTTCACATATAATTATTTTTTAGGACGACTTCAAACTGTTTGACCTAGAGCTACCAAATTTGGCACGGGATAAGATAAATCATTTTAATCAAATTCAGCCTTTTGTCTTAAACTTTATTTTTTTTAAACTGGGGATCTAATGTGAAATTTATCCCTGGCAACGCCGGGTACCTCAGCTAGTAATATTATATAATATACAGTATTTCGTAAAGCTTTTAAAATCAAGGTTTACGAAAACGGTGTTTGCATAATTAATTAATTGAGGGTGTGACATTAAATAAAGATGGACTTAGCGAGTTTCGTGGGAGTGGATTTGCATTTGTTTGGGCTCAGAAAAGTCGTGGGCGAGAGCTTTAAGCGTGTTTAAGCATATTTTAAGGATTATTGGAGTATGAGGCTTTTCCCGTCTAGTATATACGCGCATATAAGGTGTTCCACGGTGAAGGGGGGTGGTCAGGTACGACGCCGGGTTCAGGGATAGGTTATTTCTGCGTGGCTGTGTCCTTAAAGGTTCCATTATTGCAGTTTCAGTTAAGTACGGTTTCGAAAAAAAAGTCCACCTATACGCAATTTCTAAAAAGGGTAAATGGGTAATATTCTGTTTGTCTTTGGATATTTTATGCTTCTTGGTGACAGTATAGAAAATTTCACAAACAAAGCCCAGTCATTACTAATTAATAATTTTTCATGCTTTTTACAAATTTTGTGCTTCTTGGCGAACTTTTTTTTGCGACTGTACGTATGTTTCCATGTTGTACTGGTTTTGGCCAAACCATGTAACGGGTAGCATCCAGAACCTCTATTTCCTCACACGGAGATTTGGGGGCGGGGGAGCGTAAACTCTCGAGAGTGTTATATGAGCCCGAGGAATCACGGTGGATGACTGACTCAATTTCCAACTGAGACGGTGGGAATTGAACCCAAGCCTTCGAGGACGCCCCCGAGTCTAATGTTCAACTAACTGACCCACGGGAGACGATGACTCTATCCAAATTCAGGCCCGTAGCCAGATGGAGGGTTGCGGGTGCGGTAGAACGATCCCCTCCCCTTGACAGGAAAGGTCCACTTTTGTAACCATAGTTATAACTTATGATGTGATATTGTAATATATAACATTATTTAGTAAAGAAACACTTGCATTTTTTTTTTAAACTAATATAAACTCCCCCCGCAGTGATTAGGTCGTTGTACCAAAAGGTCCGCCTTTCTACAATTTCGCCCCCCCCCCCCCCCCCGCCCCTTGGCAAGCCCTGGCTACGTGATTGAAAGCCTTAATCTTTATTAAAGTATTTTCCCTGGTGATTTATATAACCCCTCTCTTTAATATAATGCAAGAAAGCGTGTTTTTGGATAGATATGCGAAGTAATGATGGGGATGTTTTAACCTTCGCAATATCTAAGGTCATACGAGGAGGGAACCTAGATTTTTACGTGAGATCCGAACCACGGGTCGATAAATAATATGAACACAAAGGACGGTCTCGCATCCCATCCAATTACTCTCCAGAGCTATTGTCGCATAACTTCGCTACGACGCCGTAACCCGATAGATATGCCAATGTGTGTCCGTGTATTACTGTAAATAACGGGTCCATTCGATAGAATTTGGGCCTACAGTATTATGAGACAGTTTGTGACAGATTTTATCCAGAATGTTATAGTTCCTCAATCTCCTGTAATGACATTTTTAATTTTACCCTCCAGGACACTGCTTCTAGAAGCTTATATTTATGAGGTCTCCAGGTCCATATTTGAACCGTGAATAGATGCGGGTATGATGAAATAGGACCATGGTTTAAATGATTAAAATTCCTTCCGGGAAGAGCTTATTCGGTGGAGTACACTCCTCTTACTTGGTTGGTTGGTTGGTTGATTAGATTTACATAAATTGCTGTCTTGGCTACTTTTTCCTACTTTTTGAATTGCTGAAATTATCGGACAGTACTTTTTACCTTTAAAGTGACAATGAGCGAGTTATTTTAAAGCATTACAAGAGTGGGTATTTCGAAGTCCTCTGTGTGTAAATATGATTCGATATATTATTTATTTTTAACTATTCTATTTCTAACTCACCCCAAAGGTCAGTGAGCGTTTTGCTCAATTGTCATGTTTGTCTTTTTATGATTTTCTTAAGATTTTTTTTTAAAGGAAATATTAATTGAAGAGAACTTTTTGAGCGGTTCAGAATTGATGGCATCAACACGAGAGCGGTTCCGTTATTGAACAATGTTGGTTCAAATTTTAATTAAACAATTTGAAATGTCATCAGCAAAATTGTTGAAAATGGTCAGAATGATTGGTAGAGAGAGGAACGTGCAATTTGTACATTGTTTATAATACATTTGCAAAAGGTATAGATGTTTACCCAGTAGATATACACGAGTTTGCAATGAATCTTCAATATAATTTGAACCCAAGTTGCATTTCATATCGAGAAACGTCTGTTTTTGAGACATGTATCTTCTCGTTGTCCAGTTGTTGAGAAATTTATTTCTCTAGCTAAGGGAAAAAAAATGCACCAGGAAGCGGAACTTTCAAAAGAATTTGACAAATTTTAGAAGTCACTCACTCTATTCATTCTTCATTCTTCATTCTTCATTCTTCATTCACATATGTAACCTGCTGAATGACCTTGTCAAATCTGTATTGTTATGGTTCACTAGAGTGGATGCAGTAGACAAAAAGCAAGAAAAAGACTTGGGTACTTCAAATTCTGATCATTCAGAAATGCCATTACCAAATAAGCACAAGGAATGTCTTAAAAGGTAAAGACCTGAAAGTTAAGAGTTACTTTTGTTGAAAGACGCAATTTTTGTTTAATTTGCAGCAGCATATCCAAAGCCTATCTGTATCTAGTCAGTCTATATTTGTATGATAACGTAAATAATTTCGTAAAAAAGATTTTGAACAGAAAATTTTAAGCAAATGAGAACCTAACATTAAGCTCATGAGCCGCTTACATTTTGAATGCAGCTTCACAAATTTGGTCTCATTGGGATTGGATGTGAAGCTCAAAATTTCTATGGTTGTGATGTTTTGGGAAATTTATGGATTCACTGGCTTTGCCTATTTCAGAAAAGAGTATGAAATTTTGTAGAAACGTGGTCTGACTAGATATAGGTAGATTTTGACTAAGAAACTTGTAAGGAAACTCTTCATATGAAATTCCCATGTTACGAATGAGTGGAAATCATGTCCTTGATCAGAACTGCAGCATTAGCTGCTGTTGTAGTTGTTTAACAAGATCAGCCCACTCTGATCGAGCAAGCCGGCGGCACGCAGGATCGCCCTCTCCGGAGTGGATCAGAGGTTCAGCGCACTAGTGATGTTGTTGTTGTTTAGCCGATCAGCCCACCCTGATCGAGCAAGCCGGCGGCACGCAGGTAACCGATTGCCCTCTCCTGAGTGGACCAGAGGTTCAGCGCACTAGTGATGTTGTGTTGTGTTCGTTGTTGTGCTAGAGCGGTACAGTCTGTCATAATGTGTTCAATTGTTTGTGGTGTGTCCTGGCACAGGTGGCAGGTGTCGTCTATGGAGTTGTCTAGTCTGTGTTTATATGTCCGTAAGTTGGGGTGATGTCCACATCGGAATCGTGCTAAGTTAACTCGATCCGATCTGCTCAGGCTGATCTCTGACCTTTTAATGGGTGGCGGCTTCGCACCTATGACCGCATTCGGGCCGAGTCGTGTCAGTGCTTTGTGGGTTAGGTGTGTGTGTGTGTGTGTGTGTGTGTTTTTTCTGTACTGTGTGATGTCTGTGGGGCGTGGTATGGAATGAAGTATTTGGTTATAATGTGTGTGTGGTGTTACCTTAATGGTGCGAGGTGTTGGTGCATGATTGTACATGTAGTGGCAAGGGTGTTGTGGGTTAGTTGTCGCTGCTGCCATGAATTGTGTTCCCCTCATGTCTAAATGTTCCCTAACTTTCAGTATTTTTGTTTCTGTGTGCAGGTGTTCTATTGGTGTTGTTTGAGTGCATCCTGTAATGATACGAAGTGCGTTGTTTTGTATTGTCTGTAAGGTGTTTATGTGTGTGTTTGAGATAATGGGTGCCCATTGGGCTAGCATAGTCCATAACTGAGCGAATATATTGTTTGTATATGAGTGATGTTGTTTCCTGCTGGTGTCCAAAGTTTGTGCCTGTTAGTACCCTAAGCGTGTTAAGTCTTGACGTACATTTGTTTTTAATGTCCTGAATGTGGTTTGCAAAAGATAATGATGTGTTGTATGTGACCCCAAGTATTTTGGTCCTGTGAGTGTGTGGAATGTTGATGTTTAGTGTAAGCTGTGGAATTACCTGGTGTTCTTTTGTGTTGCTTGTAAGCAAGGTGATGGTTGATTTTGTGGGCGCTACTTTGAGTCTATTGTGTGTGGGCGTCTTATATACTGTTTATGTATGTTTGTAGGTTATTTGTAGCGGTGTCGATGTTGTTGTGGGTGGATGTTGGAGTGATGTAATCTGCATATGATGATAAGGTAAGCTTGTTACCTATGGGTGTTGGAATGTCATGCATGTATAA
Source organism: Bathynomus jamesi (assembly GCA_023014485.1). Taxonomy (NCBI): domain Eukaryota; kingdom Metazoa; phylum Arthropoda; class Malacostraca; order Isopoda; family Cirolanidae; genus Bathynomus; species Bathynomus jamesi. Next base: position 340,874 of record JAJOZX010001575.1, read on the forward strand.
GTTGAAGAGTGTTGGTGAGAGAACAGAGCCTTGAGGGACCCCGTTCGGAAAAAGCTTGTTTTTGGATGACTTGCCATTAAATGTGACGTGAGTATCTTCCTGAAAGATAGTTGCTCAGCCACCTTTTGGTGTTATTGTGCATGTTTGTGTTGAGTATTTTGTTTATGAGAGGGAAGCGTGGGATAGCATCAAATGCTTTACTAATGTCTATTGTTGCTAATAGTGTACGTTGAGCTGGTCGTCTGGAGTTGATGCCATCCATGATGTGCTGCGTGAGGTTAGTGAGTAATGTCGTGGTTGAGTGGTGAGGTCTGAATCCATGTTGAGTAGGCGATAGTGGAATGTGTGGGTTGGTGATTTGTAAGATTAGTCTTTCTGTTACTTTGGAAGGTGTGCATATTAAAGTAATGGGTCTATAGGAAGCTGGTTCTGTTGGATTTTTGTTTGGTTTGAGTAGTGTAATATTTTTACCTTGTTTCCATATGTCGGGAATAATACAGTGTTGGTATGAATGTGTGCTGATATTTATGAGAGCTAGTATTCCTTGTGGGCCCAAGTGTTTAAGGTGTATGTTAGATATGTTGTCTGGTCCAGTAGCCTTCGAATTCTTAATGTTTTTGATGATCTCGGTGGTCTGGTCTGTATCGAAGGGTGTAATGGTCGTGTCGAGTCTGTAGGTTTTCTTGTGTCTGGCTGTTTGTCTGTCTGCGTGTTTCTGGTTGTTGTCTCTGTTTAAGTGACTTATCTTTGCGTAGTGATTAACTAGAATGTTAGCTTGTTGTATGTTGGGATATTATTTTGGCTGCGACAGATAGCCGCGTGTGAGGTGTGAGTGCCGCTGTTAGAGTGGGTAATGCTGTTTATAGTCTTGTATAGCCTGGATGTATCTGTGGAGTGGTTTAATGCTGTTATGAATTCCCTGAATGTTTCTGTTTGTTTTTCTTTGAGTTTGTTGTTTATTTCTGTGTTGAGCTGTTGTATCTGCTGTTTTATGGCTTCTGTGTGTGGTGTTTGTGTGTTATATTTGAGGTTGTTACGTTGCCTTATGACGTGGGCTATTTCTCTATTGTAATTTGGGTTGTATTTCCTAATGTTGCCCTTGGGTATGTATTTGTTTGCATTATTGATGATCTGATTAAATGTCTTGAGTGTTGCATTGATGTTTATGATGGGTGTGCTGTTTAATGTGGTGAATTGTTCCTCAGTCTGTATTTTGAACTGTTCCCAATCAGCTTTCTTGTAATTTCTGTAAGTGTGCCTAAGGCTGTTTGGGCAGTGTGTAGAATGTGTTGTAATGATGATGGGCAGGTGGTCTGATGACAGTTGTTTTTCTGTTCTCCATTGTGTGTTGCTAGTGAGGGGGAACAGAACGTTATGTCTGGGGAGGAGTTTGAGTATCCTACTTGATGTGGTATGTGTGTATGTTCTTCTGTATTGTTAAGAATGAAGAGGCTGTTTAGTTGTGTGGCTATGTTGGCGCCTCTGGCGTTGTTTTGGTTGTGCAGGTACCAACTAGTGTCTTTGGCGTTGGTCTCCTCCTAAGATGACATTAGTGAGAGAGGCCAGATTGTGTAACTGTGGATTGTAATTGGCTGGCACCTGAGGTGAACTGTCTGGTGGGATGTAAATGTTGATTAGTGTGGTGGTGTGTTTTGCGCGTGTTTTAATGTTAACTGCTAGAGTTGCACCGATACCAATATTTTGGCCGATACCGATACTACAAAAAAGTGCCGATACCGATAGATACCGATACTTTTTAATTAATTGTTTTAAAATTGATTATTAATAAAAGTTCAAGTAAATGATATAATATCTCAATTAACTTAAAATGCCTTTCCCAATCCCAACTTTAGTTCCATTTAATTTCATAATAATATAATATATTATAATATATAGCTAGAGCCTGTAATTTAATTATGTTTAAATTAAATTAAGAAAGAGAAAATATAAATATATATCTTATTATATAAAGTTCGAAACGAATGCATATAATGGTAGTGTATTATCAATAACTTTACACACGAGATTCAAGCATTCAAGCAACTGAATGGTTTATTATGATTATGCATGCCGCGTGGTGTCATCTATGAACAACTTTACAAAACTTTCATTTTTACTGAAAGCTATTACTGTAATTTGAAATTGTATATTTATGAGATACTGTATTACTGTATTGAATATTTGTAATCTTGTATAGGGGCCTATAGTTACATTTTATGATTTTTTGTTAGTAAATGTAAACATTGCTAATTTTGATAAAATATATATTAAACAACTAAATAAAATATTACTGTATAATAATAAAAAATATTAATAATATATAAAATAAGATAATTTCTTCAAAAAACACTAATTCAAAGTATCGGTATCGGTTTTCAGAAGAGTATCGGCCGATACCGATACTTTGTGAAAAGTGGCCGATACGGCCGATACCGATACATTGGTGCAACTCTATTAACTGCCTGTATTTCTATCGTGTTATCTGCTTGGATTGTGTTTGTAATGTTTTGGGTAGCATCAGTGTAGCTAATGCTTTTACGTATGTAAGTGATGAGTCTACCCCCAGTACGATCTTGACAGATCGCTGTGAAGTCAGGGATGGTGGGTGTTTTGTGTGTGCGTTTTAGTTTTTCTTGTATAAGTGCTATGTGAATGTTTTGTTTGTGTGTGAATTCCCTAAACTGCATGGTTTTGTTTGTGAGGCCATCTACGTTGTACTGTAATATGTTAATATTATACTTCTGTATGTGTCTCATGGTGCTATTGTGTCTATGTCTTTGTGTATGGTGACATATGTAAGTTGTAGTGGGGCCTGGATTAGTCTTAATGTCGCCAGAGAGTAAGAGTAGCTCCCTGTAATTGAAAAAATAGCACGCTGAGAATAGGTCCGGCCCTGGGAGCCGATCGGCACTCTGACCGTGCCACGCAACAGGCCGTCGACTGCCTGTCTGGCCACCGTTGGTGTTGTGTTCTGTGGTGTGCTAGAGCGGTACAGTCTGTCATAATGTGTTCAATTGTTTGTGGTGTGTCCTGGCACAGGTGGCAGGTGTCGTCTATGGAGTTCTCTAGTCTGTGTTTATATGTCCGTAAGTTGGGGTGATATCCACATTGGAATCATGCTAAGTTAACGCGATCTGCTCAGGCTGGTCTCTGCCCTGTCAATGGGTGGCGGCTTCGCACCTAAGCAATAGTTGTAGACATGAAATCCAAAGAGATGATCATTACTGGGTAAAAAATTTAAAGATAAAAACGTGAAAACTTATCCAATTCTAATTCTCACCCTTTTTGGCACCTAGCCAAAAACCTCTCCAACAACTTTACTACTATTCCTCTTTTCCATTCCGACAGCTCATTTGTCGTCCCTTCTCATGATAAAGCTAAACTCTTCGCTCAGACTTTCGCTTTCAACTCAACCCTGGAAGATTCCGGTGCTGTTCCTCCATCTCCTCTCTCTGACTTAATTATGCCTGAAGTTAGAATTCTTCCAAAGATGTTCTTTCTTCCCTATCTGGGCTGAACTCTAGGAAGGCGTACGGTCCTGATGGTGTTCCTCCTGTTGTTCTCAAGAACTAACTGTGCTTCTATGCTGAAACCCTGCCTAGGCAAACTCTTTCGTCTTTGTCTTTCGTGCGGTATTTTTCCTTCCTGTTGTAAGTTCGCTTTCATTCAGCCTGTCCCAAAGGAGTGTGACCCCTCTCAATCCCCCAACTATCGTCCAATTGTTTTGATTTCTTGTCTTTCTAAAGTTTTGTAATCTATCCTCAATAGGAAGATCTTAAACACCTCTCTTCTCGCAATTTTTCAGATCCTCAGTATGGGGTCCGCAAGGAACGCTCCACTGGCGATCTTTTTGCATATCTCTCTGACTCTCAGTCATCCTCCTTTCGGAATTTCGGTGAAACTTTTGCTATTGCGATAGACATATCGAAAGCTTTTGATAGAGTCTGGCACAAATCTTTAATTTCCAAACTGCCCTCTTTCGGTTTCTATCCTTTTATTTGTGCCTTCATCTCTGATTTCCTTTGTGGCCAGTTTATACCTGTGGTTGTAGATGGCCACTGTTCTTTTCGTCTCGTAAAGCTATTAATAGTACCGTTCTTCAGGGCTCTGTCCTGTCACCCACTCTTTTCCTTTTATTTATCAATGATCTATTAAGTCGCACTTCCTGTTCTATCCGCTCCTATGCCGATGACTCCACCCTTCACTTCACCCGCTGCAAAAAGTGTCCCTCTTAACAGATAGTCAATGGTTCGCGTGGGATGGCTATGGTACACCTGACGTTTGATCTTTCTACTATATTTAATTGGGGCAGAGAGAATCTTGTGGCTTTCAATGTCTCAAAAACTCAGTTCCTTCATCTGTCTACTCGTCACACTCTTCTACACGACTATCCCCTTACCTTCAACAATACACAACTGAATCCTTCCTCTTTCTTAACATTCTTGGTTTTTTCCTTTTCTCGTGATCTTTCCTGGAAAGATCACATATACTCTTTCCCAAACAGCTTCTAAGAGGTTAGTTGTGCTGTGTCGGCTTCGCAGTTTCTTCACCCCAACTCAGTTGCTGTCTCTATACAGGGGTTTTGTCCGCCCCTGTATGGAGTATGCTTCTCGTCTGTAGGGTGGCTGAACCCACACAGGTCTACTTGACCGGGTGGAATCAAATGCTTTTCGTCTCATCAGTTCCCCGCATCTACATGGCTTCGGCTATCCGAAATAGGAAAGTAGCGTATAGGAGGGCGAAGGCCAATCGTTCCCATGAGAACACTGAAGCGTATGTCCGCCTGTGTAGGGAAGTGAAGGCGAAGGTTTGACTAGCGAAACGTAACGAAGAACTACGGGTGGCAAGCCTCTGTAAGGGGAACCCTAAGGAGTTCTTTAGTTATGTTAATAGTAGAAAGCCCATTAGAAGCGGCGTTCTGCGGACCTCAGACGTGGACATCGCCAATGTGCTTAATGAGTACTTTGCGGGAGTGTTCACCAGGGAGGACACCCGCATCATCCCCGAGCCAGGCGTGAGGCACGAAGGTGCTGGCCTGGATAGTGTTCGATGTACCGCGACAATCGTTGCCGATAGAATAGACAAACTGAACGCGTTTAAGGCTCCTGGGCCAGACCAGTTTCTCCCCAGAGTGTTGCGGGAGGTGCGCGACCAGGTGGCTCCCCACCTGGCTACAGTCTTCAACAAATCGTTGGAGACGGGCCAGGTGCCTGGTGACTGGAGGGAAGCCAACGTGACCCCTATCTTTAAGAAAGGGGATCACGAAAGTCCAGGGAACTATCGTCCCATTAGTCTCGCTTCAGTTGTAGGTAAATTATTAGAGGGGATAATAGCCGATAGGATCGTTGACCATTTGGATTCTTACAAGCTGCTTGGGGACTCCCAACATGGGTTTAGACGGCATAGGTCGTGTCTCACCAACTTGCTCGAGTTTTTCCACGTCATGTTGATGAGTATGATAAGAGTAGGGCGATTGATATACTTTATCTCGACTTTCAGAAAGCCTTTGATAAGGTACCTCACCGCCGGTTAATGGCGAAAGTGCGCGCGCTGGGTATCGGTGGGGAAGTAGGTAGGTGGATTGAAAACTGGCTGAAGAATAGGCGGCAGAGGGTTGTAATTAAAGGGGTTAGTTCGGGTTGGGCCTCGGCCACTAGTGGGGTTCCTCAGGGTTCCGTTTTGGGGCCGCTGTTGTTTATCATTTACATAAATGATATAGACGGTGGCATCGTCAGTCGGATCGCCAAATTCGCTGATGACACCAAGCTTGGGGCCAATGTTGGGATGCCGGAGGCGATCGAGCAACTGCGTGCGGACCTAGGTAGGATAGGAGAGTGGTCCGAAAAATGGCAAATGCCGTTTAACTTGGGTAAATGCAAGGTGATGCACATTGGCTACGCCAATCCCAAGTCGGACTACTCGATGTTAGGGAGTAATATCGAGGCGACTGATTTGGAAAAGGACTTGGATGTGCTAATTAGCAGCGACCTTAAGTTTACCAAACAGTGCGTAGAGGTGGAAAAGCAAGCCCAGAAGCTGTTGGGTTATATCAGGAGGCAATTTCAGTTTCGGAACAAGGAGATTGTGCGCTCTCTGTACAATTCCTTGGTTCGGCCGCACCTGGAGTATGCAGTGCAGTTCTGGTCGCCCACCCTCAGGAAAGATATTGAGAGGCTGGAGCGAGTGCAGGCGAGGGCCACAAAGTTAATCCCTTCCGTTAGGCATATGGGCTACAATCGACCGTTACGCGCCCTGAACTTGTTTTCGCTGGAAACTCGGAGGCTGCGCGGTCAGCTGATCGAGGTTTTCAAGCTGTTACGCGGGTTCAACGATGTCGATTTTAGAAGCATGTTTAGTTTAAATGATAACCCAACTCGCAACAATGGTTGGAAGTTGGATTTGAAACGGTTTAGGACTAGCGTGTGTGGGAATTACTTTACGTGTAATATCTGTGACACGTGGAACAGGTTACCTTCAGAAGTTGTGAACAGTTCCTCTGTGGATCAGTTCAAGAAAAGGTTAGACCAAATCTTGCACACTATTTGAGGGTGTTGAAAATTTTCCCTGACACTGTTGCCATTGGTACCTCCTCGGTATGGGCCGCAAGGCCTTTTGAGGTGGTACATTCTTCTCTCTCTCTCTCTCCTCTCTCTCTCTCTCTCTCTCTCTCTCTCTCTCTCTCTCTCTCTCTCTCTCTCTCTCTCTCTTTTTACTATTGCTATTATAACGGATACTGTTTTTCTGAACTTCCTAACAGCATGCCTCCTCCTTTAAGGAGAGTACGCAGCACCCAACTTTCGGCAAATTCTCATTCCTTTTTTGTCCAACCCTCTAACAAGGGTTAATCGGTATTTTCAAGCTTTGATCTACTCAACCGGTCAACTCTAGAACAATCTTCCTCAATCCATCTTTCCCCCTGTTTATGACTTCAATCTTTCAAACGCACAGTGTCCAGGCATCTCTAAAACCTTGACCCTTGGTTTTGGCTGTCTTCTTTCTGTATGGGGGGGGGGGCGTTTTTGCGGGCATTCGCCCTTGGCCTCTCCTTCCTGCATAAAAAACAGCTGTGTATCAGAGCTGGGCACTTGCGTTTTTTTTTGCGGTATTGCGGTACTGCGGTACTACCGCACTACCAAACCGGTACCGCATAACGCAGTACCGCAAAGGATCGCTGAAAGTACAGGCTGTACTTTCAGCGATCCTTTGCGGTACTGCGTTATGCGGTACCGGTTTGGTAGTGCGGTAGTACCGCAGTACCGCAATACCGCAAAAAAAAACGCAAGTGCCCAGCTCTGGTGTGTATACATACACTATATACAGGACGTGTGCGTAATCCTTAAAATTTTCTTTCCTCTTTATTCCGCATTCTCCTTCCTTTCCCTCGTGATTCGCTATAATTTCCCTCATTTCCCCTTCAAAAATTTCATTATTAAAATGGAATTTTGCTCTGATTATAATCGCGTTTCGTATGTATTTTTCTGTTAGTAGAGCCTTCTTAGCATACCGCTTTCTCTTCATACATATTTATTGGACGAGGGGGAAGCACTCTAAATTTGAGGGGAAGTAACGAATGTGAAGCACGGGGATTGGCTGTCAAAGAATAACCGAACCAATCCAAAGTTCCCCACTATTTTTGACAGCCGAGCAGAGACTTCGAATTTGCAAAAGGATTTACATCATAATTCAGTTTGGGTAGCGTATTGTTACAGTGGATATATATATATATATATATATATATATATATGTATGTATGTATATATATACACACACAGTATATATGCAAATCCACAAGGAAAACGAAAAATGATTCCAAGGCCTTTCGTGTATTCAAAAGTATACCTCGTCGGGAGTGACGAAGTGTACTTCTGAATACACGAAAGGTCTTGGAATCATTTTTATTTTTCCTTGTGGGTTTGCATAATTCATTCATTTCACGTTAGTGAAATTCATCCCATATATATAACCTTTGGTTAGCTTCCGCCCGAATTGTTCATTCTGACGAAGGTCAAGCTTTTCACTCCACCTTAGACCTACAGTTTAACGTGGAATCCTAACCACGCCCCATCAGCAGCCCAGTGTCCTAACCACTAGGCCACCTAGGGTACCCATTTATCTACCAACCACTTTCTTTACTGTGTGGAAGGATGAACAGCTGGGTTTTACTGCGCGCCGGCTGCCGTCGGGTCTCGAACCCGTGGCCGATGGATTCGTAGTCAGCGACGCTAACCACTACCACCGGATGTCAGTTTTTCAACATATGCGGATCTTTAATTTCAATATCCGCGAATGTGGATGCGGATATTTAGTTAATCTATCAATATAATATAGAATTATGAATATATGACATAATTTTTCAAATTTCGTGATATTACTATTATGGCAGCCAATGCATAAGAATTAAAATTAATATTAATGTTTTCATTATGATAAAAATAATAACTTAAGAGTTTCAGCCACAGAAAATTCAATGAAACAAGTTTCATTCAATTTTCTGTGTTACCAGGTATTTATATTTTGAGGTTTATATATTTGTTTGTTCATTAATAATTAATACTTTACATGAAATGTGCATGACTGGGCCTTATAAGCTACTTTATAGGCTAATTTAATTGTAAATTGCATAATTTATTAGAGGTAACATCCGCAGTCAGAAGTGCGGATGCGGATGTTAAAAATGACGCGGATATCCGGTCCACCACTAATATATACGCCTCGGTGGTGTAGTGGTTAGCGTCGCTGACTACGAATCCATCGGCCCCGGGTTTGAGACCCGATGATGGCAGTCGGCGCGCAGCAAAATCCAGCTGTTCATTCTTCCACACAATAAAGTGGTTGGTAGATAAATGGGTACCTGGGTGGCCTAGTGGTTAAGACGCTGGGCTGCTAGTGGGGCGTGGTTCGGATTCCACGTGAAACTGTAGGTCTCAGGTGGAGTGAAAAGCTTGACCTTCGTCAGAATGAACAATTCGGGCGGAAAGTAATATATATATATTATATATATTAAAGCCATTGCCGACATCAGAAACTTAGTCAAACACCCCATTCCCGAATATAATACGCTGCAGTGATTTTAATTATAAAATACAAAAGAATGGGAAGAAATGTATAGACAGTATACACCAGGACAAGGGGGGTACAAGAGAAGACTAGGAGCAAGCAAAAATGTTGATGGCTCTAACAAATGAATTTGTTAACCCAGGAGATAACGGATAATACCAGAAAAAATAACTGTCTAGATCTGGTATTCGCGAGTAACACCAACTTAATCATTGATAAAAAAATAACACCAACAAATATTTCAGACCACAACATTATCGAGGTATCCACTAATATGGCGAGAGCACTAAAAGAGAATACTCGTACTGAAGAAAGAAGCAAATTTGAGATTTTAAACCTAAAAAGACTCTAAATTGGGAAGAAATCAGATCCCATATGGCAAAAATACTGTAGAGTTGAAAACAGTTTTAGAGGATAACCGAAGAAATGCGAATGACCTTGGGGGGAAAAAGGACGTTGGAAACATTAGAAAAGTATGTTCCAAAAATTTAGCCAAAGGGAAGAAGGTACTATTTCGAGAGGCAAAAGTGAACACTATTCCGCAAGAGAAGGAGAGTAGCCACGAAGTTAATTGCACAGACGACAACACCAAAACCATGATACAAATAAAATTGGAAAATATAGACAGGGAAATACAAGTCCTAATTAAAGGCCATTCAGAGAGAGAGGAGGAAGATGCGGTGAAAACAATAAAACATAACCCAAAATACTTCTACAGCTTCGCAAAAACAAAAACGCGGACCACTATCGCACCCTTAACCCCTTCCCTACGATGACGAGCGTGCGTTTGTCATGAAAGTTGTATATTGCACCATACGTTGCTGAGGCAAAGTCGTGCGGAAGGGGTTAAGGAAAGAAAATAATGAGTTACTGATCATCTAAAAAAAATATCTGAAATATTGAGAGCTCAATATGGATCAGCATTTAGCACCCCAAATAGAGACAAAGCCGTACCTGACAGAAATACCTTTTTTGAAAAGGAATTAAATGGAAACTGTATAACTGATTTTGAATTTACTGCCGAAGATATAGCGAAAGCTATAGGACAAATGAAATCACATTCAGCTGCAGGCCCGGACAAATGGAATGCCTTGTTGATTAAAAACTGTAAGAACAAAATAGCTACACCCCTTTTTTAGAGATGGAGAAGATCCCTGGACACGGTGGAAATACCGAAATTACTAAATAGAGCGAACATTGTTCCTATATATATATAAGAGAGGATAGGTCTCAAGCAAAGAACTATAAACCGGTGTCACTGACATCACATCTCACCAAAATATTTGAAAGAATAGTCAGGGAGAAAATATACACAACTTTTTGGAGACAGGAAAGATTCAATGAGAACCAGCACGGATTCCGATCAGGAAGATCGTGCCTATGACAAATGATAGAACACTATGACAATATTATAGACGCACGTGAGAGCAATGATAACTACGATGTAATATATATATATATATGGATTTTGCTAACTCATTCTACAAATGTGATCATGACATAATAACACACAAAATGAAACACACACGAATAATAGGCAAAGTGGGCAAATGGATCTACAACTTCCTCAGGGAACGACAGTAAGCCGTATATCATCATCAGAATCGGAAGTACGCAGCTAAGTTCTACGAAGAACAGTATTAGGCCCGCTCCTGTTCGTTATCATGCTGACAAACACAGACAATGGAGTAGACGATAGCAGTATACTAATATCCTTTGCTGACGATACAAAGATCAGCAAAAAATCGGCAGTGCAGAAGAGGTGGAAAGCCAACAGAGGGGACAAAAAGAGAATACACAAATGGTCAGAAAGTAATAACTTGAATTTTAACACCGAGAAATTTCAGCCCTTGAGATATGGAAGAAATGAAGAAGTTAAACAGACAGCTTTTTACGCCACAGATAGACAGGAAATTCAGAAAAGCACGGAAGCAAAAGATTTAGGGGAAATAATGACTGATGATGCAAAATTCGAAACAAAGAATCAGATAGCGATAAACAAAGGAAAAAAAGTTACGAGACAGTTACTGAGAGAGAACCTTTAAAAGAAAGAATGAGAAGGTAGTGATGATTCCCTTGCTGAAAACACTGATCATACCAAAACTTGAATACTGCTCAGTCTTGACGTCCCCATACAAAAAAAGAAATCAATAGACTAGAAATAGTCCAGAGGAATTTCACAGCCAAGATTGATGACTGCAAAAACTACTGGAAAAGAACGTAAATTAAATCTATATTCACTGCAAAGAAGAAGAAGAGAGAGACACCATAATTTACACGTAGAAAATAATGGAAAAACTGGTACCTAACCTGAAACTGAACCAAGTTCCCAAACTAAAGGCCAGACAAGGACACCCTCAACTCTAAAAGCAAATAGCTTGGTTGGCCCCCAAGACTATTCAACCCGCTTTCAAACACACACACACACACACACACACTTTGCACATTCATAAAACGTGCAACCATTTTAAATTTATGGTTTGGTTTTTCAAAGATTGGCGAAACTTTGGTATATTTCGATAGCTTATCGTCAGCCATCCTCTGTTTGAAAGTTGGAAACTTTTTTTTAATATTTTTTGAGAGGATGAATTAGTCTAAGGTTGTCAACTATCCCAATTGTGCGGGACTGTCCGTCATTTCATAATGGTGTCACCCAGTCCCACGAATGATTAGCGATGTGAGTAATTTAAACATTAAAAACATTTTGTTTACTATCGGATGTTTTACTAAATGGTTCCTCTTCGTAGAGTTATCGTTCAATCTTTGAGCGGAGCCATCGGACGTAGCTGTAAACGAAGTGAAGACACTGAGGTCGGGAGTTCGAATCCCGATGATGCTGGTAATGATAGAGGAGTTAGAGCAATCGACCACATTATTTGGTCTGAGCGTTGTGCCACTTTCTGGCCCTTCTCAGTGGTTATTATTATACATGATCAGGGCCAACTCTGATGTCGCATGATTGGATGCTGATCATTGACGTCACATCAGGGCGAGTGCCTAGTGAAGTCTCTAGATGTTTCGGCTTGAGAGCCACTGATGGTGTTGGAGAAAATTCTGAAACAACAGAATTTTTATAGATTGTAAATACTACCGCCGATTCAGTTAGTGGTCAGTGAGTTAGTCTCTTCAGTCTGTCGGCTTGGATCTAGGACGCAGGTATGACGTCAACTTCTGAAGTGTTACACTCGCTAGTGAAGAAAAATATTAAAGAAAGTACGTGTACGGCGTGGATTGGGAGAAAAGTTTCGACTGGATAATGAGTCGCCTCCAAGATAAAGAACGGGCCATTCTGTAAGAGCTGTAAATCATTATTTTCTTTGGAATCTGGTGGAGTTTACGATGTGACCATTTAGGCATGCAAAGGACAAATCTCATGAGGAAGAACGAAAGAGCCGCGAGGGCCACTGTCGTCATGTCGGTATTCTTCACTTTTTCAGATAGACTGGATTCGGTGAACGTTAAGGCGAGACGACCTGAACCTGTCGGTTCATACTTCGGTATGTACATTTTTCATACTTCGGTACAAAAACATTGAGTTTTTCGTAAGAAAAACTTATATTTAACATCAGCTGTTAGATGCTTAACGAGAAGAACTGGGAAATGTTTCCCGTTCTTGTACAGTATTTTCAGCCTAATGATGTGGGTGTAAAGAGTATCTTGATAAATCTTTTTTTTAAAGCAAAGTGATGAATCTGACATGTCTGTCGCTGATGCAGTCGTTAACAGTGTGAAAAGCTTTGGGTTGCTTATTGAAAACTTATAAGCATACTTTGCTGATAACACCAATGTTAACTTTGGAAGAACGCATTCACTGCGTGTTTTTTACGTAACCAGAAGGGCAGCATTTTGAAAGGTAACTGTACCCCAAATATTGTATACAATGCATCCAAGAAAGCCAGTAATTGTTTGACAGTGAGTGCTGAAACTGTTGTAATGAAAGTGTATTCACACTTTTTACACTGCATAAAAGACGGGCTGATTTGCAGAATGTTTGTGACTTTGCAGCTATTGAATTTGAGGATGTGCTTAAACACGTACCAACCAGATGGCTGCCTTTATTGACAACCGTATATAGATTGTTAGAAAAATTGGGCAGCCCTTGACGTTTACTTTTCGTTCTTCGGTGAAGAAGGGTGCCCTAAAGTTATTTTGGATTTGATTTCAGAACACTATGTCGGATATATTTTTGTTAAAACTGGACAAAACCTCGAGAGAGTGCTCCGTATGCAATCAAAAGCCTTAACTGAAAGTTTAAAAAGTTTTTGAGAACAGCACAAATGTACATGAAGGAAACTTGTCATTCTTCATATAATATCTTTGCTCTCTTTACAAAGATATCTCTGAAGAATGGGTTGAATTTTATTGATCTTGTCTCTTTTGTAGAGAAATTACATCTTCATAACTCACTGTTGTTGACAGTTTGTATAATGAAGCTGTAGAAAGCCGTTTCAAAAGTGTCAAGAACTGTCATTTAAAATTAGGTAAGTTTGTTTCCAAAATGTTGACTTAACCTGAAAAGTTCGTTTTGTTTTCACACTGATGACAACACTTTGGAAAGACCGACCTAGGTTTTTGTCGAGTTTATAGAAAGTGAACTTGTGGCACCACACAATTTCACAGCGTCACGTTGTAAAATTTTTATCTTGCTTTTGCTAATAAAAGTATGTTAAAAGTAGCAAGGAGAGATTAAATCATGACTCGTTCATGAAGGTAACTGTGATGATTGCAAGATATGAGGATGACAACCCGCAGTTACAAGCGCAACGAACCAGTAAGCATTTACGAGTATAGAGCACTCAGTAGTCGCGCTATAATACCCGTAGATTGATATCAGATTCCTCTTATTCCAGTTTAGATGAACACTCGCTGAAGTCCAATCATCCGATGAAATCCTAAAACTTAAATATGTGCGAAACCTGATCAGCGCGATTCAATACTCGGAACGGAACTATATTCATTTTGAAAAACAAAACGTCCCATTTCACACCTTAAATATATTGATATAATTAATTCGTTTACAGCTAAGTAGATTCGCAGTGTATCGCCAAACCACGCCCGTATTTTCAGTTGTTTGAGGTAAACTTTCAAACTTAGTCATCCTCGGAATTTCACACTTTAAACCTTTGTACAGTCGATTTAAAGAGTCTTGCGTTTTATACCTATATTTATCAGTAAAGAGTTTCTGGTACACGACTTTGTGAAGCCATTGTACCCTCGGCTATAAAATTCCGGAAACACTGGGCCACACCTATTCTGGATACATTGGGCCGTAGCGTACGTGTGGTCCAGCGCATCCTCACTTCTGTAACATATTGTACACCTGCCACAAAATACCCGAGATGAATTTTAATATTTTAACTAAGGTTCCGGTCAGTTTTTAGTGCTTGTTTTTTTATTATTGACTTTTAATACCTTATTTTAATTGCTTATTATTTATACGCTTCGAGAATATGAATTTTTATTTCTATTGTTTAGGATTACTTTGGTAGTTTTTATTATTATTCGTTCCATTGCGTGTAGCATTTTTATTTATTTTTTGTTTTTTTTTGTCTTAATTTTTTTAGTTTTTAAATTTGTGTAATTTTTTTTTTTTTTTTTTTTTTTTTTTTTTTTTTTTTTACCATGATGAATATTTTACTTTATGGGATTTTTCTCCTCGCCAATAAACTTTGTAATTATTCTTGTCATTATATCGTATATCGGTGTGTGCGTGTTAACTAGTAATGCGGGTCGCTTTTCTTTTTTTAAACTCGGGGTGGGGTGGGGTTAATGCAAAAAATATTTTAAAAAGTAGTGTAAAAAAAAAAAGTTTTTTTTAGGCTAACTAAAAATTGTTTTGGACTTTTAAGCGTTATAATTTTGTTCCATTTAAGTGATGTTATAAAATAATGGGTTTAACAACTAATGAGGACGAGTAATAAATTACTTTTATTTATAGTTTTATTCCCATTTTAATAAATGAATATTTGTTAATTTAATTGAAGTGAATTGAATAACGTAGCGTAAATTAACGTTAACAAAAAGTAAGTTATACAAGAAAAACCTACTTGTATACGAAGTTCGACCTAATTGGTAAAAAAGGTAGCTTACTATTGGCGTTACTTGGGTATATATATATATATATCTGTAATAAGTAAATATTGAAACCATTCTTTCACCATTTCATACTTAAAGCAATAACTTTTCCTAATTTCTACAAAATTAGGAAAAGGCTATACTGCTATCAATAGACTGTAGCTTAGTAAGGCCATAGAAGATATTACTAGGCTAGGCCAGGCTAAGGAAAGCTAAGTCTTGACTAAGCCTCCTTAAGGAACACGGAACATTATGAATGCAAAAAACTTCACTTTTTTCTACGTGAAGGTCAAAATATGATAATAAAAACCCACTCTAATTGACAGAGTTTATTTCCACAACAGTTTCGATGCCCACTGGCATCCTCTTCGGATAGATCCACCCGAAGAGGATGCCAGTGGGGATAGAAACCGTTGTGGAAATAAACTCTGTCTATTAGAGCGGAACATTATGGTTGAACCCCTCGAGCAGTGATGCCGTGTTTGCGGCTGGAACAGAAAATCAAGATAGTTGAGTGGTTTTATGTAACAAATTCTGTGACACAGATGCGGAAGAACTTTTGTGGAAAACATGGATGCGGAGATCCACCCGATAGAAAGACAATATCGCGAATTGTTAGAAAATTTCAAACAAAAGAAAATGTAAGCAGTCAACATGTTTGGATCATTTCGTAGCAAAGGGTAGAAATAGAAACTCTTGGAATTCCTTAAAAAATACTATGCTCCAGAAGGCATGGAATAAAATGTTTAAAATTGCATTTCAAGAAGTAGCTAGAGATGAAGAAGAAATTGTCAATGATATAGCAGTAGCACTAAAAGAAATACATGGATGCTCGGATTGTGATTCAGAAGATGTCAGAGAGTGGGTAAACTGTGATGCTGACCCTGGCTGTCAACTCTTAACAGAAGAAGAGATCGTAGAAGTTGTACAAGAAGAGGAGGAAGAAGCTCAAGAAGAAAATAAGGAAGATGATAAAGATTATGAGGGGCCGTCACACGTAGAGGCTTTCAAATGTCTGGACACTGAAATGACATGGTTGGAGGGGCAGGAAGAGTGTGACTCTGTTCAGCTGTTTTGTTTGAAGAGATTTCGTGATTTAGCTGGCAAAAAAAAAGTCTTTCTTAAACCAGCTATCATTCACTCAGTTCTTGTCTTAAGTAAATTACGGTACTTATATTTTATGTATAGATTTTTTATGTATTAATAATATTGTAAAGTATATGTTGAAGATACATGTACTGTATGGACCTACCTTACAGTATTGCAAAATACAATATTTTTAATAATATCCAATTATCTGGATTTTCAACAATCCGGACCACCCTTGGTCCCAATTAGTCCGGATAATTGGCGCTCTGTTGTATATATACAGGGCGTCCCAAAAAAATGTATACACACTTTAACAGCTGATAGCTCAATTGGTGTTTCTTTCTTTCCAAGTTAAACCCATTAGAATTAATAATGGCAGTCAGACTAAGCTTTGAACAAAGGAAATTCATTCTAAAATGCTACTGGAAGTGTGAAAACGCAGTTGAAGTGCAAAGACAGTTTAGGAGGGAGTTTCAAACAGATCCACCAACGCGACTTACCATCACTCGAATTAGAGATAAGTTTGAAGCCGATGGAACTGTTCAGAATGTCCACAAGAAGCGTTCCGGAAGACCACGGACATCGACAAGCCCCACAAAGCAAGAAAGAGTACTGGAAACGTATCACCAAAGTCCAAGAAAATCTGTGCGGCAAGCGAGTCGTGAGGTAGGAATTTCAGAATCGTCTGTCCAACGCATTTTGAAGCGCTGTCAATGGAAAAGTTACATTCCAAGATTAGTCCATGCTATTAATGAAGATGATGATGATCCGGACCGAAGAGTGGAGTATTGCGAGTGGTACTTGGCACGATGTGGATGTGGATTGGACGAAGGGGTTTCGTAGAATACCCTCCGCGTTCACCAGACCTCACACCACTAGACTTTTTTTATGGGGATACTTAAAAGACAAAGTCTACGCTATAAAACCTGCAACAGTCGCTGAATTGAGAGCAGCCATTGAACGAGAATGCACACAAATACCAAACGAAATGTTTCGTGATGTTTGCGATTCCATTGCTTCGCGTTATCAGCAGTGCCTGGACCAGAACGGACGTCAGTTTGAAAACAGGCGTTGACAAAACAATTAAATAATGTCTGTAGATTCTATTACATTTTGAAAATGAAATGTATTTTAATAAACACTGCCTTTATAAGTATTTAAAGTGTGTATACATTTTTTTGGGACGCCCTGTATGTATATACAGTATATATAGTTGCGCTCGTAAGTATTCACACAGAGAAATATTTAAGTTATATTCGACCTTTATCTTCTGTACCTTGCATAAGATAGTTATGAAAAGTTTGCCGTTCGTTTGGAAATTTTTAACGAAGAAGTTCATTTAAAATATGCCAAGGATCGTTAAAAATGATGGATTTTCATTCCGGAAGAAAGTTCTGTGGATAGACGAGACCATGGAAATTTTTAACGAAGAAGTTCATTTAAAATATGCCAAGGATCGTTAAAAATGATGGATTTTCATTCCGGAAGAAAGTTCTGTGGATAGACGAGACCAAAATTGAATTATTTGGGAAAAACGAGCAACGGTATGTTTTGGCGGAAATCAGATACTGCATTTGAGGTAAAAAAAAAACATCCTTCCTGCGGTTAAACATGGTGCTGGTAGTTTGCTTCTTTGGGGATGCTTTAGTGTTTCCGGTCCAGGAAAGATTGTTGTCATTAATGGAATCTTGAGTTCGAAGAAATATCAGGAAATTTTGGAAGAAAAATGTATTACCTTCAGTTCGGGAGTTGCAAATGGGTCGCAATTGGGTGCTGCAACGAGATAATGATCCAAAACATAAAAGTAACAACACCATGAAATAGATTCAACAAAAGAACTTCAAGCTTCCCGAGTGCCCCAGTCAAAGCCCCGATCTCAATTTAATCAAGAATTTATGGTTTGATTTGAAAAAAAAGGTATTCGCGAGAGAAACCCTTCGAATCTGAATGAATTGCAACAATTTTCTTTAGAAGAATGGGTTAAAATTTCTATTGAGAGATGTCGAAACCTTTTAGAAAAATACCCAAAACGAATCCTTGGAGTCATTCAAACAAAACGTGGACACACAAAGTATTAATACTATAAACACCCAGGAATGTCTGGCAGTCAGTCCGTCCCGCTCAGTTTGTCTCGGTCACGCTGAGGAACGTTTGTCGGTCACACTCAGGAACGTTTAGGTTAAGTCGTGATATTTTCGTTAGCTTTAACCAAAATATCACGACTTAACCTAACCAATCGTCAAGGGCGTACAATTACCCTAAAAAAAAAAAAAATGTTTATTTTTTTTTATTTAACCAAACTAGCACGATTTAACCTAACCAATCGTCAATGCCGTACAGTATAAAGAATCCTCTTCTCTTAATATATAAAAATAAATAAATAAAAAAATAGTTTTTTATTTATTTTTTTAGGTTAATTGTACGCCCTTGACGATTGGTTAGGTTAAGTCGTGATAGTTTGGTTAATTTTTGCTACCCGCGACTAGTGATGTGAGTCGTTTTTTATTGTGTCGTTTTTTTGTTTTTTTTGTCGTTTTTTTTGTTTAAAACGAAGGTAGTCTGTTTTTTTTTTTTTTTTGTTTTTTATTGTTTTAAACTTATTCCATATTTTTCTTCCTTTAATCTAATAAGTATATTAGTATTACCTATAATTTACTATACTACCATGCTTATACGGTTATACCTAGTATATATACTATATAGTCATCTTTTAGAAAAATTGAATCACGCAAAAGTATATAATAGAAAGGAAAAACAAACCCTCATTTTTTTATATGTACGGTATATATATTTTTTAACTAGAACATAAAACATTCTTCCTCGTTTCAAACAATATACATAATTGTGATTGGCAAGAGTACCAGTATATATATTCCAGATAGAAAAGGAAAATATTCACCTTTTTTTTAACCTTTTTGTTAACCTAATGTTGTTTTAACCTTCATTTCCATGGAAGAATCATCACTAGATTGGGTAGAGCATATATGCTAGTTTCAATATCACAGGTACTGGTATAATATACAAAATAAAAAATACATAATACTGGTATAAAACAATATATATAATTGTGATTGGCAAGAATACCAGTGTGTGTATATATATATTCCAAATAGAAAAATAAAAAAAATAAAAATATTCATCTCTTTCTTTAACCTTTGTGTTAACCTAATGCTGTTTAACTTTCATTATCTGATTCTATTTCCATTGAAGAATCATTATCACTAGATTGATTAGAGCTATAGTTTCAATATCACAGGTACTGGTACTTATTGCAGATTTGGATGTTGACGAAGCCAATGTAGCACCATGTTTTACTTCACTTTCTTGGAATTTTGCATTTTGGGATATAAATACAAGCTTTGCTGCTCTGTCTGTGCTTAATCAGTTTCTTTTGGCTGTATGGATATTACTGTATGTGCTAAATGATCTCGGAGGTAATGAAAGGGCGAAATAGAGGTGTATGAGTTTGTGTAGGTATATATGTGAGTATGCGTGCGTATGTATCTGGAATTCTGGATGTATGTGTATGTATGGGGTATATAATAGATATAAATATGTGTATATAAGTATTTATGTATATATTGGTATATATGTATATGGGTGTATGTGTATGTATATATATGGATGGTCTCGGGGGGGAAAATATGTCATCGCGGGTCTAAAGGATAGTTAAGTGGGAGATTCAAATCTGAGGCATGGATGGGAGAGTCCTGGAAAGGTTGGACAATGGGCAGTCAGCTCCCAGCCAGTGTTCTCGCAAGTTTAACGGATCTCAAGATACAAGACTTTCAGTGCAAGAAAGAGGCCAGTTTTTTCTGTAAATAGGCTGAAAAGGGCATTCTATACTGGTACCATATGGCCTATTTTATTATTTATTTATTTATTTTTATAATATATATCATTGCAAAAGTATACCTTATAATTAAATTGGCAATATCTATATTAATTATTAAAAAAAACAAAAAAAACAAAAAAAACAATAAAAAACAAAAAAAACGACAAAAAAAACAAAAAAAACAACATGGACATAAAAAAAACGGTTTTTTAACATCACTACCCGCGACCCGCACGAAGGGCGGGTCTTAGGCTAGTACTAAATAATTTTGTAAATAAATGTACGAAAACTTTTGCATTGTAACTTTTTTTTTAAATTTTCTTCAAATTCTTTGATGTTTTACATTATATGTTGAAGTTAAACTACCGTATTTCCCGGCGTATAACGCGCACTTTTTTTTCCCCCCAAAATACTCCAAAAATCACCCTGCGTGTTATATGGCGGTGGTACACATTTTTGGTAGGGGAGGGATGGTCGTATTATTATATTTTGGCTGTATATCGTTTCGTGGCACATTTTTTGCACTATACACTGAACAATTACAGTGCGCGTTATACGCCGGGAAATACGGTAATTTTTTTTATTCGTAAAATATTTTCATTTGTTAAATATTTTCAAACGAATGGTAAAAACTTTTCAGAACCTTTCCTATGCATGGTATAGAAGATAAAGACGAGTATAACCGAAATACTTTTTTGTATGAATACTTATGAGTCACTGTATACATACATACAGGCTAAAACCTGATCCCATTCGCTAGTGCTCTGGAATATTTTAATAGACTTAAATATCAATATTTTGGGCGGAAACATTTTAACCAAACAAATTGTTTGAGTCTGGTGAGCTTCAAATTCCAAATGGAGTTCGGATGATTGCATTTCATTTTGCGATAAAACATTCATGCATACTAACTGCTCTACGGAATTATTCGTGCGTGAAATATTTATTCAGTATTGTGGGAAATCGGTTGAGAATGTTTGCGGATGCATGTGAATGTTCTGGTCGTAGGGATATATATATACTGTATACATAACGTGAAAAGTGCGTGACCACCCTAAGGTAGCTGTTTCTAATGTCACCAAATATCCCTTTGTCGTGTGACTTTGTATAGGTGTTACGAACAGTGCTGGACAAAGTACTGAAAAATGCTACTTAAGTAAAAGTAGTTACTGGGGGGAAAAAGTTACTCGAGTGAAAGTAAGAAATACCTTCATTAGAAACTACTTCAGTAAAAAGTAACGAACTTGAGAAGTACTCGAGTAAAGAAAGTAAAAAGTAACTCCTAAAATGTAATTCATGTTTAGTAACGAAATCCAACCTCAGTATTCAATTAATTATGCACAATTACTTGGTAATAAGCAAAAAGACTCGAGTTGGCAAACCATTTATTAACTACACTTCAACAGTCTTCGGCCTGCACAGTAAACACTGAAACCACCGATTTGCCTGTCATACATAGACTTTACTGAAAATAACTTTCCAGATATGGCCACGGTGAACTTAATTCAGTCATTATCGAATTGATGATATCTCCACGGCGTCGTCAACACAGCAAGAATGAATGAAAGATGTCTGGGAAGTGCCGCGTTATTGTGATTGGTCGGGCCAAGATCACGCATCTTTTGCTACGTTCTGATTGGTTGATCCAAATTGAGCCCATTGCGGGTACTTCCAAATGTAATGAGACGACTTGGACAAAAGTTACGAAGTAAAAGTACATTACTTAAGCCGAAAAGCTACTCAAGTAAAAGTATCGAAAATGCAAAGTACTTTAAAGTACTCAAAACCCTCCAGAAAGTTACTCGAGTAAAGTAACGAAGTACTATTTCGTTCCTGGCCACCTCTGGTTACGAAGGAGGTTTAAATACCCTCAAACACTAATTGGTATTATCCAGAGGACTAAAACAAGGTAGTTACACAATTACCTATTGATTTTATCACTTTTTAAAATTGTTAATAATATTTAATCTTCGTTATTGACTTATCAATCAGCGCCATGTATTTATTATAGCGGGATGGCACTGATAAGCGAGTTGTAGGTGGAACATTTGAATTTTATCATTTATTAAGAGACAGGCAACAGCCTTTCCCTTTTGATCAGCCATGTTAAGCGACGTTGCGTTTGTTCAGATGATGTAGCGACCCGTGATTAGTAGTATCTCACGCAGCGTTATACGTCCCCTCCGTCACATGACCTTTGCTGTTTTGAAGGAGATTAAACAATCCCCCCCCCCCCCAAGAACATAAAAAAAACCTCCCGCTGTCTCGTTTTTTCAAAGGAACTTACTTAATTCATTAAACAACACTCCCAAGAGGGGCACACCCGAAAACGCCAAAATCAACAGAACGCAGTCATTGAATTGTTTACAGTTTCATTCATAAATATATCAACGCAGCGCCATCTAACACTAGGAGTTTGAAGTTGCACTTTCCACTGATTTGTTCGGCGAATGAAAGTCGAAGTGGATTATCTTACAAAGTGTTCATCGTTGTCATTAACTTTTAAGAAAAATGCTTTAAATGGGAAAGTTCCATTCAGTTATTGCAAAAAATTCTGATTTTGAAAGCTTTTATTAGTAGTAGTTAGCGTGCAAAAACGTTTTTGAAAATTGAACTCTCTTTTTGCAATTTTAGCGAAGTGGTTAAATAGACCTTATACAGGGTGAGCGAAAAGTCCCTGTGCACCTGCAAGAAGTGTAGTGAACCTGTACCTGCACTGTGTTGGAAGTGGACAGGTGCTCAGGGACTTTTCCCTCACCCTGTATATGGGTAATTGGATTAATTTCAGCATATATATATATATATATATATATATATATACACACACACAGGCTTTGGAGTAAGGTACATTAAAATGTAAAAGTACCATTTTATTAACTCCATCTTTTTGAAAGTCTTTCCAGTGAATAATTATAAATTTCTTCTCGAAAACTCGAGTTTGGCTTTTCTGCAATTTACATAAATTTGTTACAGCCAATAAATATTTATCATTTTTAAACGTAAGTTGAGAGGTCAGATTGTTCATTGCGTGTAATGAGTGTTCAGTTAGTGAACCTGGTCCGATTTGATGGTCATCTACGAGTAGCAATTCTTACACTTGTTTTGTTTCTTTGCGTAAACATGACTCTTTTAATATAAAGCTTTAAATTAAAACATTGATATTCTTTTTCTCGCCACACACACACATATATATATATATATATATATATATATATATATATATATATATATATATATATATATATATATATATATATATGGTCAGAAGTACTAGGATCCCCGTATCCTTCAAATTTGTCCCCAGAAAAACACGGAAAAGTAGTAATGTAACATTGGCATGTAATTTTACTGACAATTTAGTTATTAATTAATATTTTGTGCTTCCTCCTCTCTCTCGTCTCTCTTATTGTTTTTTTTTTAACCGTTTAGGGCACACTGTCTACAGGGTGCTCGAATGTAGCGCTCCCAATTTTGCCCCATTCCTCCTGTATCAATGTAGCTCAGATCTGGATGAACACCGGTGTTTCATAGTTGATGGGAAGGAAAGATCCAACAGGTTAACTGTGACTATTGTGGTGAGCCTCACATCAAGTAGTAATGGGAAGTATCATTTACCTTAAATCTAAATTATTTCACTGCTAACTTTGGTTATATACCATGAGGAAGAGACGGTCATTTTTCATAATTCCCTACTTTTCTAAAGCATAGATTCATAAATATTAAATGAGGTGCTTAATATATGACATATATATTAGGGTAGGTTGATTTTGGAACTGTGATTTTGGACTAGTGTAGATAGAAAGGTATTAATGTATAAAAAACGTTGCACCAACTCATATTTGTGAAAATGATTGTATTTTTTGAGGATTGTTAATTATTTTTAAGTTGTAAAATTGCCGAATTTTAGCGTAAAATCGCGCGCGCGGCATTCGCGCAATGTAAACAAATGAAATATCGGACCTTATTTCATCAAAATAATCAATTAAAATTCGGCATTTTTAACAAAACGATGCTTGAAACGTATTGTAAATGCATTATAGATGTTTATTAGTGTATTATTTTGTATTTTTTAATGATATTTACCTATAAAATGTGTATTAAATTAAGTTATTTTATGATGCGTTCATTTAATTGTGTTTATTTTCAGATATTTCATAAAAATGGGTAAAAAACGGAAGTCTGCAGTGTTAACTCAGTGATAGTGCCAAAGAATTCAGTGGCCAGCCTTCCCCTTTGGATAAAACGGAGCCTCCTACCCTCCGCCAAGTTATTCAGTACAGTTATTTCCTCCAAAACAGCCACCCGGACTTGAAAGACTATGATATTGCTAAAATGATAGCAAAGGATGTGATTGAGATCTGGCAGGCAGTGAACCCGCGGCTGCCCCTGTATGAGGAATATTATGTAGTGAAATTGGTGGATAAAGTGTGCTTCAAGAAAGCAAGAGAGATAAACAGGAAATCTCTTTCTACAGTCCAGGAGCAGAATCTGGAGGAAAAGCTGGATAAACTTTTTGACATTTCTGCTTGCACCTGTAAGCTACCTGTTCGTCCCTGTGATGACAATGCTGTGAAGTGCAAGAAAGGAAATTGCCAAACACAGCACATAATCTGCACTTGTCCTCCCAGTAAGAAGGTAAAGCTATTATTTTTTAAACTTTTAACTGGCCCAACTTAGTGCGATTAAGTGCCTTTTAAATGGAAGGAAATTCAATGCTTGTAATTGAAAAATATCTGCATTTTCCTCTTGTAAGACCCCCCCCCCCCCCCCTGGTAATAGAAATTAATAATCAATTTTTTTTCAGGATTTTATCTCTTATTTTAGATCGCTATTTAATATACTTTAATATTTTCTTATCCCAATTCCCCCCCTCCCCTCTGATAATGGAAATAATCTTACCTTCTTTCTGAAAAAAAATTCGATTATGGGGATTTATAGAACTCGGTTTTTTTTTTTTTTTTTTTTTTTTTTTTTTTTTTAAATCAGCAATTCTGAGACTAATAGGGATTAAATCTTAAACTGGAATAAAAAATAAATTCATTGTTATTCTTTCAGAAGTGGGAAGCCAGCCAAGAAGAGGCTGAAGAAGATCACAGCCATCAACATTGAAGCTACCCACTGGTCAGAACTAATCAACCTTTCTCAAAGTGGCATCTGTGAACCTGCTCTCACAGAAGACTTTTCTGATCAGGAGCTTCAAGACGCATTGCTGAATGGCACCAAGCTGGAGCTGCCTGATCTGCCTTCACATTCTCAGTGTTGAAAGGGCCGTGAAGCTGACATCTGAAGCTTCCCATACTGTTTATGGACTCGAATCAAGGCACAAACACATTCTGGCCAAAGCCCTAAGCCGCCAGATGAGGCCTTCCTTTGCTTCTAAGGGCTCTGACAGTGAAAATTATGATGATCTTGGGATCTAAATGTGTCTATTTGACTCTGTACATGTTTCTTTAACTTTTTTTCAATAAAATTGTAACTTTTTTCAGGATTTTTTAATGAAAATAGCATGAATTTTTCGGCCGAAAATTGCTAAAATGCGGTATTTTTCGGTACGATTTTTTGACGATTTTTGAAACTGTTTCCTCAAAAAACGGTTAAAGCTAGGGATCTGTTTCCTCAAAAAACGGTCAAAGCTAGGGATCTGAAATTTTTTGTCAGTCAGGGCTTAATATGATAATAACTATCTCGACTAGTCCAAAGTCGATATCTCAAAAAATGCGGAAAATCAACCTACCTTAATATATATATATATATATATTTATTTATGTATTTATTTATTTTGCTTATCGCGTTATGGCTTTTCTCATGACATCGTTATAGTATATAAATTTGTGTCCATTATCGTTCGATATAAGCAAACTCTCCGATTTGTCCCGCTTTTAACTGTTTGGGAAATTTTTTGTCGCACAAAAATGTTTACCGCTTTTATGAGGTTCAATTTGGAGCCTCATCGCTTTTCTGAGGTTCAATTTGGAGCCTCATCGCTTTTCTGTTTATATTCGGGTCTGAACCTCTCCTTCCTCTCGCCCTTCTTTAGCCTCCTATACGAAATTTCTCCCGTTATGTAATGAAAATATTTGAAGTCTCCCAAAATGGCATACTAACAAAAATCTAGGATTAATATCCACTAATATTGTTTAATATTGTCCATTAATATTGTTTAATATTGTAATACACGTTTTAACTATTAATAATACTTATTTACTTATTAATTTATTATTATTAATTTATAACAACTAGCTGCTTATTTTTAATAAGAGCCCAGTAAAGCCTAAAGCTTAAGGGCCAAATTAAATAAAATAAATAGTCGAGCTTCAAAATTATTCATGTCATTGAAAATTGAAAAATGTATTTATTTTATTATTATTAATAAAGGTTATTCTAATTCTATCTACCAAACAACCATAAAAATAACCATTGGATTAGTTCTTATTGATGGTAAAATATATGTAAATGTTATTATTATTGAATTAAGAAAGTATAAATATAATAATAATTTAATTAAATTTTTTTTAAAATTTCATAAATTTATCCTGTCTTGAAATTTTCTAATTTTATAATCCTTTGTGGT
>JAJOZX010001575.1:372500-470000 GCA_023014485.1 Bathynomus jamesi
ATGATTTCACATCGTCATCATCATCATCACCATCAACTAATGACGACAACCTTGAAATGAATTTTCAAGGTCCCTCTGAAGAGCAATTTAAAAAGAAAATGTTGGCTCCTAAAAAGTCAAAGCCTATTGACAAAAATGTTGTAGCAGCCTATGATAGAATGAATCTTTCCAATCGAGATGCAGCTATGTCTTATGCTGTTGTTGCTCAGTCTTTGGGCCATAATTTGGAAAACATTACAGTGTCAAAATCTACTATGCTTCGAACTCGTCAAAAGTTACGCAAAGAAATAGCAACAGAATATCAAGAGCAAGCATTTTGTCCTGGAGAGCCTTTAGTTCTTCATTGGGATGGAAAAATGCTCCCAGAGATATCAGGTTAGTTTTTTTGTCTGATTAATTTAGCATATTTATATTTTATCTCTCAGGTGAAAAACTTAGTTGTGGGTCTGGTTTTCACACCTAGGCAATGTGTTATTATCTGGTTGGTTTTAATTAAACATTTTGATAGCTAAATTTCTATTTAATTAGGTTACATTTCACTGTCTGAAGCTAGTTTTCACAATCTACACCATTTTACCTTCAAATTAAAATAACTCGAGTTCAAATTAAAATAAGTCAAGTTTAATTTAAAATAAGTCAAGTTTAATTTAAAATAAGTCAAGTTTAATTTAAAATAAGTCAAGTTTAATTTAAAATAAGTCAAGTTTAATTTAAAATAAAGTTTAATTTAAAATTATATATTATACATATATAAATTAAATATATAAATATATTAAATATAAAATAAAATATTAAATATATAATATAATATATAAAATAAAATATTAAAAATAAATATATATAAATTATATATAAATTATATATTTTAACTTTTTCTTGCAGGCGAAGGAAGAACGGAAAGGATTGCAGTGTTAGTCAGTGGGAATGGTGAAGAGAAATTGCTGGGAATTCCTAAAGTCACTGCTGGCACGGGTACGGAGATGGCTCGTGTTTGCATTTCTCTCCTGCAAGAACATGATATGACCCAGAGAATTATTGGGCTGTCATTTGACACAACAGCATCCAATACCGGAATCCATGCTGGAGCTTGCACTAAAATTGAACAAGAACTTGGAAAAGAGCTTTTATATTTAGCCTGCAGACACCATATTTATGAGATTGTCCTATCTCAAGTCTTCCGGACTTCTATGGGCCATTCCTCTGAACCTGATATTCCAATCTTCAAAAGATTCAAAACTCAATGGGATTTTATGGATCATTCTCAAATCACAACTGCTGTTGATTCCCAAAGCTGCAGAATAATTGAAAGAGTTCAAGATTTAAAAAATCAAACAGTCTTAATCATGAAGGAGGCACTCAACTCTAAACAGCCAAGAGATGATTATAAAGAATTTTTTCAACTTGTTCTCTTGTTTTTTGGAGAAGAAAGCATTTCTAATACTTCCTTGAAGAGACCTGGAGCGTACCATCATGCAAGATGGATGGCAAAAGGAATTTATGCATTTAAGCTTTTTCTTCTCCAAAATCAATTTAAGATGACTAAAAAAGAACTTGATGCAATAACAAAATCTTGGGCAAAAGTTTCTCAACCAGAGGAAGCCCCAAATGTTGATCTTAAATTTTTGCAAGATCTTGCAATAATGGAGGAAAATTCTTTGATATCAAGTGTTATCAAGCAAGCCCAAAATGCCATTAAACGACATCTGTGGTACCTCTCAGAAACACTTGTTGGATTAAGCTTCTTTGACAAAAGCATATCCCTTGAAGAAAAGGAGCAAATGCGAAATAATATCAAAATGCCTCCAAGAAATAAGGGACTGAAACGTTTAGAAGCAAAGGTAACCCTAGCTTCTTTTAAAGAAAAAAGGATTTCTGATTTTGTTACTTCAAGGACTAAATCTCTTTTGATGCTCTACATCTCAATTCTCTCCACTGAAAATTCTGCATCAACATGGGGAATAGATCCTGAGTACCAAAGAGGCTGTGCTAGAGTTCGTGCCCTTAGAGTGACAAATGACACAGCTGAGCGGGGTGTTGCATTGATTGAAAAATTTAATGAAGCAGTGACAACTAAAGAAGAGGACAAACAATACCTGCTCAAAACAGTTTTCAAGAATCGTAAAGAATTTCCAACAAAAAATAAAGCAGAACTTATGAAAATGAGGAAAAACTAATTTTTTCAGCATTAAAAGGAAAAGTGCAATTTTCTCGGGACCCCTAAAACTTGACGTAGAGGTTTCAAATTTTGTAATTTGATTAAGGTAAGCAAAAGGAATAACATTACTCATGTGGAACAAAGATTTTTAAACCTTCATTTTTTTTGGTCCACACTAATACACAAACAATGTGTATTAGGGTGGTCCAAAAGGTTAAAGCATCGACTAAGTTCTCTCCACAAGGTTGGTTTTATGCCTCTTGGTGTGGACAGTATTTGTGCAAAGTTTCACGTTATTCGGTTAATATTTAGGGGTCGCCCCACTTGCCCCCTTTTTGAAAATTTGGGAAAATATATAGACAACTGAATAACTACATTTTTTTTTGGTTCTCAAAGAATATGAAAGAAAACAGTAAGACAATAGGACATGATAATGGGTGTATCTTCATTATTTCTTCTGCATCAGAGTCGCCTTGGATGGTATTGGTATCTGTTTTCGGTGGGCGGCTACGAGTTGTAGGAGGTACTGCTTCTGGTCCTCGTTTCGTGTCAAAGTGTCATTGTAGCGTTGTGCGAGAGCAATACCTCGCTCGGCAGCATCATTGACGACTTTCATCTTTAGGGCGCGATCTCTAAGTTCCCTGTAGTTCTTGTCATTTGGCCATTCCCGTGGATCTTTTTGAAGTAACTGGCGCGCTTCCTCCTTACCTCCAACTTTCAAGGCATCAAAGAGGGTCAATGTCCTTTTCGTGACGAAGGATGCCACATCATTTTCAACACCAGCTTCCGCCATGTCGATTCGTCGGGGGCAGCCATTCTTTTGGGGATGTTGGAGGTGTTGAACCATTCTCCTTTTGGTATCAGGATCGATCCTATTATCGAAGAAGGCCAGTCCAATCAGATGCTCCGACAAGTACCACAGGTGGCGTCTTAGAGCTGTCTTCGCCGCTTGTGCAGCTCCTCCGTGTGGATATTTTTCCAGAAGATGCAGCATTTTGAGATCATTGAGAGGAGCTTGTGTCCCCATTGGCGCTTCATGCCAGTACTTGACGTAAATCAGACTGACAAATAAAGCCACTGAGTCACGTTTCGTTCTTCGCGTGCTGTGAGCTTGAATTGATAGTGAAAGAGGTAGATTTTGAGCGCATAAATCGCCTTCGCCATCCATCTCGCGTGGTGCATGGGACCCGGAGCTCGGATAAAGAGTTGACCACCAGTCTTTCCCCCCAGGAAGAGCAAAGATAGTTCAAGGAACTCCTTGTAGTCGTCACGAGGTTGGCTTGCCTGAAGAGCGTTAGGTAAGTAAGTGAGCATCTCTTTTCTCATCTCTTGGAGTTGAGGGTTCTCGAACAAGCTGTCCGATGCTGAGACAAATGCTTCGTGGGAGAGAGATGGCCATTCCTTTTGAAATCGCTTAAAAAGGCGTTTCAGGACTTCCTGTTGAGCCAAATATTGAGGCAAAGACATCAGCAAGTACGACTTCAAGTATATGATGTCGACAACCGATCCAAACTAGCTCGTGACCCAATGCTTCTTCAATCCTGACACAGGCTCCGCGATGTAAACCCGTGTTTGACGCAGTGGTATCGAAGACGAGACCTCTCACATGCTGTTCCACATTCCATAATTTCATAGTTTGAAGGCATGCCTGGGCATGTGCTTCTCCAGTTCCTTGTTTCATCTTTGGGACACCAAGCAGCTTCTCCTGTCCATTGAATGTTATAAGGATTGCTATCCGATGCACATTCGTCTTCTTCCCTTCAATGCCGGGGAGAAGCTTTCCGTCCCAATGGAGAAGGACAGGGTCTTCTAGAGAGAATGATTCTAGGTCTTCTTGAGCTGCCTGTTCTCGCCCACTTTCTCTGTAGCGATGAATAGAGCTCCGAGAGCACGTCATCCCAGACAGATCATGCCCCGCGGCCTGTAATACAGCTCCAGTTACGAAAACAGCATTCCGGTCAGAAAGATTGGTGCGATCCATTGCTCCAATGACTTCTGGAGATTGGAAAATGTTCGTAACCTTGTTCTTGGGACGCTTTGGTGCCGGAGCTTCAGACGAAGAAGGAATCGGAACCGATGGTCTATAGTCGTCGTCGTCTTGCGAAAAAAGGAAGAAGAGGAAAGATCAATTGATGACACTCCTGCTTCTTCCAAATCTTTCTGTGTTGCTTCATGCCTTGCCTTCCTCTTGGCTTCCTTCTCCATTCTGGATCGCTTTCTGTCCTCTTGTGTAGTCGTTTCCTTATCAATGCCAGCCATGCTGCAAGAATTGACGTCCTTGCGCTGCATGGACAAAATTTCGGTCCTCAACGTTGACGATTGTGCTCATGGCATCACTGGTTGCGATGTCAAACAGTTCCTGGATGTCCGCTTTGAAGATGTCTTCATTCATTCTATCGCTGGCACGTTGCCTGGTCCTGTGCTTCTTGAGTGTTTTGTAGCGGTCTAAAAGCTTTGAAAGCTTACGGACACAGGAGTCGATCCGTTGAGTTGGGATCCGCGCTCGGGTCCAGACTTCAATCACCCTCTGGCATGCCTGGTTCAGACTGTCGGAGGTGGTTTGCTTTTGATTGATGTGGTGGTATTGCCCCAAGAGGAGGGCGTCAAGGCATGTAGGGAGCCTTGACGTGGATAAAGTTCCAGTTGCCATCCCTAGAAGCCAAACTTTTGGAATTGATCGAGTTTGAGCCATCGGACCTACGGAAGAAAAAGTACATTATATAATATATATATTCAGAGTGGGGCGACCTCTAAATATTCACCAATCACGCTGCAATTTTGCACAGACCATGTGGACACTAAATGGACAAAAACCACACTTGTGGAGACTATCTAAGACAATTTTGAAATTTCCCCCTATGGATTTGGACCACCCTATATATATATATATATATATATATATATATATATATACACACAAACTCAGAATGGTTCCCTGAGAAAATTATATGTTAAACAGACCGTGCATGGAGCAAGGTGCACGGTCTGTGTTTAACATATAATTTTCTCAGGGAACCATTCTGAGTTTGTGTATATTAAACGGACGTGTTACGTGCCTTGAAAAGTGGACGCTCAATGTCCCGGTTGAGGTTTAAGTTTTGTTTTTTTTGGCTAAAAATACAATAGTTACCCCCCTTTTTCTCTGATTTATTCAATCCGACGTGAATGCAACGAGTCTTTTACTTATATAGAGGTTCTGAATGTAGGGGGTCTAGTCTTGCTTTAAACCCTAGATCCATGTCCCAAAGCTGGATCCTGTCTGCTTTGCAGATAGCTGGTGAGGGAAGCTATATTTATGGGATCTCTTTGCGAGAGACCCGTTGCCGACGTCGGGCTAACATCATGAAAAAGAAAAACTATGGTATTTGTCATTTACCATTACTTATTCGGACTATAGTGGATTTAATTTTCCCAGAAGAGTTCCTTGTTCCATGCACGGTCTGTGTTTAACATATATATATATACAGGGTGGGCGGAAAGTAGCTCCCTATTTTGGATTGGTAAAAAAATACGTATTATTCATTTATTTCAGAAAAAATAATATGAAAAGGTAGGCATACATGGTAGGTTTTCTCTAAAATTCAATGTGGGCTCCAACTCTTTCCACCAGCTTCTGGAGCCGCCCAGGAATGGCGTCCACTGACTTTAGCAGGAACTCCGGCGGGATGGAGGACATGACTTCCCGAATTCGGTCCTCCAGTTCTTCCAATGTCCTCGGTTTGGTGCGGTAGACTTCTTCCTTTACCCACCCCAAAGAAAGAAGTCGCACGGTTACCGCTGAAAAACGGCAGAATCGGTTCAGTGTAACGGTGTGGTGTGGTATGACCTCATATCAGGTTGTGGGCCCGTTCCTTCTGCGCAACACCATGAATGCTGAGCGGTACCTTGCTATGTTGCGAAACGAGGTCTGGCCGGTTGTCAGCACATGGGAGAACATCGACGATCTGATATTTATGCAAGATGGCGCCCCTCCGCACTTCGCTCTTGTTGTCCGTGAGTGGCTGGATGCCCACTTCTCTGGGCGTTGGATGGGTCGTCGTGGTCCACATCAATGGCCAGCCAGGAGCCCCGACTTGACACCGTGCGACTTCTTTCTTTGGGGGTGGGTAAAGGAAGAAGTCTACCGCACCAAACCGAGGACATTGGAAGAACTGGAGGACCGAATTCGGGAAGTCATGTCCTCCATCCCGCCGGAGTTCCTGCTAAAGTCAGTGGACGCCATTCCTGGGCGGCTCCAGAAGCTGGTGGAAAGAGTTGCAGCCCACATTGAATTTTAGAGAAAACCTACCATGTATGCCTACCTTTTCATATTATTTCTTCTGAAATAAATGGATAATATACGTATTTTTTTACCAATCCAAAATAGGGAGCTACTTTCCGCCCACCCTGTATATATATATATATATATATATATATATATGCAATAAACGGAGAAGTAAAAATTAAAAATTAAAGGATTATCAGAGAGGCATACAGATTTGTAAGGGAAAAATATCGATTTTTAGCACAAGATCAAATGAATTATAAAAATACAAATTTATACTGGAAATCTGCCCGGGTTTTAACACACTGCCTTTTATGGTTAAGTTTCGATGTATGTAAAAATAAAATGAAAATTAAAAGTTAATAAAGTAGCATACAAGTTTACCAAAGATTTAGCGTTCTACCCTTCCTATCTAAATCTGTTTTGAAGGAATTCAAAACAACAGGATCGAGTTGAAGAAGACCTTTGCTTATGTTGAAGTTATTTGAAAGTTGGATAATGGCAGACTCAAGAATATTTCTATTAACATTGTTGCTAGAGTGGAATAAAACTGAAGCATTATTCCAATCAATACAGACAGTGTGTTAAAACCCGGGCAGATTTCCAGTATAGATTTGTATTTTTCTAATTCATTTGATCTTGTGCTAAAAATCGATATTTTTTCCTTACAAATCTGTATGCCTCTGATAATCCTTTAATTTTTAATTTTTACTTCTCCGTTTATTGCATATATATAATATATATATTTTATTTTTTATTTTTTATTTTTATTTTTTTATTTTATTTTATTTTATTTTTTTCTGTAACCTATATACGTAATATATATAGGCTGTAACCCTTTTATGTACTTCAGTGTTCCTGAGGATGTCATTAGACGAAAGCGCTTGAGCACCATTTTGTGTTTCCTTTCCTTCGTGGTTTTATTTATTATATATATATATATATATATTATATATATATATATATATATATATATATATATATATATAAGACATGGGGTCAATTACTGTGTTTCTTTTACTATTACTTGGTCATCTATTACTATTACTTTTGTTTGTGGGGTACTTCACTTATTTGAAAAGGATCTTTGTCTATTTAAATGCAATTAGAAGCAGTGTATTAATAAACAAATAAACTATTTCAGACTTGGCAGGTACAAACATTATACAAGAGGTCCATAGAAGATTAAGAGAGAGTTGTCTGGAGCACTGACTAAGTAGGTCAGTTAATCACTGTGTATAATGAATATACAAATACAATGATCCAACCATGAGGTGGTGTGCCAACTATCACTAACATATAAGTAAAGCTATCACCAGGAAATCTACACATGGATGAAAGGGTCAAGTTATTATCTTCACAGAAGGCTTTTAAATGGTTGCTAAATAAAGAATTATCAATAAGCACATTAGCATTAAAGTCACCAATAATAGCTACACATGTATCCAACTCATCAATAATACTGCTGACCTGCCCCAATTTAATGAGGTAATCTTCATTATCAACTGCCTGAAAAGGCATATAGATAGACAGAATTAAAATTTTTTTATTGTCTACACAAATTTCTATTCCAGTTAGCCAATTCAAACCAAGTTTTAATTCACTATTTCCCATACCCCAACCTCCATAGAATAGCTACCCCACCAGGTGGGTGGCCTGCAAGGAGACCATCTTGTTTATCTCTGGTGGCCTCCCCTATCCCATGAAAGTTACTGGACAGGCTATTCACGTCCTTTAACCCTTTGAGTACCAAGGGACATATTTGTCCCAACGGAAATAAGAATATAAATTGTACAATGATGCAACGTTTCTACAAATACATCTACATGTTTATAGTGGTATCGTTTAGTTGTTGGAAAATTAACCCAAAAATGGGTCATTTAAGTGACTATAGTTAGTAACATATCTAATTGCAAATAACAATAAAACTTACACTTTTAAGTTCAAAGAAACGTATACCAGTCGTCAAAGGGTTAAGTCCTGTTTCCATAGCCATTTTTCCTGCAGACAGAGAATATCAGCATCGTCTAACAGCTTATCAATTATGATCCGCCTGTGTTTGTTGTTATTGCCTTAGCTTAGGCCTCTACAGTTATAAGAGATTACCTTGAATGTTGCAATTAGGAAGATGCAGGAGTTCTGCCAGCCATCTCTCCATGTTGAATTCCACTTATACTAAGCAGTCCAGGGTTGTGGAGTCGGTCCAAAATTTTCCGACTCCGACTCCGACTCCACACATTGTAAAAATTCGACTCCGACTCCACACATTGTAAAAATTCGACTCCGACTCCGACTCCACACATTGTAAAAAATCTAAAAATCCGACTCCGACTCCTCACATTTTAAATATACGACTCCGACTCCTCTAGTGTTTCACTATAATTATCATAATAATAAGACATTTCATCACCACCACATGAATCGTCAGGTTACTTTCTAGGATAAGGGAACATTCAAATATTAAGAAGGATATTGACTTGTAGATATTATCATATTAAGGGATTTTTATTTTTTCCAATAATATATATATATATATATATATATATATATAATATATATATATATATATATATATCTATATATAATATATATATATATATAATTATTAATATATATATATATATAATATATATATATATATATATATATATAATATATATATATATATATATATATATATAATATATATATATATATATATATATATATATATATATATATATAAATGAAAAAGATTCTCTTAAACATAATTAAGGTCTAACCAGTAGTAGTCCTACTTAAAATTGAATAACCCTTAACCTAGTGGCTATAACCAGGGTTGTGGAGTCGGTCCAAAATTTTCCGACTCCGACTCCGACTCCACACATTGTAAAAATTCGACTCCGACTCCGACTCCGCCCTGAAACGTGCGACTCCGCCCTGAAACGTGCGACTCCACGACTCCGACTCCACGACTCCGACTCCACGACTCCGACTCCACAACCCTGCTAAGCACAGCAGTTACAGCATTAGACCCAGCTGGATTTTCCTCCACAGTACGACGCATGATGTCTCCATAATTACCCTCTCCAGCACTTGCGAGAGGGGCTGCAGGTGTTTTTCTTCCCTTCTTCTCATAGAATCGCCGTGTATATATACCCGTTCCGGCCATACTGCTGGATCCATAAATACCCCTGGATCATCACGGACTGCTATAACTTGAAAGGAACTGTACGTAGTCCATCTGGAGTCAATTTTCCTACATGTAATCTGAAGGTTCACTTTATCTTCCACAAATGCCTGCAGCTCCTTGGCCGTAAGATCAGGTCGACATCTCGAGACGAAAATGCTTACGGTTATCGTTCGTACAGTCATCATACGATCTGTTTTGGCAGCCCCTATGATACCCCGCCCGCCGTTCTCTGCCAGCCTTTGCCACAGGCTGACTTCCTCTAGCTGGTGCATGAGTGGGACCAGACCCCCTTGAGGGACCACCACCATTAGCTACTACAGCGGTTGCAGTTCTCGGAGGGGTCGCTCGCTTCCGGCCCCTCCTTACCACCATTGTCCAAGATGCCTCTTCATCATGACCCCCGACTGCATTCCCAGCATCCCGATTCACCAAGGCCCCTTGGGGGGTACCCTGTGTGAGATGGTATTGAGCTGGCGATGTAGCAGTGTCTGGATTCAGGGATCTAGGATAAGACTGAGAAGCAGAGGGCTCTGCACTCATGGATCCAGGTTGAGGCTTAAAGGCAGAGGGCTCTGCACTCGTGGATCCAGGATGAGGCTGAGAAGCAGAGGGCTCTGCACTCATGGATTGAGGCTGAGTGGCAGCCAAATAACAAATATTTGTTTGAGCTAAATCATTACAATTTCAGAGACTGTAGGTCTTCATAAATTTTACTTTATTGAAGGAAAAATTTGCCACAATATTAGTTCACAGACACGTTTATTTTAGTTTAGAGTCGATTTAGTTCATTTTTCAGTTCTTTGTTCACACAATATGCCCATTGCCACTGTAATAAAAAAGTAATAGACTATTATCTATTATTTTGCCTACTATTACTATTACAGCCAAAAAATTATGATCTATTACTATTACTTAAAAAATCCTGTAATAGTCTGTTACTATTACCCCATGTCTGATATATATATATTATATATATATATATATATATATATATATATAATATATATATATATATATATATATATGTGTGTGTGTGTGTGTGGCGTGTGTGCGTGCGCGCGTCCTATTAGCAAAATCTGTTTGTAACTTTCTTGTGAAATCCCACATCATAATTATTTTTCTTGAAGATATTTCTAAATTAAATGGCATCCTTGCTCTCCCCAGTGAGTGTAATCCCATTCCCCCCCATACTACTAGATATACCAGTGTCGAGCGAGAGGCGAGTGATGATAGAGAACGAACCACAGCAAAATTTGAAAGGACTACAGCCTACTCTTAATTGAGTTTGAATCTCTCGTATAATTCGTCTTTGGCTCCGACATGGCTTTCGCCAAACTTAAATTCTGATAGAAATGCCTTACTGAACTGCAACTTTATTGCTGATCCATACTTCTTATAAAACCCTTTTCATATGATCCACTTAGATGTTTTAAACCCTCCCTTAATGAAATTAACGATTAGCTTGCGGAAGGAAGAGTAGGATGTAGGGAAAACATCGATTTCTAGCCTGGAAAAATAAGGAAGAAGACCGAGAACTGAAACTTGAACGCAGACCGCTTAAATATAATCTCTCGACCATCTTGATATTAAACTCTTAACTTTGACGTTAAGATCTAAAACATTTAAGAATCATCGAAGAAGGGCCCAAGGTCCAGACATCATCTAAGAAGTAACCTAATTACCACCAATAAAGCACAAAATTTTTTTATTTGGTTTTTAATTTAAAATAGAAAATGTGTTAAAAACACAATAAATGTGCAAGACAAAATAATAGAAATTCCAGTTGTTAAAAAGCTAAAAAACACTAAATACCACAAGGTTTTCGAAGGAAACAAACTGCCTTCTTCGTTCAGGCGGTAACAAAAACTAAAAGTAGAAGTGAAGATAGATTTATTTTCCGGAATATTAATTAATTTTATATATATATATATATATATATATATATATATATATATATATATATATATATATATATATGCGTCTCGACGATATAGTTGTTAGCGTCGCTGACTACGAATCTATCGGGCCCGGATCGAGACCCGGTGACTGCAGGCGGCGCGCAGTAAAACCCAGCAAATCCCAACTGTTCTTTTTTCCACACAATAAAGAAATCGGTTTGTAGATAAATGTGTACCCTGGGTAGCCTAGTGGTTAAGACGCTGGGCTGTTGGTGGGGCGTGATTCGGATTCCACGTTAAACTGTAGGTTTTAGGTGGAGTGACAAGCTTGACCTTCATCAGAATGAATAATTCGGGCGGAAGCAAAGCCAAGGTTATATATATATGTATTCAACAGTGAAAAAATAATTTGCATTTAAAGATAGCATTTACACAGCGTTAAGAAAATTGCGACAAAAAAAACAACAACAACAATAATAATAATAATAATAATTAAAATTGTAAAATATATTAATACACGAAAAGTGAATCACGAAACGAATGATAACCGTACTACGGTTATCATGAAGATTGTAAAGTAAAGTAAAGACTACATCTAATTATGTTAGATTATAATCTAATATAGGGTGAACCAAATGTAGGTGGACAGTAAATGATAACGTTTATTTTGAGAATACATATTTAATTTTTTTGTATACTATAATACAAAATAAAATTTAAATAAATTTAGTTATAATATTTAATATAATATAACACAAACACCATAGTTATAATGAACACCATAGTTATAATATAATATAACACAAACCGTATTCAACCTACTGTCCACCTACTTTTGGTTCACCGTGTATATTGAAATATATTGTACAATAATTATTTTCCAATATATTTCAATATGCATTTTGGGGGAATGTTCGTTTGTTCGTTGAAGTTTTATTCAATACGTGAAGTTTCGCTCAAGTTCGTTGGTTTTCGTGTCAATAGATAATCTTTGATTTAACTTTGAATGAAACTTTTTGGAAACTTACAAAAATACTTTGTGAAATATCGGAGTTGAAGATGTTCCACTGATAGCAGCATTCTGTACCAGAATGAACGGTCGTCGCCGCCAGATGATAACTTCAGAGTTGTCTAATTGTACATTTCAATTTTTCTATCTTGGTATATATATATATATAATTAATATATATATATATATTATATATATATATAATATATATATATATATATGTGTGTGTGTGTGTGCGTGTGTGTGTGCAACTGGATGTGAGGTAACACTTGTGGTACCTCGGAACATTAAAACATTTACATGAAGACTACACACATTTTTCTGTCTGAAAGAAAAGCTATGTTTGTCCTGATTAGGTAGGTTAGATTAACTTTTAGCTACTTACTACTTAATGACTTAAAAGAAAGCATCCTTTGAGCCCTCAGTTACGCCTGAAACACTTATCACGCCCTTTTCAGTTCGATGGGCACTAAAATTTGGTTTGGTTTGGTTAGTTTCGTTAATTAGTTTATATATATATATTATATACATGGTGAACCAAAAGTAGGTGGACAGTAGGTTGAATACGGTTTGTGTTATATTATATTATAACTATGGTGTTCATTATAACTATGGTGTTTGTGTTTTATTATATTAAATATTATAACTAAATTTATTTAAATTTTATTTTGTATTATAGTATACAAAAAAATTAAATATGTATTCTCAAAATAAACGTTATCATTTACTGTCCACCTACATTTGGTTCACCCTATATATATATATATATATATGGATTTGAAAAAGTCGGTACCTCGCTTATGCGGAGATGGGCGCGTGTGCATGTACGTACGTACGTACTGTCTCTGTCTGTCTGTGTGTCTCTGTCTTTTTCGGGCTTGTTTAACGTCCTTCGTACCATCGAAGGTCATGTGATGGAGGGAGCCTACAGCTTTACGTAGGATCTGAACCACGGGTCGCTACATCATCTGGAGGTAGAGGACAGGCACCCATTCAACTTATACCCAGCCCCAATATCACTTCGTTGATCGATGGGAAGCTGTGTTGGTTGTAACATGGTCGTGACGTGAGCCCCACCCCCCCCTCTCTCTCTCTCTCGTATATATGTAACTAAGTAGAATAATGTGTTTATCTTTGGTTAAATGGAAATGACTCATTCTTTTTACATCGAAATGGAAGTCCTAAATATTTTGTATTATCATTTTAACGTCAGAATGAACGACTTAAACGACTTTCCATATTAACGTTAAAAGGAAACCCATTTCGATTTTATTGGTAATATCCATGAATATGGAAAGATAAAAGGGATTAACTCGGTAAACCTGGGCCCAGTGGGACTCGAACCTAACCCACTTCTCATGGTTTCGGAGTCGGCGATTTTATATCGATCACGTGATCTAGAACATCAAAGACATTTCGTTCAAATGAAGCCCCAAGTATTTACGATCGGTAGGTCCTAGTTTACCACTTTATTGCTTCAGCCTTATCCATCCTACAGTAAAGTTCGGTTATTTCCCTTAAAACGTATTCCTCCTAAACGTGAAGTAAATCGACTGGAATGAGGTCGAATTCGATTTGGTGCCATTCAATTTAGGGCCATTCAATTTAGGGCCATTCAGTTTAGTGCCAGGTTCATTTTTTTCCTTTCTGGACAATTCGATCTTATCCCAGTTCGTTGTGACCTGTCTTACCGTACCTTCGTCAGCGTGCCTCCGTAGCTCAGTGAGTAACGCCTTTTCCCTTATTATCTTAATGAAGACACTGAGGTCGGGGGTTCGAATCCCGATGATGCTGGTGGTAATAATAATAATAATAATACAGGAATTAGAGAAATGAACCGCATTAGTTGGCCTGAGTGCTGTGCCATTTTCTGGCACTCTTGAAAAAGTATGACTCGTTACCTTACCTTACCTTACCTTACCTTACCTTTCGACAAACGCATGTACTGTTTCGGAATAAAATTCGCCTAAACAAATTTCTAAAAACCTGAAGAAATTACTAATTAGTAACGATTGGGTTTTGATTTTTAAAATTTGATTCCTTCACCAAAAAAGAATAAAATGTACAAAAGAAACAAAATATTACCAATTAGTATTTTTTTTTTTTTCAAATTTCTAGGTGAATTTTTTTCCGAAACTGTACATACATAAAATATTAAATAGGTTTTACTTCTCATACAAATTTTAAATATAACCCAATTTCCCAAAGATGAGAATGTATCCATTCATAAAATGTTTCGTGGAAATTAACGTGAGAACAAAAGTTTAAATTTAATAATTAGATTGATTATAACAAAATCTCTTTTTCTGAGGTTTAATTATTAGAATTATGTACGGTTGTTGCGTAAATTGAAATTTTGTTATACGATGTAGGCTTCCAGAGAAGGTTCACACCCCCACACCCTCACTTTGTTTATAGGGTGGGGAACTCGGTATGTATACGGTGTATCTAAGAGTAAGCTCTTTTAGTAGTAGTAGTAGTAGACTAGTCTGGTAGTTTGCTTTGAAGAAAATTTGAAATAAAATTTGGGGGTTGCCATTTTCAAAGATTTTCTTTGATTTATTTTAATGGTATTTTCTGTTGTTGCTAACGTTTGCGTTACGTTTCTTGGGGTCTTTCTAGGCTAGTGGTTAGCCCCAAACATTATTATCATTATTATTGCCTGTTGAATTCTCCGCGTGACGACTTGGAAGTGGAGGGGTGCAGCTCTTAAAGCCCCCTTTTAATTATGTCTGCATTGAAAGCAATAAGTAGGTTGCCGGCTAAATCAATATAGACTATAATTGGTTACTTTTGTAATAAATCTTTGAGAATCTCAGTACTTGCATTTCGTATAGGAAAAATTAGTTCTACTATATATATATATATTTCAGTGGTGGGCACCGTTAACCAAAAAGTTAACTTCGTTAACCGCTAATCCGTTAACCAAAAAGTTAACTTCGTTAACCGTTAATCCGTTAATTCGTTAAACATGTAACGGAAGTTACCGATAAACCGTTAACGTTAACTTTTATTATAAAAAAAATGAAAAACAATATATATATATATATAATTTAATTTTCCCTCTTCTTCTCGTTCTCCATTTTGTCCATGAGATGCATGTTGCCCTTCCTGAAAATTAGCATATCAAAGTTTTCATCAGACAGGGATGATCTCTTGGCCCTCAGGATGTCCTTGCTCATAGAGAACAAACGCTCCACTGCAGCACTGGAGGGGATGGCTGTGTTGAACTTGATGAACAAGTCCACCAACACTTGCTCACCCAAGAAGGCAGCATCTTGAAAGTACCGGCAGGATCAACCGGGTAGAAAATAATTATGGAGATTTTAAAGATGTGGTACCTAGAAGTACCGCCAGGACATAAAGGATTAAGGTGAAAACGCTCCCATTGTAAGACATCAATTGACTTAATTTATGTCATCAAAGTGACATGAGAATTGAAATCTTACCTGATCAGTTTTATGGTTCTTGAAATGTATCAAGGAGACTACTAATAAGGTACTCACAGACATATTATAAATATACATGACTTACTTGACAACGATTATTTTTAAATATTCACTAGCACAAACATGTTGCGCAAGAGACAGACTGCAAATGAAACGAATGTAGTTATTTGTTGTAATTGTTACATACATATTATTGAAAGTGCCTTAAAATGCTCGTGATATTTCTTGAAAGAAGTTGAAACATTCAACTCAAATGGCAAATCTTTCCGCCTGATTTTACAGTCGACCATGTTTTGCTCAAACCAATGCCATAAATAACTACCATATTTGGTAAGACACAAATTGTGGCGACGGAAACAAATATATCGCCTGATTTTGCACTGCGGAAATGGAAATTCGTTCATCACTATTAACAGTGGCGGATTAATTGCGCACCTGCTCAGCACTGAAAATAATAGAAACTTTTAAACGTTTATTTATGAATTTTTTGGGTTAACGGACTTGAGTTAACGGAAGTTAAATGTAACGGAAGTTAATTAGTCCGATAATGATTTTCAAAGTTAACTTAAAAGTTAAATCGATAACGAAAAAGTTAACTTCGTTAATTAACGATTAACGGATTAACGGTTTGTGCCCAGCTTTGTATATATTTTTTTTACACTACACGATATAACTTATATTAAGCTTGCGAAATAGTATATATATATATATGAAGGTGAACAAAACACGCGAGGCTAAATTTAGACCTTAGGTGATCCTAATTATAAAGGTCACATTTTATGGTCAGTATAAAGTTTAATTTTCAACCAATTTTTTTTTTTTTTTTTTTTTTTTTTTCAGGAAAAGCTTATCGGTAATCAATCGACGCATGACACTCCTGCCAACGGGGAAAAAAAGA
Source organism: Bathynomus jamesi (assembly GCA_023014485.1). Taxonomy (NCBI): domain Eukaryota; kingdom Metazoa; phylum Arthropoda; class Malacostraca; order Isopoda; family Cirolanidae; genus Bathynomus; species Bathynomus jamesi. The sequence continues at coordinate 389,346 of JAJOZX010001575.1, forward strand.
CAGTTTCTTTATCACGGGTGCCAACGCGTATTTTTCTTTACGGTAAAGGAAAGTATCATGAGGGACCGTGGCACTGATATCAAAGACCGTGTCGAACAAGATTTGAAACTTAGTATTTCTGTTATTTAACGCGTGAATACAATGAATACAGTATTTGGTACTCGCCACCTAGCGGATGGAGTGAAAGCTATACTTATCACGAGCGCATACTCGCGTGATTATTAATTATTAAAGTTTATTACTGGAGATGAGTGTTCGTGGATTGATCGGTTAAGGCGCCGCCCGGCAGTATTGAGACTCCGCTGAGTCGTGGGTTCGAACCCCCTAAAGCTAGGCGGTTGTCTTTTCTGTATCTTGCGGCAGGCCGGCCATCCCCTCTTAATTGACTCGGGGCTAAGGTAACTCATGCTATCTTTAATAAATAATTATTGTACTTGTCACATTCATCTCCAGAAAAATATAAATATTTGAGTAAATATTAAATATTAAGTTACATGATTACATCACATCATAATAAGCATTCTAATAGAATTTAAGTTGACGTTTTTAAACGGGTAATTTAGTTCCCCTGTGAAACACTAGATGGCAGGAGAGAAAAATGGTAGCACAAAATTGGGCGAAGTCACGAGTCTTGTTATAAATAGTCTTTGCTTAAAATAAATAAATAAATAAATATATAAATATATATATATATATATGATCAAAAGTATTCGGACACCCCGGAAAATCCGCATTTCTGCAAATATCACCTTCGCCGAAAGGTATGCTAGGAAAAAGCGTGGCGAAACTATAATGCTGAGGTGTTCTGTTAAGTTATCAGTAACTGTTGTGAAGCCATGCCGCGCGGACGTGAACTCTCCGAATTCCAACGTGGACTCGTCATCGGATGTTATTTAAGTAACGTTTCTATACGAAACATTGCAGCCAAACAGGATATACCAAAGTCGACTGTAGCGGATGTTGTCATGAGATGGAAGCACGACGGTGCAACTAACGCGAAAAAACGTTCCGGACGACCACGCAAACTGACGGGACGTGATAGAAGAAGTCTGGTACGACATGTCAAGAAGTCCCGCACGTCCTCTGCCGCTTCCATCGCCGAGGAGGTAGGAAGAGCATCCGGTACCTCCGTTAGTACTGTAACTATCCGCAGAGAGATGCACAGACTCGGTTATTATGGTAGAGCAGCTGTACACAAGCCACTGATTACAAAAGTTAATGCCACGCGTCGTTTGGCCTGGTGTGTCTCCCGTCGTTCCTGGACCGTGGAGGACTGGAAAACTGTTCTTTGGAGCGACGAGTCGCGGTATTCACTCTTCCAGTCTGATGGGCGTGTTTGGGTGTGGCGACAGCCCGGAGAACGGCTTCTTCCTGACTGTGTACGTCCAACGGTGAAGTTCGGTGGAGGGTCCATCATGGTATGGGGTTGTTTTTCCTGGCTAGGGCTCGGCCCTTGTTGTTATACCCATACCATGACCGCTGACGTTTATCTCGACGTTCTGGACAATTCGGCCCTCCCTACACTGTGGCAATACTACGGAGATGGCCATTGTTTGTTTCAACAGGATCGAGCTCCCTGCCATACTGCAAGGCGTGTGCAGGACTGGTTTCGTGAAAATAAGGTGGATTTGTTAGACTGGCCTGCTCAGAGCCCCGATCTCAACCCAATCGAGCACATGTGGGACGAACTGGAGCGACGGATACGAAACCGCACACCACGCCCGGCTTCACTTGCATCTCTTGCATCAGCTCTGCAAGAGGAATGGCGAGCCATTCCTGCACAGACTTACCGAAAACTGGTGGAAAGTATGCCTCGACGTGTTGACGCTGTAATAAAAGCAAAGGGTGGACCTACTGGTTACTAAATGCCATAATAAAACCATTTTTCCAAAAACCATGCGGTGTCCGAATACTTTTGATCATATAGTGTGTGTGTGTGTGTATATATATATATATATATATATACACACAAAGGTGGGCAGCACCGAGTTCCAAAAGGCCCGAACTCCAGGAACTCGGTCATTTTTAAGGACCGTGAGCAGGAAAGTCGGTCCTTTTATGAGTGAGGACCGAAATGAGGAGCGACGGTCCATTTTTAAGCAATTCCGGACGGTCCGGTCCGGTCCGGACGGTCTTTTTTAGTGATTTTAGTGTGTTTAGTGATTATTTGAAGTTCTAAAGAAGATGGATCGTTTCCTCCAGAAGACTCAGAAAGAGACTGAGACTGAACTGAAACTTGTTTCAACACCTGGAGGAGACGAAGAATCTACTGATGTTAGTGCTTCAACTTCAAGTCAAGCAACTGGAGCTCCTAGCGGAAGAACTGAACCCGGCAATCCCGGCAATTTTTCATTTTAATCAAATTTTTCACTTATGTTATATATAAGGACCGAGGACCGAGTCGTTCCTAGGTCCTATCTTCAGAAAGGACCGGGACCGTCGGTCCAGTTTGAGGCAAGGACCGGGACCGGGACCGTCGGTCCTTTTTGAGGCCCGGGTGCCCACCTTTGTATATATATATATATATATATATGCCCAAGTTGATCGAACTACTTCAGTATTTTTTTATTTTCAAATTTAATCACTTTTGCTTGTGGCTTACTATTTGGTGCTGCTTGGGGATTTAGGTATATATCCGTCTCGGTGATGTAGTGGTTAGCGTTGCTGACTGCGAATCCATCAGCCTCGAGATCGAGACCCGGTGACAGCAGGCAGCGCGCAGTAAACCCCGCTGTTAATCCTTCCACACAATAAAAATTGGTTGGCTGGGTAGCCTAGTGGTTAAGACGCTGGCCTGCTGGTGGGGCGTGGTTCGGATTCCACGTTAAACTGTAGGTCTAAGGTGGAGTGACAAGCTTGACCTTCATCAGAATGAACAATTCGGGCGGAAGCTAAACCAAAGTTAACTAAGGTATATAACACGTGCGTGTAATGTTAAACTCTTCAATACCTCTAACTATCAGTACTGAAACGTGGGTTGGAGAGTCCGTAGAATGTGTGAGTCAATCAAAGGTTGAGTCGCAGTTTGCTTTTAACATCGCTGATGTTAATACAAATAAAACGTTTGGAAAGTACATCTTAAATATTTGATGTACCTTTCTAGTTTGGCATCTTCTGAAAGATTACGCGTAGCCCATCGTGCAAATTACGTTAAGAATCGTAAATGAGGGACGTAGGTTTTGCAATTTAAGTCTCTTCAGCTCAGATTTTGGAAAATATTTTTCAGTATTGGCGGTCATTTTTTAATGAGTTTTTACAGTACACCATTTAAAATTTGTACATTTAGTAGAAGTATTGTTTTATCAGATTTGAGAACACTGCGTTTCAGGGGTTGATTTAGTGGTTACTTCTCACTCGGTGTCATTTTTTTTTCCGATCCATGGTAAAGGCGCCAAATGAGGATAGCTAATACTTTCTAATCTAACTTCCTTACCTAAGCCGTGGATGAGAATGGGAATGACGTTGAGTGGAAGTAAACCGATTTAGTTTTGTAAAGTAACACACACACACACACACACACACACACACACACACACACAAGGTGTTCTAAAATTACCTAGTAAACTTTTATACGTCTGTCGATCAGTAGTGGGACGCTGTGAACAATGTGTTGAAGTTGAAGAAAGACACTTTGAACATCTAAAATAAACAATTATTGTTGCTTTTCTTATTGTTGCTCTATTTGAAGTAAAATTGTTAAATATCGCTTAAGTTTTGTTAAGATATTGCGTTCATATAAAAGTTTACTTGGTAATTTTAGAGCACCCTGTGTGTGTGTGTGTGTGTGTGTGTGTGTGTGTGTGTGTGTGTGTGTGGTGCAGGCCAAGACCACTGAAGAATCTTTGCTCTTATACACTTTTCAGACTCTTTATCCTTTCTTAATCATGGCCAATTCATCTTTCAACTTACGAAAGAAATTATCGACATTCCTTCAAAACAGAAATGGAGTTCTGAGCGGTTCACGTAATAAACAAGCGGGTTTGGGGTGACCCTCTGAAAATACACTGTTCCCTTCCCAGGTTCAACCCCCACCCCGTCTTTGATACTATGGGGATATTCTAGAGTCTAGACCAGGAGTTCCCAAAGTGGTCAATATCGACCCCCTGGGGTCGATGGGACTGTGCGGGGGATCGATAAAGATCTATGGGTCGATAGGGGATCGATAAAGATCTATGGGTCGATAGGGGATCGATAAAGATCTATGGGTCGATAGGGGATCGATAAAGTTCTAGGGGTCTAGGCTTTAGTTCTAGGCTTAACATCGATGAGCGCGGTGACTTAAGGCTCAAACTCTCAAACCTACATGCCCTTGTTAAATCCCATCGGGCCCATCCATCTCATTAGAGAAGATTTAATTGTGAAGGTATTTTCAGTTAATTACTAATAATGGTAATTGTATAACTATAATGATTAATGAATATTGATTATATTTTGATGTTTCTTGATCTCATTTCATTCAAAATTATTTTAAATATTCAGAATTTGGGTAGAGGTCGATGATAACTTTATAAGCTCATCAATGGGTCGACAAGCTCAGAAGTTTGGGAACCCTTGGTCTAGACAAACGTAGATGTCGAGGATTTTCCTGACATTTCAGTCAATCAATCAGTAAATAAAGTATTCATAATATATATATATATATATATATATATATATATATATATATATATATATATAACTATATGATCAAAAGTATTCGGACACCCCGGAAAATCCGCATTTCTGCAAATATCACCTTCGCCGAAAGGTATGCTGGGAAAAAGCGTGGCGAAACTATAATGCTGAGGTGTTCTGTTAAGTTATCAGTAACTGTTGTGAAGCCATGCCGCGCGGACGTGAACTCTCCGAGTTCCAACGTGGACTCGTCATCGGATGTTATTTAAGTAACGTTTCTATACGAAACATTGCAGCCAAACAGGATATACCAAAGTCGACTGTAGCGGATGTTATCATGAGATGGAAACACGACGGTGCAACTAACGCGAAAAAACGTTCCGGACGACCACGCAAACTGACGGAACGTGATAGAAGAAGTCTGGTACGACATGTCAAGAAGTCCCGCACGTCCTCTGCCGCTTCCATCGCTGAGGAGGTAGGAAGAGCATCCGGTACCTCCGTTAGTACTGTAACTATCCGCAGAGAGATGCACAGACTCGGTTATTATGGTAGAGCAGCTGTACACAAGCCACTGATTACAAAAGTTAATGCCACGCGTCGTTTGGCCTGGTGTGTGTCCCGTCGTTCCTGGACCGTGGAGGACTGGAAAACTGTTCTTTGGAGCGACGAGTCTGATGGGCGTGTTTGGGTGTGGCGACAGCCCGGAGAACGGCTTCTTCCTGACTGTGTACGTCCAACGGTGAAGTTCGGTGGAGGGTCCATCATGGTATGGGGTTGTTTTTCCTGGCTAGGGCTCGGCCCGTTGGTTGTTATACCCACTACCATGAACGCTGACGTTTATCTCGACGTTCTGGGCAATTCGGCCCTCCCTACACTGTGGCAATACTACGGAGATGGCCATTGTTTGTTTCAACAGGATCGAGCTCCCCTGCCATACTGCAAGGCGTGTGCAGGACTGGTTTCGTGAAAATAAGGTGGATTTGTTAGACTGGCCTGCTCAGAGCCCCGATCTCAACCCAATCGAGCACATGTGGGACGAACTGGAGCGACGGATACGAAACCGCACACCACGCCTGGCTTCACTTGCATATCTTGCATCAGCTCTGCAAGAGGAATGGCGAGCCATTCCTGCACAGACTTACCGAAAACTGGTGGAAAGTATGCCTCGACGTGTTGACGCTGTAATAAAAGCAAAGGGTGGACCTACTGGTTACTAAATGCCATAATAAAACCATTTTTCCCAAAACCATGCGGTGTCCGAATACTTTTGATCATATAGTGTATATATTATATATATATATATATATATATATATATATATATATATATATATATATATATGAGTGCAGTCGTTGACGGATAAACAATTGAATAAGAACTTTACATTTCAATTTGATCGGTTCCTACTTCGGGGGTACCACCTCAAATTGGATTACGTCGTGGCAAATGTAACACCACTTCCCGTCGATCAGCGAAATTAAACGACGTTGGATCTAGACTCTAGAGCAGTGGTCTGCAACCTGCGGCCCATCAGGCTTCTGAGTGCAGCCCAACAGACATAGACACATTTTACTAACCATTGTTCACATAAATGAAAATTTTGGAATTTATATTAATATTTCCAAAATCTATTGATAATTTTGTTTGATTTAACAAAATTTATTTTTATTAATTATATTATTAAAAAAATGTTTCTTTTGATTTACTATTTGAAGTTGATCACAATTCAATTAATATATAAATAATAATTTTCTCTAACTATGAAATTTTCGGGCTGTATTAAATGTATTTAAGCATATTCGTGGGGCTACTGAGATGAAGGACGGCCACTCATGCGGCCCACTCACTAGCCTAGGTTGCCCACACTGCTCTAGAGAGTAGTTGGATGGGAGACCGTTTACTGCGTCCAGATGTAGCGACCCGTAGTTCGGATCCTATGTACAGCTATAGATCCCCTCCGCCATATATTACCTTAGATATTGCGAAGGAGGTTAAAACAACCCCATTCAACCAACCAACCACCTCAAATTAGGCCACCACTGCGAACTAACTAGTGAGGACGGCCAGAAACTGGCAGACAGGGCTCAGGCAAACTTACGTGACCCATTGTGCTAACCCCTTGATTATTATTATTATTACTCAGAGCTGGGCATTTGCGGCATATTTTGCGGTACTGCGGTACTTGCGGTACCACCGCACTACCACCCCGGGCCCCCATAACGCAGTACCGCAAAGGATCGCTGAAAGTACCGCAGTACCGCTACCGCATTCAAATTTCCGCGTACCGGTTTGGTACCGGTTTGGTAGTGCAGCAGTACCGCAGTACCGCAATATGCCGCAAGTGCCCAGCTCTGGTCTCTATAATGAATGCAAATGAAATGAGGGCGTAGATGCGACCTTACTAAATACGAGCAAATATCAATTTCTGATGGTAATTAACTAGTTTAGCGAAACTCATATTTTTGATTGAATCGTGTCCGTCGTCTGATTAAAGGTTCGTTATTTGACTTTTCATTCAACAATTTTTAATTATATAATTGGTAACTTTTGTTTTTTAATTTCAGGTCTATGTGGGTAGATGGAGTTCTGGGGAACGGGGTTAAGGGTAGAGAACAGTTAAAAGTTTTAGTATTCCCGTAAGGCGGCGAAAACGATATAACGATTTGTTTTGGGGCAAAGGGGGAGTAGTTGGAACATGGAGAAAAATTCTTGGTTAAAATAGATAAATACGAGTATATGATTACTAGTGGTGCACCGATTAATCGGTATCGGCACCTTGCATGCCGATTAATCGGCAATGCAAGGTATTTTCCTAATATCGGCATGCCAGGTGCCGATACCGATTAATCGGTGCACCACTAATGATTACGGTAACTACCTATTTGCAAATTATTTTTACAGGTGTTTATTTTAACGGTCGTCCGGCGGTCGTCTGAAACTACTAAGTATTCTAAATTAACTATTTCTAAATTAACCCTTGGGGTTAAAATTAATGGGCCGTTAATTTTAACTCCGGGAGTTAATTTAGAAATGGTTAATTCAGAATACTTGGTAGTCTCAGACGACCGTTAAAATAAACCGCTGTATCATGTGGCTGATCCCATTCTTCTCTGGTCGATCGAACTCTTCAGTGGTTAATCCAATTTCTGTGGTTGTTTTACCTATTTAAATTTTTATCAGAACATGTTTAGCTAGTGCAACTGTAGTACATCAATTATTTGGTTGTGTGTACAAACGTTTAGTTAAAACTTGATTTTTGTCCGCTTATTTATGATTTGTTGGTTGTAAAATTTTGTGGTTGTTGAGTACGGTATTTGCCGGAAGACGATCTGCGTTTTCTTTGAATTACACTGGACCAGTCATTCATCAGTTTGGTATGACGTCTTTTATTCAGTCCTTATTCATATGAACTTTTTTTAAAGTTCATTTGATATCCTCATACGTATGTAGTAGTAATTGAGCCTTGTATTATACATACATCATCAAAAGTCTCTGTTCCCAAATGAGTTGGAGTGAGAAGACAGACATGCTCGGATGTGAAAAATAAAAGTTAAGAAGAAGAGAAAAGGTAGAAGCTAAGGCATACACATTCATTCACACCGACATCCTGATGGACCAGCACCCTCCCCCCACATAGCTAAATTTCACACTTGCCGAGCTTCATACGCCATGTGTGGTGTTGCTTCCAAGCTTTGTCAAAAATAAGAGAGACAGCGTCCCGAACTTACATACCTCTAACAAACCTCCTCCATTCCAACCTATTTGCAGCCACCTCTCGTGCATCACCCAGATTAAGTCCACCCTTCCTCACGCAATCGCTCCTCCTCCTCCTCCTCCTCCTCCTCCTCTTATACACTTTTCATAACTGTCACCTATTCTTTCAAGATGTCCAAACCATCTTAACACAATTTTCAGTTACGCTGCCTTCTGTCCAGAACTACACGATTTCTCACATTATTAATCAGGCTCACGCCACATTTACTCTCAAGTTATCCATCTCAACTGCTCTTACCCTTCTCACTTTCATGCCATGTTACTGTTTTACACCCATATATTGCATTATGCAATTATATATATATATAAACTTTTCTGTTTTAATTTTGTGGCATGTTGAGGAAATTTGGCCCGAATTTAACCTGAGTGAAAATAGTGCGTAGACTATAATCTGTTCTGACTTAATGAAACTTAACCTTTTAATTCAGGTTAAGTCTCGATGATGTGGTATTTCGGTACAAGGGTATGTCGAAGAAAGGTTTTCATTTTGAGGAAATGGTATTTTCTCGAATTTCAGCCACAAGTTTTTACCTTACGACAGTGGTCCCCAACCGGGGTGCCACGAAGTTTAACGAAAATGACGAAGATAAATAATCGAAAATTGAGAAATTAAGGAAGATATGTAAATTTCAAATGAAATAAGACGTTGCCAGTTTATTACGTCCATACGAAAACAGCACGATTTTTGCGGGTCGGGGAACTGGATGTTGAGCAGTGCAGACAAAAATCCTCCGGGGTTCCACGAAAGAAGAAAAAACGGCATTGTGGTGTCTTGAGCTAGAAAAAAAAACACTTGAAAATTACTGTCCGACACACAAAAAATTATACCAGTCATTATTAACCCAGATTGGTGACAAATAAGCTCCTATACCCATTAAGTACTTAGGATTACTACATCGCTTGGATAGTTTTCAGAATTTTTAGTCACACTTCCACATTCACGAAACAATTGTTTTTGTGTGGAAGACGGGCCAAGGGCGACCACCCGCACAAACACCCTGATCCACCCCTAACAGAGGAAGAAGAGAACCAAAATCAAGGTCCAAGGTTTTCGAGATGCCTGGACCAATTGAGTAGATGAAAGACTGAAAATACTGATTAACTTTTGCATTAGAGACTTTGACAGAAAAGGAATGAAAAAGTGTTGTTTAAAAATCTTCCTATTAAGGATAATTTCAAGAACTTTAGAAAGGCAAGAAATCAAATCAATTGGACGATAGTTGGGGGTGGCGTTGAGAGGGATCACCCTTCTTTAGGACAGGCTGAATGAAAGCGGACTTCTAGCAGGAAGGTAAAGTACCAGATGAAAGACAAAGACGAGAGAGTTCGCCTTGACAGGATGTCAGCATAGAAGCACAGTTCTTGAGAACAACAGTAGGGACACCATCAGGATTGTACGCCTTCCTAGAGTTGAGCCCAGATACGGAACAATAAACATCTTGGGAAGAGATTCTGATTTCAGTCATAATTAAGTCAGAGGGAGGAGGAGATAGAGGATCAGCACCGGAATCTTCCAGGGTTGAGCTTTATCAGCTTTATCAGGAGAAGAGATACTGTAGTAACCGAGCCGTCGGAATGGAAAAAGAGGAGGGAAAGAAGTAGTAAAATTGTTGGAGAGGTTCTTGGCTAGGTGTCAGAAAGAGCGAGAAGAATTATAATTGGATCTTTTTGTCTGATGAAGGAATTTTTGGCGAGTCGAAGAACAGATTTTGCACGATTCCTGGCAGAAATATAAGCTGACTGAGAGTTAGTTGATGTAGTAATTTTAACTACAAAGTTAATTTTACGCTAATTTGAGTGAAAAACAAATCACTGTATAGTTTTTAGTGTTGGGAAGGTGTTTCCTACTTATCTTGCAATAATCTCGCAGTATGCAGTACTCCAGCGATCTTTCGCCACCCGATATAGCGCCAACCCCGGTTATCGCCATATTCTGCCAAAGACCCGATTTCCCACCATATTAAATTACCCCAATGCATCGCCAACCCGCTGTCCGCCATCCGCCAACCTAATTCATTTCTGAATGATCATTTGAGCGTATGAAAATCTCGCGCTTTTACCGCCAAAACCATTTGAACAGAAATGCTGACTTCAGCCATTGTCTGACGTGAGACGTAGATTACATATTTGTGAAGGTTTAGTTTGTTTTATGATGATACCACCGTTCAAGTATTTCGTGTCGGCTGATTTGGCAAACGCGAAAATGGGCGGAGCTTGGCGAGTCACAGAGGGGTTTTCTTTGCTCCGCGGCAAAAACGTATGCCGAAAGGGCAAGGATTTCGATGAAATTCATATTATAAAAATACATATTATAAAAAATTCTTATTATCAAAGGAAAAGGATTCATATTATTAAAGGAAAAGGATGCGTCTGAAGCTTGAGCCACTGTTAGAAGAAATTGTTAACACGGGGACGTTTTTAACATAGATGCAATCGGTGCGATGCACCGAAGGACCCTTTACCTTGCGAGCTCCTTTTCCTTACTCATTGTAATGCAATAGTCATTAAAGAAATGTAATTCAAGTAAATAGTGATGAGCATTTGTTGTTTTAGTTCGGATAAACAACTTTCAATTTAACTTATCAATACTTTCATACCGTTTTTTCTAACATTTTTTTTTTTATCTTTCACAACGTTTAGATAGAAAGTTTATATGTAATAATAATAATGCACCAAATTGAAGTTATAGTAACTAATTAACAGGAGTAAGTTATGCTCACTAAAGTGCCCCCCCCCCCTTTAGAACCTTGCACCTTGAATTCTGAAAGCTCAAAAACATCTCGGTGTTAAAAGCAAAGCGAGACAATTATTAATAACCGAATTGTTTGCTAAAATGTAATATTTTTTTTGTATATTTGTAAAAATTAACTTTCATTGAAATATTTGAAATCTGAATAAAATTAATATGTACTCTAACAACAGTCTTTGGCAATATCCTATTTTGGCGTCCCAAATTATTCAACCAACCAAACATAAACGGCACTCCAACACTTTCATATTACTTTTTATGTTAATTAAGTTAATTGACTGCCCGGTTAGGTCAGTTATACGCCCTTGATGATTAAGTCTTGATATTTTCGTTAGTTTAAACGAAAATATCACGGCTTAACCTAACCAATTGTCAAGGGCGTACAGTTGACTTAATTGGTTGGTTGAATAATTTGGGACACCAAAATAGGATATCGCCGAGTCTTTTACTGGTTTCATTTTATTTACATACACTATACGTGTATGTATTAATATCGTGTGCGTATATGTACACTATGTATAACGTATGAACCCCCATATAACGCCAACATGACTTTGGTACCAAAGGTGGCGTTATAGAGGGAGTAGTGTATATGCATATATGGGGGTTTTACCTCTATATGTTTGTCGACGATGGTATGCCTTTGCCTCGTAACCGACACCTTCCCCACATTTCAAATTTAGTCCCACCCCCCCTTTACTTTAATTCAGGTTGGTCCATCATTGTACAAAAAAAAAAAGACTATTTCCATTTCTTTTCCATTGTAACAATTATTCTGAACCAGTGGTTCCCAAACTTTACTAACTGTCGGAACCCTTACAGACTTGTTTTCATTTCGCTGAACCCCAACTATATATATATAATATATATATATATATATACATAAAATATATATATATATATTAGACTTAGAGCTGTAAAATATTTATTGAGCAACAAAACTTACAGATTTTAGTGATGAACACAATACAAATTTTTACATTGAAAACACTTAAGTAAATAAAACCTATCAGAAATTAACTTGACAGTGCACCACGCCAACGGCTATAGTTATATTGATTGGTTCACAATTAATTACGAAACAAGTGCATATCATATCAACTGGCAACTTAGAAAATTTTAATTTTAGCGAAAACATATTGCTCAAAATTAATTACAGGTAATTCTCACGAGTAAAATATATATATATTAAAATTTGTCATAAATAATATGACAAATTTTAAATACTATGACAGAATTTATATATTTATTTATTTTAAAACAGTACTAATAGAACCAGTCTTTTATAAAATCGTTAAAATTAAAATCTGCCAAATTACACTTTTGCAGTAGCCGAGTAGCGAAAATTTATTTATATATACTTAGCAGATTTTAATTTTAGCGAAAAATATTTAGTGATCCCAAATCCACAATGGTGCCATTTCAAGTCAGAATAAGAATATAAAATATTATTTAACAAAAAGGCAGAAGATAAAATTATGTATAAATATTAGGACCTTAATTAGACCTTAATATTAAGACCTGATTAGGCTGATTAGAAAACGTGTCACGGAACCCTTGTTAAGCCTCCGTGGAACATAGTTTGGGAACCACTGTAATCTAAACGATCGCAAACTTTTGCTATATTCAACATTTTTTTCCTTCTTCCTTCAAAGGTGTTACAATAATATTACAGTAACTACTAACTTTCATCTGAAGAGAGGCTTTTCCTTATTACTTTGACTTTTTACCAGGGTGTGATTGCCCAAATTTCTTTCATTTTTTTTTTTTTAAATTAAAACCGAATTTGAATTTATCCTTTTCATAAAATTTCTCGTTTCACTTTTAGTGTTTGCAAAACACAAATTAAATTGCTCGGAAGGGACGTCATAATTAGGCGTTGTTTTGTTGAGCTGATTAAATTTGAGCGGGGACCAATTAAAATAGCTATATTATTATTTGTATTATTGCAGTAATAGTTACAATATATATATATATAATATATATATATGCGCGTATGTTCTCTGAATTATAAATTAAAATTTAAAAAAAAAATTACAATAGATTTTTCTTCTTATTTCAGGTAAGCCACATCGTTGCAGTCCTCTTCAATCCACATCGGAAGCTTAATTGATTGAGAGTGGAGTATATATCGCCTCGTACGTATTTTCATTTACTGGAACATTCTCTGAAACGTGAGAAAGAAACCATCATTAGTGTAGTTGTAATCTTACAAGTTTCTCATATATATATATATATATATATATATATATATATATATATATATATATATATATACACCCACACACCCATACCCACACTCGTATATGATGAAAATAACGACGAAGGAAAGTAAAACACGAAATAGTGCCCAAGCGCTTTTATCTAATGACACCCTCAGGAATATTGAAATTAATCACAAGGTTGAGACTATATATACACAGTAGATCACAAAGAAAAAAAGAAAAATGATGTGATTGGTGCAGAAAATATTTGAGGAGGAGCATACAATTCACGTGGGAAGATACCAGAATTTTAGAATCTTGTCCTTATTTAAATCCGTTGGGAATGAATTCAAAATAACAGGATCGAGCTACAAAAGGCCCTGGCTAAGGTTTAAATTGTTTGCAAGTTGAACAATGGCAAACTCAAGAATGTTTCTATTAACGATGTTGCTCGAGTGAAACAAAATTGAAGAATTATCCCAATGAATACAATGGGACAACTCTGACAAATGGACAAAAATGGCATTGGATGACTGTCCCGTTCTGACGGAATATTGATGTTGTTTTACACGCCATTCAGGCATTATCTATAAAATTGGGTATAAACTGAGACTTATTTCACATTGGATAGACGGGAAAAGACTCGAAGACGCGTGTAAAACATCATCAATATTCCGTTAGAATGGGACAGTCCTCCAATGCCCTTTTTGTCCATTTGTCAGAGTTGTCCCATTGTATTCATTGGAATAATTCTTCAATTTTGTTTCACTCGAGCAACATCGCTAATAGAAACATTCTTGAGTCTGCCATTATTCAACTTGCAAACAATTTAAACCTTAGCCAGGGCCTTTTGGAGCTCGATCCTGTTATTCTGAGTTCGTTCAGAACAGATTGAGATAAGGAAGATTTCCACGTGAATTGTATACTACTCCTAAAATATTTTCTGAAACAATCATATTATTTTTGTTTTTCTCTCTCTGATCTATATATAGTCTCAATCTTGTGATTAATTTCAATATTCCTGAAGATGTCATTAGACGGAAGCGCTTGAGCACTATTTCGTGTTTCCATTTTCCTTCGTGGTTATTTCCATCATAAATATTATTCACGTGTTATTTTTGTGAAATAATATACCCTAGGTGGCCAAGTGGTTAAGACGCTCGGCTGCTGATGGGGCGTGGTTCGGATTCCACGTTAAACTGTAGGTCTAAGGTGGAGTGAAAAGCTTGACCTTCGTCAGAATGAACAATTCGGGCGGAAGCTAACCAAAGGTTATATATATATATATATATATATATATGAGAGAGAGTTACAAGGAAAAGAAGTATCTCAAAAGGCCTTGCGGCCCATACCGAGGAGGTACCAATGGCAACGGGTGTCAGGGAAAATTTTCTACACCCTCAAATAGTGTGCAAGATTTCGTCTAACCTTTTCTTGAAAAGATCCACAGAGGAACTGTTCACAACTTCTGAAGGTAACATGTTCCACGTGTCACAGATCTTATACGTAAAGTAATTCCCACACACACTAGTCCTAAACCGTTTCAAATCCAACTTCCAACCATTGTTGCGAGTTGGGTTATCATTTAAACTAAACATGCTTCTAAAATCGACATGGTTGAACCCGCGTAAGAGCTTGAAAACCTCGATCAGTTGACCGCGCAGCCTCCGAGTTTCCAGCGAAAACAAGTTCAGAGCGCGTAACCGTCGATTGTAGCCTATATGCCTAACGGAAGGGATTAACTTTGTGGCCCTCGCCTGCACTCGCTCCAGCCTTTCAATATCTTTCCTGAGGGTGTGCGACCAGAACTGCACAGCATACTCCAGGTGCGGCCGAACCAGGGAATTGTACAGTGAGAGCACGATCTCCTTGTTCCGAAACTGAAATTGCCTCCTGATATAACCCAACAGCTCCTGGGCTTTCTTTTTGCACCTCTACGCACTGTTTGGTAAACTTAAGGTCGCTGCTAATTAGCACACCCAAGTCCTTTTCCATATCAGTGGCCTCGATATTACTCCCCAACATGGAGTACTGGAGTAGTCCGACTTGGGATTGGCGTAGCCAATGTGCATGACCTTGCATTTACCCAAGTTAAACGGCATTTGCCATTTTTCGGACCACTCTCCTATCCTACGTAGGTCCGCACGCAGTTGCTCGATCGCCTCTGGCGTCCCAACATTAGCCCCAAGCTTGCTATCATCAGCGAATTTGGCGATCCTACTGACGATGCCACCGTCGATATCATTTATGTAAATGATAAACAACAGTGGGTCAAATATTCATTTAATCCCTTAGGGTGTGGTGTTTTGGGAGTTATTTTACCTCGTTCGTAAAAGTAAAGGTCATGTGACGGAGGGCAGCTACAGCTTTACGGGGGATCCGAACCACGGGTCGACATATCATTTGGATGAAGAGGACGGTCCCCCATCCAAGTACAACCCACACCTAATGTCGCTTACGTTTGCTGATCGACAGGAAGCGGTGTTACTAAATGGCCACGACGTGACCCCATTCCCTTTGGGATTATAATTTTTTAGATAAATGAGGAAGTAACAGAAGTTACAAATGGTCTTAACACGCGCATTTTTTTTATCTGGAGATACAATAATAATATTATTAGTATTATTATTAGTAGTATCAGTGTAAAAACATTTTGTAAAATCTATTGTTATACATTTAATAATATTTTCAGTTGTTCGTTATATTTTCCATACGCGAAGAATAAATTTATCAATAGGATTTTCCCGGTTTGTCGTCAGTGTTGAAATTGGAGGTTGTTCGTTCAAATGGGAATTCGTACATACAATATGCGAGGTTATATTCGAGTTTTCCATAATAACTGTTGCGTTCTTGAAATGGGTTTGGTAATCCGGTTTCTCGGGTAAATAGGTTGTTTTCCCCTTTTGTTGAGGGATGAGATTGCGTATTTGTGGTCTATGACTCGTTTATTTATGTTTTTTCCAACTTCGCCTTTCGCCCGTGTAATGTTTGTTGCTGTCAGTACAAGATAAGCTCTTTACGATTCTTTTGAATATTGGATTTTGGGGGAACTGTACCGCTCGGTTTTTTAAAGGGGGTTTATACTTCAATTACTATGAAGCGTTTTTTATATATATATATAAGCACACGGGACAAAAAATTAGTCATCCCTAATAGCACCGATAGTAGGAAGTTCAAGGTCACACAGAGGGCGCTGATGTAGCATTGGTAAGTGACAAGTAGCGGTGACGTAGCACACAGGATCAGATCTGTTTCGTGAGGTGGTGAAGAACAAAGTGTGTGTTGGATATAGTCTGCAAAATGGGTCGTGAGGCAGACGTTACTCAGTGGCAAAAAGGAGCCATCGTGTTTGGCAGAGCCCACGGACACAAAATGTCTGAAGTAGCCCAATTTGTTGGTGTGTCAACGCGTACTGTCCAGCGAGTTTACAAAGAGTGGTGTAGTTCGCAATCAACTGAAAATCGACGGCGTAACTGTGGCCGGAAAACAATTCTCGACAATAGGGACCGCCGCCATGTTTCTCGTCTAGTAACTGCAAATCGTTTTCAAACCAGAGAACAATTGCTCCAAGAAACCAATGAGGTTCTCCAGCGACCAATTTCCGAACGGACATTGCGACGAGAACTGCATGCGATGGACATCTGGAGCAGGGTACCAGGGAAGAGGCCGCTGTTAACAGCAGGTCACAAATTGGCACGTTATAAATGGGCTCAGAGGCACAAAAACTGGACTGCGGCAGATTGGAAACGTGTAATTTGGTCCGATGAGTCCCGTTTTTGTTTGTTCTCCAATGATGGGAGGCGACGAGTACATCGCAGGTCCAATGAAGCCTTTAATCCTGAATGCGTCGAAGGTGTTGTTCAGGCTGGAGGTGGTTCCGTGATGTTCTGGGGATGTTTTTCGTACCACGAAATGGGCCCCCTCGTTCCAGTGACGATGAATTAGAACCAGCAGGCGTACCTCCGCATACTAAATGATGAATTGGTACCCTTTGCCCTACATCTCCAGGAGCAGCATCACATTGCCACTCCTGTCTTCCAAGACGACAATTGCCGTGTGCACAGGGCGAGAAGTGTGTCTGAGTGGCACGACGAACATTCTGCAACACTGTCTCACCTCGAATGGCCCGCCAAATCCCCTGATTTAAATCCTATTGAAAATCTGTGGGATTATTTGGAACAGAAAGTGATGCGCGGGAATAGACACCCACGGACTCTGGCGGAACTTCGGGACCGGCTGATGAACGAGTGGCAGCAAATCGATGTTCAGTACATGCACAACCTCGTAGAGTCTCTGCCTCGCCGGATTCGTGCGGTTATCAAGGCCAGAGGCGCCGTCACACGTTATTAGGTACATTCTGAGGGGTGACTAATTTTTTGTCCGGTGTGCTTATAATATAGTCGTAAAAGCCCAAGTTGGTCGAACATTTGTGTAAATTTTTATCCATGACCATTTTGTAACTAGCACTTCGAACAGGTTATATATTTTATATTTTCAGATCTTTAATTACTTTCGTTTGTGTTAAGGTAGGAGAAGAGGGGGGAGGGGGGAGATTCTATGAGAATATTTAGCTCATGCTTTTTTTACCAATACAGTTTTTTTTTGTTAAAAATTTCACACGCGTTAAGATTATAAAAACTCTCTAGTCAAATAAGTCATCCTTCATCCTTCCACATTCTTTAGACACAGGCTGATTTTGTTTCAGGTTAGTTTAATCTGAGTTAACCTAACCTAATCCAGCGTAATCTAACTTCAAAAAAGTAGGTTGTACAAGAAAATCAATTTATTTACAGGATCTGACCTAATTGGTAAAATAGGTAGCTTACAATTGACGCTGCTCGGATATATATATATATATATATATATATTAGTGATGTAGCGGATGTCATTTTTTTCACATCCGCGGATGCGGATGAGGATGTTTGATTTCAACATCCGCGGATGCGGATGCGGATGCGGATGTCTACATTTTCGTTATTTTTTAGGATATATTCGAGATTTGTTGTGTTTAACGTATATAATAAGTTATTATATAGAGAGCTGTAGCTATAATGTAGTATAATTGATTAATTGTACAATAATTGCTGTACTTTTCCCTGAACATATAAAATAATAGCAAGCATCTAACTAATATAGAAATCAATTAGTGAATTCGTCTGCAAATAAATTCGTTATATTTTGTTGAGTTTCAGCCACAATTAGAAACCATAATTGTGTTACCCGACCTCTTTCCCTAACCTCCACCCTTATAGAAAGAGATCTTTAATTAGCTTGATAACTATTTATATTAAGTTTAAAGTTTTATGAGGCATATTTATAAATGAGTAATTAAAATAAAGTGAACTAAGATGTTCATCGTTTAATATTCAAACTTAATTATAGGAAGGTTATGCTTAAGGAACATTAATTTTTCTGCCTTTTCTGCTGCCAGTCTGTTTCTCTTTTCATATATTAATCCAGCACTGCTAAATAATCTCTCGCTTGGTACGCTTGTTGGAGGACGTGCTAAATGTTTCCTTGCAAGTTTACTCAAGTATGGATAGATATTCTGCGTATTTCTCCACCAACTAATAGGATTGTCACATGCAGCCAGGCGTTTTTCTTGGTGATAGCTCTCGATCATTTTTACTAAATCTTTTGACATCGCGTAGGTCTCGTCATCGCTGCTTGACTCAAGAAACTGAGAGACAGATTCTGTGATAGATTTGCTTGTTGAAGGTGTTCGTTCTGTCACTGAAACTTTTATTCTTTTGGTGGGTGGCGAAGCGACAGATTCAAGAGATTGAAGCTCTTCAACTGCTTTGCCAAGTGATGATTTAACTCGTTCTAATGTACTAGGTGAAAATAACTTAGCTTTGTAACGTGGATCTAAATAGGTTGCAAGAGAGTAACTTCATACAAGAATAGCCTCTCGTCTTGTTGCTTGCATCACTTTTGCGCACAATGAATTAGTTCTATTAATATAGTAGAATTTGATAATTTCCGCTTATTAATGACGTTTTATCTCAACGGTCCACATCCGCACGACATCCGCAGTCCAAAGTGCGGATGCGGATGCGAGAAAATGTGCGGATGTTCCGCGGATGCGGATGCGACCTACATCACTAATATATATATATTACACCGGCCCAGGCTCATAGGGGTGAAAAATATCTTTTTTCTTTTCTTAAGTCTCATCCCTGGAATTTGTTATGCGTGTCGAGAGGAAGTTTTGAGTGAAGTTTCAGCGGGATTCCATGATATTTAGTAGTGCCGACAGACTCTGAAATGTGTAGTTTTTCCGCACCACTCAGGAGGTAACTACAGCAGGCGCGTTTGTTTTAAGTGGTATCTCCAATAGGCCTAATCCACTTTTTTAATGTTAGCTCATGAGGTTGATGTGCGTCCTGTCCTTATCATCGATTTCTTTGCCTCTGGAAAAGGCTCTTGGTGTTTTTCCTCGACTTGAAGAAGGTACTGCAGTTGTTGTTCATTTTTTGTGAGATGACTGCTGAAACTCTGAATTAATGAGACCGCTCTCTCTGCATTATCGTTTACAACATTCATTGTTTTAACATATTCCTCAGCTAATTTATAATCGTCCCTGTTATCCCATTCTGCAGGATCTACTTCGAGAAACGTTGATTGAAGGGATAATTTCTCAAAGAAGGAGCGACTTGAGCTTGTGACAAAGTCCGCCAGACTTTTCTCTAGTGGGTCATCATGAGTGTGGTCAAAAGCAATTCGTTTTTCTGGTATTTCTGAACCAGGTCTTTCCAATGCCTGAACCATCTGCCGTTTCACTTGCAAAGTTATGCCATCATCAAAAAAGGCAAGCGACACAAGTTCTTCATTTAGATACCAGAGGTGACGGCATAGTGCTTTGCTAGCTATTGCTGAAAGTTCCTTATCATATTGCTGAAGCTCTTGTAGATACTCCAAATCGGTTCTTGGTGCAAAAGATGCGAAGGGAGCCGCAAACCATTTTGGCACATAAAAGCGGACAGCATAGCAAGAGAAGCGTTCCATTGCACTCAGTTCCTGTTTTGTCAGGTTGAATTGCCAGCGAAACAATACAATTTTGATGGCATAAATCACTCGTGACATCCACCTAGCGCGATGTAAAGCCCCAGGTTGACGAAAATGTACTACTCCTGATAGAACACCACCTAAGTAAATAATTGATAATTCAAGAAGTTCGCGATAATCCGCTCTTGGGTGACTTCTCGCAAGCTGTTCTTCGCACAGTTTGAGGATTTCTGCTTTCCACGGCATGTTTGTATTGGCAGCCTCATATCTTTTATGATCCATTTGTTTCCAGGAAATCTTGAAACGTTTGCAAAGTAATATATCCGGTCCCGTTGAATCACCGTAACACTTCTGAAAGACGTCTGATATCACAATTTCATTAATATGGTGGCAACAAGCCAAAGAAAGGAGTTTTCTATCAAGCTTACTTTCGATTATCATGCAAGCGCCTTTTTTTTGCCAGTATTGCTAGCGGTAGTATCAAAACACATTGCTTGAATACATTCTCGCAAATTCCAATCGTCTAAGATTCTAGAACTGCTTCTGCAATTTTTCCGCCTTCTCCAGAAACAAGTTTGGGTACTGCTAGAAGCTTAGACTTTCCTCCACAAGAATAGCTAGCCTATCTATTTTTTCATCACTTGTTATATCTTGCATTACTTTACCATCCCAATGAATGGTAAGCGGAACGTCAGAGGTAAAGGTTTGCTTAATGTCATCTGCAACTTTTTGGCGTACGGCACTCCACACCCTCTGTAGAGTACTTCTGCCCAAAACAACATTGTCAGTGTCATGTCCAAGAGAAGTTGCAGCAGCTGAAAGCACCACAACAGCACTACGATCACTTGTTTTTGTTCGATCTAATGCCATTGCCAGATCAAGTGTTACGATGTGCTTACACTTTGATATTGTGCTGCTTAAAGGTTTGGATGTCATTTCAGGAGTGTACGATGTGCCTGGCTCTGGTTGCTCATCACTACTACTGCTTGAACTGCTATTACTGAACTGAACTGCAGCTGATGACAGTTTCTTTCGCAATGCCTGGGCTTCTTTTAGTGCAGCATTTCTTTCATCTCTTTTCCGTTTTCGCATTTGCTTGGCGATCAGTTTATCATCATTATCAATCATGTAACCTCTCCTCCCTTTTTCTCTTTGAGCATGTAGGAATTATCTATCTACCTCATTTGACATATGAAAAAGGTTATCTAAACCAGTGGTTCCCAACCAATTTTGGCTTATGGCCCCCTTAGGAACCTTATTTTTTCCTGTGGCCCCCATAAGCATTATTTTCAGTAGGTAATATGCAGATTTAACTCTATTTTACAAAATAACATTTTCCTGTGGCCCCCTTCAAATGTGCCATGGCCCCCGGTTGGGAAACACTGATCTAAACTATCTTGAAATTCAGTTTCTTTTTTAATTTGATTTTGTTTGATTTTGATTTTTGAAGTGATCTGAAGTTCTCATACATTTTCTGAATTTTCGTTAGTACGTACATGTTAATTTGGCTCTGGTGGGTATTTTCGCCTTGTCCCAAATCTCAAAAATTTCAGCATAAACTATGTTGGATGCTTCTTTCAATGTTTTCTTACTGTTTGTGAGACAGAAAAGCCGACGTAGTACATCTCCATTTAGAGCCGGATTTAGACGTGTGGAGGCCCTGGGCAGCCTCCATGTGGAGGCCCCCCTACCTTAGGGGAAGACATAATTGAAGTCATCCATAAGATTCATAATATAATTAACATACATACACTTTCAAAACATCGTGCACTCTTGTGTCTGTCCATTCCACTCATTTCTGCAAAAAATGAAAGCCACGGGTTACTCGGGTATTCCATTATAGTGAGAGTAGGCCTAAAAGAGTAATAAAAACAAATATAATCAGTACACAACAATAGTAATTGGTAAAAGTTTATGTACTACAGTGGTATTGGATGCGCGTGTTTTTTTGTTGATCATCTATCGGGTTTTTCTAGTTTCGGGTTTTTTCTATTTTGATAATGGCTTGTCAATATGTGGAGGCCCATGGGCAGCTGCCCACTTTGCCCACTCCTAAATCCGTCCCTGTCTCCATTGGATGGAAGCTTCTTACTGCCAGTTGTGTCAATTGGCTGTCCAATCAGCCATATTTCAATTTTTCTTGTTACAATTGAATCTGACATGGTGAAGGATAAAATCTGCAAATATTAAGAGAAAACACTCGCACGTTAATTCTTCCCTGCGTCTTAAACAATGCTGATGTGAACAGCGACCCTCCCACTTTCCTCCGTAGCCGATGACGTCACCAGTAATGACGTCAGGTCAAAAGACGTGTTTCTACTCAACAATGTAATATGTGACAGTGAGTGTAACATGTGAAGCACAATCCACAAGAGTGTGAATAGGCATAGTTTGCACACAATATTTGTACTACGAATTAACCTTTGGTTAGCTTCCGCCCGAACTGTTCATTCTGACGAAGGTCAAGCTTTTCACTCCACCTTAGACCTACAGTTTAACGTGGAATCCGAACCACGCCCCATCAGCAGCCCAGCGTCTTAACCACTAACTAGGCCACCTGGGTACCCATTTATCTACCAACCACTTTCTTTATTGTGTGGAAGGATGAACAGCTGGGTTTTGCTGCGGGCCGGCTGCCGTCGGGTCTCGAACCCGGGGCCGATGGATTCGTAGTCAGCGACGCTAACCACTACACCACCGAATTACGGGATTTCTTAGTAATTTTACCAGCAATTGATATTTTCGCAATAAATGAAAAATACAAGAGGCTGTCGACACCACCAAAAGTGCATAGATATTGTTGAAATTTAGTGTGCGAATATATTATGATGGTGGTACCAATTTTAGGGGGTTAGACTTTCACTTTTCAAAAATAAGTTTTTTTGGGCTAGTCTAAATATATAATATGCTTGTACTATTTTAAATCTTCAAACATTAGAAATGCACTATATTCTTGACCGAAAAGTCGAAAACTCAATAAACAGAGCCAACAACAATTTAAAGGACTTAATTTTGTCTACGTCAATTGTATGAAATTAGTAGATACAACAAAAATCAATTGAACGAAAGTGAAAAACAAAAGGAAGTCGAAGGTATTACAGTAGGGGAATGAAAGTAGTGACGCGGCAAGTTAATAAAATGCTCAGCAGATTGTAGGACCGAAAGCGAACTTACGACAAACACCGAAACAAGCACCGCGCCCGGAAAAGACTCCCTCCAGTGAAATGATAACAAAATGTGATCAAACGGCTTCATGAGAAGCGATCGAGATGGGGCGATGAGAATAAAATACCCAATTATATAGAAACAGAATGCTTTAAATGTTAAGACCTGTAACAAATCACACCCGTGAAGAAAATGTATACAAAGAATTACGAGTTATATCGTACGCAGACATCTTATTAAAGGATACTGTAGATACAAATAGGAACAGTGCATCTATGTCCATGTTCTCTGAATTTAACATTATGAGTTTGGATATTGCGAGTTTGGTGGAGCTGTATGTAAATTCCATCTCCTCTCCATGCAAATAGTGCACGAGTTATGGAAATTGCAAGTATGGAGAAGTGTTCTACAGGGTGAGTCAAAAGTCTGGAAACGGAGGAACTGCTTTTTAATGCAAATATATATATATGTATATTTGCATTGAAAAGCATAGTTCGTATGTTTTCAGGCTTTTGACTCACCCTGTATATTCATCACCCATCAAGGAGCATTCCGACGAAAGTTTATAAAAAATAGACGAACAAAAATCAGCATTTGGGAAGAGATTCTTTAGTAAAGGTGATTTCGACGTCTTTGAGACTATCATAGTAATACGATTTATTCAAAATGTTCAGAGAGACATCCCCAGATGGGGGATCAGCCCTCCAAAATGGCTATCTCAGTAAAGAAATTAATGATACTGTAAAAGGAACTTCCACGCATAATCCTCCCCGAAAGGGCACTGAAACGGAAAAATGCCCAAGTCAAAGAGCGAAAGAACAATGAAGACGATACTCGCAAACATACAAGGCTTAAGAACAAATTAAATTCTGAACAAAGTATTAATCTGAAGGGAATCATGGACGAAATAAAAGTAGACTTCACGCGCTTAACTGAAACTCATTTCAAAGATTGGCAAAAACCAGTTTGGCAATCTTGAAGGTCGTAAAATAAAAAGTAAAAAAATAACTTCTTTTTTTTTTTTTTGTCTCGAAACCCAAAATTGGAAGATGACAAAAGGAAGTTGAATGCTTTGCAAAAATAATGTTAAGAAAATCGACTAACTATTTACAACTGGTGGAAGTAAAAATGGAGAAACTAAAATACTCGAATCAGAAAGTTTTGTGATATCTTAAATGAGATCAGAAACCTCCTTAAAAAGTTTAAAATCCTTTTTATAAATTGTACGAGGCGAGGGAGGTGACCCGAAAGTGTCCAGGAGCAAGGGATAATTCTGTAGTACCGCCTTAAAGACGTGTTTGTTAAAGTGTCACAAATAACGGAAAATATTAGGAAGACTCGACGACGTATATTTAATAAAACCTTAACTTAAACATTAGTTTGAAGGTCGTCAAGCTTTTCGCCCCCCCCCCCATCTTAGACCTTAACGTCGAATCCGACCCACGACCCACCGAGGAAGTCTGAAATTACAAAGTCTTCATTCGGACTAGATATCTCACGACCTCCCGATCGGCAGCGGCAGCCCAGCGTCTTAACTACTAGGCTAACCAAGAAGGTATAATAATATCAGATACGAGTGATTAAATCAGATGACGGAAACCAAAACTGAACGCTTCAGTTTGAAATCTAAGGAAAACAGTTCGGAATAACGTAAAATCAGTCATGGTAGCGATAGACATGGTATTTCTAAGGATAAAAAAATTGGAATAGATTCTGTACCCCTTGGAAGAGAGAGGACTACAGGGTCGTCGGAAAAACCCGCACCGAGAAAGCAAACGAGAGGAAAGTGAAGCAAATATGAAAGGACGAACACTGTTCTGAGGGTGTCCGAAAAGTCTCCTACGTAATGAGAATTAAGGTTCCTTGAAGTACGCGTGGAACATTTTTAATGCGTTTCCCATTGGGTAGAAACCTTTGGGGCACCCTGTACAAAAGCGGCGGAGTAGTTTTAAACAAAATAAATGCAGAACAACAAAACCGTAATGAGAGAGAAACGTCAGAGAGATGGCGACATAAAAGCACCAATACGAAAACACGGAACGAAGGATATGTCGTCGCAGAAGTGACGAAGTAAATTCCGAAATCTAATACGACCGATGAACCTCAAAGGAAAGAAGATGAACCAGTACACTAATGATGTTTCGAAAGTTAGGTTCGAAATACGTACAAAGGGTACAATACGAGAGAGCAATTCCTTTGGGGAAGAATTACAAAGGCTTTAATTTTGTTAGACGATATTGCAGAAATTACGGGACAAATTAAAGCAGCGCTCATTTCGGACATTTTGGACAGATGAAACGCTACATTATAAAGAAGAAAAAAAGTCCATAAGAATGCGTCTGTATGTACTATGAAAAAGTTACCGATAAAGGATGTAATAAAATCCTATAGTGTTTTTGCCAACTTTGGTTTTTTGGGAGGTTTTTTTTATAGTTTAGACACGGGTGTTATCAAAGTAGAATTTTTGATAAGTTAAATTCGGACGATGGTCTGGAAACTCTCAGTCGATTTAATATGTACGAAAATCTGGGTGCGATTATAATTGAAAATAAAAATGGTGCCTAATTTCAAGACAAATTATGTTGCTTTCACAACATCACTGGGGAAAGGGAAAGGCAGGATGTGCAACATCCATAAATTAAAAACTAAGCAGGGACCAATTTTCAGTTTGCGTGAGAACAACTTTTCAGTTCGAATACCAAAATTATTTCATCAATTGCCAAAATGGATAAGAAATATTGCGGATATCTTACTTAACCCATTAATGTCCGTTGGTAGAATTTCCTACCGCCAAAATTGTTCGTCATTGTTGCATCACTTTTTCCCGTATTGACGTGATCTTTGGTATGAGTCATTGATATGACGCAATCTTTTAGATTCTCAAATCGATCCATTTTCAATGAATAGAATATTTCCTTTTAAAACGAAATATTCTATTCATTTTGGCGGTGGGAAATTCTACCCAATGGGCACTAATTGGGTAAAAAAGGAAAGTAAACACCCGTCGCGCAACAATCACAGATGAGCCAGGTCTGCTTTCTCTCTTATGGATCGACTCTTGGTGACATGAAATGGGGAACTCGAGCAATTCTATCCTCCACGAGACTAACTCTTCATACAGTTAGGAGGGCTTCGAGCGCTGTAACTTCCCGAGGCATATATAAAACAAAAGATTCGAAGCCAAAAGAAGAGAGTGGATCTTTCTTCACTATTACGACGTCGTTCCATTTGTCAGCGTTACGTTCTCCGCTTTTATTATACAAACTTTTGAAGCTTTTCATCAACGAAACTACAAAAGTTTTCGAAAATTTTTATCCTATAAATTAGTTTCTTTAAGATTTTATATATATATATATATATATATATATATATATATACACACACACAGGCCCGGATTTAGCTATAGGCGAACTAGGCGATCGCCTAGGGCCTCGCGCCAAAGGGGGCCTCGCTCAAGCCGTTTTGCGCGTTCTGTTCAAGTGATATTAATGATTTAGAACTCTATGAAGAACTTAAAGTACTTTGCAGGTTTATACCTGAGAAAACAGATCTCGGAAATGCCCTTGTTTATATAGTGCAAAAACAACTAAGTGAGATTTATCCTAATGTTTATGTTGCACTTCGAATAGTATTAACCATCCCAGTTACTGTTGCTTCGGCTGAAAGAAGTTTCTTGCGTCTCAAACTTATTAAAACATATTTGCGTTCCACCATGTCTCAAGCGAGATTGCAATCATTAGCTATGTTATCAAAAGAAAACGATATAACAAATTCATTAGATTATTCTCAATTAATTGAAGAGTTTAGCTCGAAGAAAAGTAGAAAAGCATTGCTGTAATATTCAAGGAGCATCTGAACCAAATATTAAAGCATTAATATTTAGCCTGATAAGTCGATCACTCACTATTATAAAAAATGAAATCATTGAAATGTCAACATCTCTTTTACATCACATATGAAAAACGTTTGTATACTATGGAAAGTCATTACCTATAATATTATATAAATCTTAGAAATCATTGTCTTATATTTTCGATACAAATCTTGATTCATATTATAATTTATACTTATTTGTATCGTTTATTTATATTTCTTATACAATTTCCATGCGTGATTATTTTGGTTTGGTTTAATTTTTAAGTGCTGGCATAGTTCTGTCTATGCGGGATTCTAATATTGCTGGTATAGTACCGATAATTAAGTCCATATTTTCATATATATAGGCCTATGGCTTCGCAATTTCTAGATCTGCCTAGGGCCTCGCAACTTCTAGATCCGGCCTTACACACACACACACACACACACACACACACACACACACACACACACACACTCCAGCACTTGGCATTATCTTGTTTTTTGATTGGATAACGTGTTGGCTCAGAGAACTTTTGTTAGGCCGGTTTAAGCCGAATGAACCTTAGGTTTGGTTAAGTTAAATTAAAACGTTCCATGGTTTGGTCATTCGGCTTCCATTTGGAGCTTGGAGGAGTAATAATGTTTCGGGTTGTTTAACCTCCTTCGTAACAAGTATAATGTTATGCGATGGAAGGGACGTAACACTTTACGTGGAATCCGAATCACGGGTCATTACATCATCTGAACGCGGATAGGACGGTCACCCATCCAACTGATGAACAGACCCAACATCGCTTTACTATCTCGCCGATCTAACGAAGTTACGACGTGGTTTCGACGTAGCTGGAGGCACTCTCTCTCGCTTGAGTATTATGGGTATTCGGGAGTAGGGTCAGGTTTTAATTCACTTCAAGTAGATTTCTTTTTACAGTCCTGGCACGAGGATGAAGCGAGCTAACGACACCTGATCAACGAGTTAGATTAAGTTAGGTTTGGTTAAGTTCGTGCTTTAGCGTGTCAATGTTTATGCCTTATCAATTGAAAAGAAATTAGTATTGGTTTGATGTAAGAGCCATGAAAGGCAACCATACACATTCCGGCAATTATTCTCTCTTAATATTTCCAATTACCATGTTCATTAAACCATATTCATCGCGTTTACAAGTTTGGCCAAACAGAAGTTACGTAGGAAAAAAATTCGCGTAAACAAATTTTGGGTTTAAAGAAAAAATA
This sequence comes from Bathynomus jamesi, assembly GCA_023014485.1. Lineage (NCBI taxonomy): Eukaryota > Metazoa > Arthropoda > Malacostraca > Isopoda > Cirolanidae > Bathynomus > Bathynomus jamesi. The sequence continues at coordinate 417,954 of JAJOZX010001575.1, forward strand.
AAAATTTTCGAATGAAATTTTTTTTTTTTTTTTCAATTTCGAAAAAAAAAAAAAACATATATACAGTATATATATATATATATACACATGAATATAAAATATGGAAATTTTGTGAAGATACATTGCACATAAATTTATATCATTTGGTTTATTTTTTCTTGGGTCGTTTTTTTTTGTTTCTGAATCGTTTATATTTTATTATCTTTTTGGTTGTTGTTGTTGTGTTGTTGTTACGAGGTTTTTGGATTATGCGTTTGTTTCTGTTTGTTTTTAGATCTTGTTCTCTTGGTAAATTAAGGCTGGAAAATTTGAAGCGTTTTTTTTATTCCCATTGGGGAGGTTTCCTCAAGTTCGTGCAGGAGATTTTCTCAATTTTGTCTCTCTCTCTCTCTCTCTCTCTCTCTCTCTCTCTCTCTCTCTCTCTTCTCTCTCCTCTCTCTCTCTCTCTCTCTCTCACTCTCTCTCTCTCTCTCTCTCTCTACTATGTTAATAGTAGAAAGCCCATTAGAAGCATGATAGGTCCGTTAAAGGACGAAAGCGGCGTTCTGCGGACCTCGGACGCGGACATCGCCAATGTGCTTAATGAGTACTTTGCGGGAGTGTTCACCAGGGAGGACACCCGCATCATCCCCGAGCCAGGTGTGAGGCACGAAGGTGCTGGCCTGGATAATGTTCGATGTACCGCGACAGTCGTTGCCGATAGAATAGACAAACTGAGCGCGTTTAAGGCTCCTGGCCAGACCAGTTTCTCCCCAGAGTGTGGCGGGAGGTGCGCGACCAGGTGGCTCCCCACCTGGCTACAGTCTTCAACAAATCGTTGGAGACGGGCCAGGTGCCTGGTGACTGGAGGGAAGCCAACGTGACCCCTATCTTTAAGAAAGGGGATCACGAAAGTCCAGGGAACTATCGTCCCATTAGTCTCACTTCAGTTGTAGGTAAATTATTAGAGGGGATAATAGCGGATAGGATCGTTGACCATCTGGATTCCTACAAGCTGCTTGGGGACTCCTAACATGGGTTTAGACGGCATAGGTCGTGTCTCACCAACTTGCTCGAGTTTTTCCACGTCATGTTGAGTGAGTACGATAAGAGTAGGGCGATTGATATACTTTATCTCGACTTTCAGAAAGCCTTTGATAAGGTACCTCACCGCCGGCTAACGGCGAAAGTGCGCGCGCTGGGTATCGGTGGGGAAATAGGTAGGTGGATTGAAAACTGGCTGAGGAATAGGAGGCAGAGGGTGGTAATTAAAGGGGCTAGATCGGGTTGGGCCTCGGTCACTAGTGGGGTTCCTCAGGGTTCCGTTTTGGGCCGCTGTTGTTTATCATTTACATAAATGATATCGACGGTGGCATCGTCAGTCGGATCGCCAAATTCGCTGATGACACCAAGCTTGGGGCCAATGTTGGGACGCCCGAAGCGATCGAGGAACTGCGTGCGGACCTAGGTAGGATAGGAGAGTGGTCCGAAAAATGGCAAATGCCGTTTAACTTGGGTAAATGCAAAGTGATGCACATTGGCTACGCCAATCCCAAGTCGGACTACTCGATGTTGGGTAGCAATATCGAGGTGACTGATTTAGAAAAGGACTTGGGTGTGCTAATTAGCAGCGACCTTAAGTTTACGAAACAGTGTGTAGAGGTGGAAAAGAAAGCCCAGAAACTATTTGGTTATATCAGGAGGCAATTTCAGTTTCGGAACAAGGAGATTGTGCTCTCACTGTACAATTCCCTTGTTCGGCCGCACCTGGAGTATGCTGTGCAGTTCTGGTCGCCCACCCTCAGGAAAGATATTGAGAGGCTGGAGCGAGTGCAGGCGAGGGCCACAAAGTTAATCCCTTCCGTTAGGCATATGGGTTACAATCGACGGTTACGCGCCCTGAACTTGTTTTCGCTTGAAACTCGGAGGCTGGGCGGTCAACTGATCGAGGTTTTCAAACTTTTACGCGGGTTCAACGATGTCGATTTTAGAAGTATGTTTAGTTTAAATGATAATCCAACTCGTAACAATGGTTGGAAGTTGGATTTGAAAAGGTTTAGGACTAGTGTGTGTGGGAATTACTTTACGTATAAGATCTGTGACACATGGAACAGGTTACCTTCGGAAGTTGTGAACAGTTCCTCTGTGGATCAGTTCAAGAAAAGGTTAGACCAAATCTTGCACACTATTTGAGTGTGTACAAAATTTTCCCTGGCACCTGTTGCCATTGGTACCTCCTCGGTATGGGCCGCAAGGCCTTTTGAGGTGCTTCTTTTCCTTGTAACTCCTTGTAACTCTCTGTCTCTCTCTCTCTCTCTCTCTCTCTCTACGCCAATCCCAAGTCGGACTACTCGATGTTGGGTAGTAATATCGAGGTGACTGATTTAGAAAAGGACTTGGGTGTGCTAATTAGCAGCGACCTTAAGTTTACGAAACAGTGTGTAGAGGTGGAAAAGAAAGCCCAGAAACTATTGGGTTATATCAGGAGGCAATTTCAGTTTCGGAACAAGGAGATTGTGCTCTCACTGTACAATTCCCTTGTTCGGCCGCACCTGGAGTATGCTGTGCAGTTCTGGTCGCCCACCCTTAGGAAATATATTGTGAGGCTGGAGCGAGTGCAGGCGAGGGCCACAAAGTTAATCCCTTCCGTTAGGCATATGGGCTACAATCGACGGTTACGCGCCCTGAACTTGTTTTCGCTTGAAACTCGGAGGCTGCGCGGTCAACTGATCGGGGTTTTCAAGCTCTTACGCGAGTTCAACGATGTCGATTTTACAAGTATGTTTAGTTTAAATGATAACCCAACTCGCAACAATGGTTGGAAGTTGGATTTGAAACGGTTTAGGACTAGTGTGTGTGGGAATTACTTTACGTATAAGATCTGTGACACATGGAACAGGTTACCTTCGGAAGTTGTGAACAGTTCCTCTGTGGATCAGTTCAAGAAAAGGGTAGACGAAATCTTGCACACTATTTGAGTGTGTAAAGACATTTAGGACCTCAGTCTGCGGAAATTTCTTTTCCTATAAAATAGTTAATATCTGGAACCAACTTCCTCAGAGGTTGTTTCCAGTCAAAGTGTAAATCTGTTTAAAAATAAGCTAGACAAAGTACTGAACACACTCATAGTTTAAGATTAAAACCTCAGAAAACTCTGCAGGAGTTCGCTTGCTCGGTGTGTCTGTGAGCAAGCTAAATATAGAGCTATTTATATATTCTCCACTTTCCTGTAAAATTTCCTTGGCTACTTTTCCAGGGTCAAGGTATTTTCTTCAACCTTTTTCCGTACCTGCCTCTGGTAGGGAGGGAGCGGAGGGTGGGGAGAGAGCCTTCTACTTTTCTATCCAGTTTTCTACTACTGCTAGGATAGTTGAAAGAAAAATAAACTTTTACAAAATTTTCCCTGGCACCCGTTGCCATTGGTACCTCCTCGGTATGGGCCGCAAGGCCTTTTGAGGTACTTCTTTTCCTTGTAACTCTCTCTCTCTCTCTGTACCGCGACAGTTGTTGCCGATAGAATAGACAAACTGAGCGCGTTTAAGGCTCCTGGGCCAGACCAGTTTCTCCCCAGAGTGTTGCGGGAGGTGCGCGACCAGGTGGCTCCCCACCTGGCTACAGTCTTCAACAAATCGTTGGAGACGGGCCAGGTGCCTGGTGACTGGAGGGAAGCCAATGTGACCCCTATCTTTAAGAAAGGGGATCACGAAAGTCCAGGGAACTATCGTCCCATTAGTCTCACTTCAGTTGTAGGTAAATTATTAGAGGGGATAATAGCTGATAGGAGCGTTGACCATTTGGATTCCTACAAGCTGCTTGGGGACTCCCAACATGGGTTTAGACGGCATAGGTCGTGTCTCACCAACTTGCTCGAGTTTTTCCACGTCATGTTCGGTGAGTATGATAAGAGTAGGGCGATTGATATACTTTATCTCGACTTTCAGAAAGCCTTGATAAGGTACCTCACCGCCGGCTAATGGCGAAAGTGCGCGCGCTGGGTATCGGTGGGGAAGTAGGTAGGTGGATTGAAAACTAGCTGAAGAATAGGCGGCAGAGGGTTGTAATTAAAGGGGCTAGTTCGGGTTGGGCCTAGGTCACTAGTGGGGTTCCTCAGGGTTCCGTTTTGGGGCCACTGTTGTTTATCAATTACATAAATGATATAGACGGTGGCATCGTCAGTCGAATCGCCAAATTCGCTGATGACATCAAGCATGGGGCCAATGTTGGGACGCCCGAAGCGATCGAGCAACTGCGTGCGGACCTAGGTAGGATAGGAGAGTGGTCGGAAAAATGGCAAATGCCGTTTAACTTGGGTAAATGCAAAGTGATGCACATTGGCTATGCCAATCCCAAGTCGGACTACTCGATGTTGGGGAGTAATATCGAGGCGACTGATTTGGAAAAGGACTTGGGTGTGCTAATTAGCAGCGACCGTAAGTTTACGAAACTGCGTAGAGGTGGAAAAGAAAGCCCAGAAGCTGTTGGGTTATATCAGGAGGCAATTTCAGTTTCGGAACAAGGAGATTGTGCTCTCTCTGTACAATTCCTTGGTTCGGCCGCACCTGGAATATGCAGTGCAGTTCTGGTCGCCCACCCTCAGGAAATATTGAGAGGCTGGAGCGAGTGCAGGCGAGGGCCACAAAGTTAATCCCTTCCGTTAGGCATATGGGCTACAATCGACGGTTACGCGCCCTGAACTTGTTTTCGCTTGAAACTCGGAGGCTGCGCGGTCAACTTATCGAAATTTTCAAGCTCTTACGCGGGTTCAACGATGTCGATTTTAGAAGCATGTTTAGTTTAAATGATAACCCAACTCGCAACAATTGTTGGAAGTTGGATTTGAAACGGTTTAGGACTATGTGTGTGTGGGAATTACTTTACCTATAAGATCTGTGACACGTGGAACAGGTTACCTTCAGAAGTTGTGAACAGTTCCTCTGTGGATCAGTTCAAGGAAAGGTTAGACCAAATGTTGCACACTATTTGAGTGTATAGAAAATTTTCCCTGGCACCCGTTGCCATTGGTACCTCCTCGGTATGGGCCGCAAGGCCTTTTGAGGTACTTCTTTTCCTTGTAACTCTCTCTCTCTCTCTCTCTCTCTCTCTCTCTCTCTCTCTCTCTCTCTCTCTCTCTCTCTTACGTATAAGATCTGTGACACATGGAACAGGTTACCTTCGGAAGTTGTGAACAGTTCCTCTGTGGATCAGTTCAAGAAAAGGGTAGACGAAATCTTGCACACTATTTGAGTGTGTAAAGACATTTAGGACCTCAGTCTGCGGAAATTTCTTTTCCTATAAAATAGTTAATATCTGGAACCAACTTCCCTCAGAGGTTGTTTCCAGTCAGTGTAAATCTGTTTAAAATAGGCTAGACAAAGTACTGAACACACTCATAGTTTAAGATTAAAACCTCAGAAAACTCTGCAGGAGTTCGCTTGCTCGGTGTCTCTGTGAGCAAGCTAAATATAGAGCTATTTATATATTCTCCACTTTCCTGTAAAATTTCCTTGGCTACTTTTCCAGGGTCAAGGTATTTTCTTCAACCTTTTTCCGTACCTGCCTCTGGCAGGGAGGGAGCGGAGGGTGGGGAGAGAGCCTTCTACTTTTCTATCCAGTTTTCTACTACTGCTAGGATAGTTGAAAGAAAAATAAACTTTCACAAAATTTTCCCTGGCACCCGTTGCCATTGGTACCTCCTCGGTATGGGCCGCAAGGCCTTTTGAGGTACTTCTTTTCCTTGTAACTCCTTGTAACACTCTCTCTCTCTTTCTTATATTTTAATGCATTTGAACCTTTCTCTTCTTTCGTCCTTTTATATTTCCTCTTTTATCTTCCCCTCATTCATATACTGTCTCCCCTCTTCCTCTCTTCTTGAAACCAGTTTTATATATTGGAATTTGGGGGCGGGGAGGATGTGCACCCTCACAATCCCGTGATTATAATTTATTTTCTAATTCCGCGTCGAGAAAGAGAACATCGTTCTGAAGGGGTTATAGATAAACCCCAGTTTGGAACCCCCACTGAGACCCCACCCTACACCCAAAACCTTTGCCTTTTTTCGAAGTACGATCGTGAACTTGTTATGAAACGGAACCAGCGTCGAATCGACGTTTGAGTAAAGTCCAAATTCGGTTTCCCGTGATCCTATGACAGGGGTGGCGAACCTTTTTACAGTGGCGTGCCAAAAAAAAACCATGTCAACCATAAAAAAAAAAATTTTCGCGTGCCCACCAAAGTTTATATATTACACCAAATTATAAACATTAAGTCTATAATTTTATACTAATTTTTGGATAACAATTTCTATGCTTAGGCGTGCCAGGCAAATTTGATCGCGTGCCCATTTGGGCACGCGTGCCATTGGTTTGCCACCACTGTCCTATGACGATTCTTGTCATGGGGGAGTGGGGAGTGACGGGGGGGGAATTGCGGGGTTGGGGGATTGGGAAACAGCGGTGAGACTCTCTGTCAACGGCATTTTTACTCTGGAAATCATGTTTGGGTCGGGGTTCGAGTCCTCGGTTTTGATGCCTTCAACGATTGTAAAAGGATGCTCATTTTCTGTGCGCGTGCGGAGGCAACTGGACATAAGTGAGGTCGAGTGTGATAATTCACAAATGCGAGATAATTTTCTTGTGAAGTAACATTTATGATACCTCGTAACATTAAAAACACTTTTATTGCTGGAAGAAGATACGTTGGTCCTGATTAGGTTAGGTTAGATTAGCGAATACCTCACTATTTTGTGACTTAACAGAAAAAAGAAAGCACACCTTTCTCGGTTGGATGGCACTTGGTTTAGATTAAACTAGGTTTGTATTAAGTAGTGTTAACTACAGAATCGCGACGATCTTGAAGATACACATAGCCCGTTGCGACAAGAACGTGCGTATCTCGACACTTTCTCTGTTGCAGTGAATTAGTTTATTTATAAATGCTACCTTTGATCACGAAAAAACGAGATATGAGTGACGTTAGGTTAGGTTTACGCCATGTTAGTTAAGGTCTGGTAAGATTAAATTTGGGTTGGTTAATTAGGTTTTTTTTAATTGAGTGATTGTCGCGACACAAAAGTGAACACTTGAGAAAGTGTGAAAATGTCGCTGGTCTGTAGGCGACCCAGATGCGTGTGTGTGAGTGCGAGATGAAGTGAAATTGTCCAACTTTCAGGAATTGGAATTGAAATTGGCAAATGGTGTAGCGGTTTTTTTTTTCTTCTTCGAGAACTGCATGAAACCATCAAGAGAGAAATCTCGCATTTAGAGAGGAATCTCGCATGCAAACGAGACTTCGCCGTAATGTAATCTCAGGCTTGGTAAAGAGATAGGAGGAGGAGGAAATGGATTTCTTGCATACAAAGTGATATGGTCCAAGCCATGTTGTACCGACCACCACCGATACCTCGCGGAATGAGGAAGGAAAACGACAGATTCTGCCTTCAGAAATTGACTGCAATTTATCGATGGTTGCAAAAAGTTATATATATATATATAAAATTTATTTTATTTTATTTATTTATTTATTTATTTATTTATTTATTTATTTATTTATTTATTTATTTATTTATAAGGTTAAGATACGTTTGGGGTTGCGGCACGTGCCTTTTGAGTCGGGTTTGGGATACCTCCTATCCACTGAACATCCAAGAGACGGAAAAAGGCCATTTCAATTACTGCATTAGAGAAGAGTTGTAGGTGGTACGAAATTCAGATAAATAAGGAGCAGTCTAATGGTTTGTTTGAGCTCGGAAAGATTTTCTAATAGTCTCTTTGTGGAGAAGACGTTTGGGATAGGTTATGAAAGGTGGCGGTCTTTATATTTAATAGCTTTATATAATAATAATAATCCAGTGTCCTTTTACTGTGCAAGATATCTTCATGCCCTTTTTCATGGAAAGGAGTGTCATTGAGTTTTAAATAATTTGAACGCATAACCATTCATAGCGTAATCATGGCCTTACAATATAATGAGAGAGAACACCACTAAAGTTGAGACCAGGTTATTAAACTGTCGACCTTTCAGCGGTAACGATGTCATATATATATATATATATATATTATATATATATATCTATATATATAATATTTAGGAGAAATCCAATGACAAGGAGGAATGTAAATGCCATGAAAAGTCTTCTTTAATGCGCAACGTTTCGAGCAATACGCTCATCATCAGGCTAGATAATAACAATATGAAATTAGAATCAATAAATAAATGTGAACAAGACAAAATAATTTCCATAAAACCTATTCAGTAAAAGCAAATTTTAAAAAGACTAAAAGAAGAGGGTTAAATTCAAAGTTATAAAAATTTACATATAAAATTAACCAGAAATTTAAAAAGCTATTTTAAATTACATATAGTAATTTGAAATTAGTACACTGGAATAATTAACACTAATACAATGGAATAATTAACACAACGAACCTTTCAATGCTGGTTCCGAGGCACGAGTAATTTAAAACAAAACAAACAACGGAAACAAGCTATGGTTGGGCGGTTGGAGTTATAAGTTAGGGGAGGGGGGATTATAAAAATTGGGGAGGGGAGGGGGGTTTATAAAAAATTTAGAGGGACAGCTGAGGAATCCACGTTTAGAGAAGGGGTCAATGTTTTAATATAAAGAGATTCCAAAATTCTAAGTGAGTTAGGACAAGAATTACAACCGAGAATTTTAAAATGATCTAAAGTGACATCAGTTTTACATTTTATACTGTGTTCCCGAATACTGGAGGCTTCTTTTTTATTTAAAATTTTACCTGTTCGGCAACTTATTCCCATATGCGAATAAAATCTAGTCCTGAGGGAGCGCACGGTGCTGCCAATGTAAGTACCAAGGAGACACCTTAGATCATTTTAAAATTCTCGGTTGTAATTCTTGTCCTAACTCACTTAGAATTTTGGAATCTCTCTATATTAAAACATTGACCCCTTCTCTAAACGTGGATTCCTCAGCTGTCCCTCTAAATTTTTTATAAACCCCCCTCCCCAACTCCCCTCCCCCCTCCCCAATTTTTTATAATCCCCCCTCCCCAATTTTTTATAATCTCCCCTCCCCTAACTTATAACTCCAACCGCCCAACCCATAGCTTGTTTCCTGTTTTGTTTTGTTTTAAATTACTCGTGCCTCGGAACCAGCATTGAAAGGTTCGTAGTGTTAATTATTCCATTGTATTAGTGTTAATTATTCCAGTGTACTAATTTCAAATTTACTATATGTAATTTAAAAATAGCTTTTAAATTTCTGGTTAATTTTATATGTAAATTTTTATAACTTTGAATTTAACCCTCTTCTTTTAGTCTTTTTAAAATTTGCTTTTACTGAATAGGTTTTATGGAAATTATTTTGTCTTGTTCACATTTATTTATTGATTCTAATTTCATATTGTTATTATCTAGCCTGATGATGAGCGTATTGCTCGAAACGTTGCGCATTAAAGAAGACTTTTCATGGCATTTACATTCCTCCTTGTCATTGGATTTCTCCTAAATATTAAATTGAAGCTTTGTAGAAGCAAACCGCATGACTATATATATATATAACTGGTATTAATTATGGCAAATGAAAAAATTATTTTATGGAGCCAGAGACTGATGTGGTGCATTTATTTGACATTTTATCATCATGCATCTCCGTTAGGTCATAAAGAACCGGAAGCATCTGTGTTGCCATGGTAACTGATTACATACACAGTCTCACGAAAGGTCGCCTGAAGAGTTACAGTAGTTGTCTTTTCCTTATTAAATATTGAACAAGAGCGAGTTCTTTCTTATAACAGACGAAATTCCCATTTTTTTCCCAGACGAAATTCCCTTTTTTTTTCCCAGTCTCGCAGACAATGGAATCTGTTCCGTATTGACTTTATAGCTCCGTGTTATTTATTCCTTTACATCGTTGGTAGTGGAAAGAAAAGAGTGCGGTTATTGCACTTAAGATGTAATTTTAATTTTAGGTAGGATTTTACGATATACAGTCGGTTAATAGGGTAATACAGTTGTTTTTATCGATATATTTATATTGTTATTGGTTATCTATTACAGATTTCTGTCAGTCGTTGACTGAGTGTCGACTATCATTATTAATTTTCAATTATTATCAACCGATTACTTGGTGGTTAATTTTGTTTAGGAATAAACTCGCTTGAAACTATTTTTAAAATATAAATAAGGAAAGTCGGATCAAGTAAAGATAAGCACCCCCAGCCTTCTTTAATTAGCCTTATAAGGCTAACTAACGAAAATATCACGACCTAACCTAACCAATCGTCAAGGGCGTACAGTTGACTTAACGATTGGTTAGGTTAGGTCGTGATATTTTCGTTAGTTAGCCTTAAAAGACTAATTAAAGAAGGCGGGGGTGCTTATCTTTACTTGATCCGGAAAGTCAATACAAAGCGTAAGTAAGCACGAGTAATCATGTTGGAAGGATGACGTCAGTTCTTTGAGTTACTTTTCTCTGAAGTAATTGCAGTATATCAGTTTTACTGTATTATAATAATAGATACACGATAGATGATATAAAATAGGATTGCTTTTTCGGGCTTTCCATTATATTATTAAGTTTGCTCTTTCTTTCGAGAAAATATCGAAAAGGGGGCGGGGGGGGGCCTTCGTTATTTGAAGATGTTTGGAAAAACGTTTTCATCAATAGAACCAACATTCTTTATTTTATTTTTTTGGGAGGGGGACTTCGTCGCCTATGTCATATACGAGGAATTTTTTAAGACTTTTTTAAAAAAATATCGACGACTCCCCCCCCCCCCCCCCCCCCGGTTTCCCCCTTTTTAAAAGTTTATTAAATGTTGCTTAGAAGGAATTGTATTTAAAAACTAAATCCAAAAGTGATCAAATAATGTAAAAAAAACCTTCATTTTATGTCTTAAGATCATATTATTAACTTTTACTGTTAAATATACAGGGTGTTCAAGAAATAATGGTGCGAAAGTAATCGGTCATTTTTTTATTATTTTAATCAATATGAGTATTGACCAAGTTTAGAACACTTTCATAAAATGACTATCACTTGTCGCAACAATGTTTATTCGACGCTCGGACTCCATTAGAGCAGTGTTTCCCAACCGGGGGCCATATGGCTCCCTGGGGGCCATGGCACATTTGAAGGGGGCCACAGGAAAATGTTATTTTCTAAAATAGAGTTAAATCTGCATATTACCTACTGAAAATAATGCTTATGGGGGCCACAGGAAAAAAATAAGGTTCCTAAGGGGGCCATAAGCCAAAACCGGTTGGGAACCACTGCATTAGAGTATAAGGAAAATGCTCTTGTAGAATTGATCCAGTGACCTCTTCTTTCTTTGACTGAGTTCTGCAAGACTATAATTGGATTTGTTACAGTAGACGGATCTTCTGTTTCATAATAAATATATATATATATATATATATATATACAGTATATATATATATTATAATATATATATATATATATATATATATATATATATATATATTATATATATATATATATATACACGGTAAGTAATTTTATGTGCAGAATTCAAATTTGACCTTTCCTAAATGCGAAATTAACCAAAACTAAGCTATTACCTAACCTAACCTAACTAAAATAGAAAGTAAATTATACCCACCTAATAGCCTTAATCAGGGGTATTTAACCTTTTCCGTAGTTTCCTCTGAGCTAGCCAACAAAACTGTAATTACACCCTCCACTCTTTAAATGGCACATATAAGAAAAGGAAAAATTAGGAAAGAATAACAATTTTAGTGGAACCATAACTCAGCTTATTTTTTTTGGACAGTGGCGCCAGCTCGTTAGACCGTAAAAAGGCCGAATTACCCCATATTAAATACCACTGGCCTAAATGAACGCAATATCTGCCACAAAAATCATACGATATCTTGTTTTGAAAGTATACATTACCGTTTATATAAGCTGATAGATTAGGGGCATTTTAGGGCTCACTTACGTTAAGCAGTTAAGATATCGGTTCACTTACAGTAAAGATGGCTGAAGAATTTACTTTAATGAAGTTGCATAGCAGCTGCAGTGTAGATAGAAGTAGATGGAATGCATTTTTTACCGGAGTGGAACATAATACCAAAAGAAAGGGAATGTCGTAGAAAACGTAAAATGGTGATGAATATCCTACATATATGATAACCTAACCTAAATTAATCGAACCTAATTAAATTAACCTAACCTACATTTATGTAGAGAAAAAGAAATAAAAATAATGATTTGTTTAAGACTATAAGACAAAAATTCGAATGCAAAACTCATCATACCATAATTCTCTCTCTCTCTCTCTCTCTGTAGTGGGGTTCCTCAGGGTTCCGTTTTGGGGCCACTGTTGTTTATCATTTACATAAATGATATCGACGGTGGCATCGTCAGTCGGATCGCCAAATTCGCTGATGACACTGTGGAGGGTGAACCCTTTTTCCCCTTTTGAAATTGTCAGCCCTTTCCCCCTGTCCTTGATTGTTATTGTTTGTGTGCTAAATTTATTTAATTTTTGATTGAAATACTTGTTATAGATAGGATTTTCATGGTTCTCTCTTTCTTTCCAAAGGAATAAAATAATTGTTTGTTAAAACCTGTTAGCAAGGAATAACAATTAAGTATTTCTTTGTTAATATTGTAAGAAAAGGAATAAGAATTAAGTAATTGCTTGTTAAAACCTGTTATTGAAAGGCATTAAGTACGTATTTGTTACCACATTTTAGCAAAGCCTTGGTTTATTTGCTTATGGGACCCATCCATGAATATTGTCTATAAAAGGTTGGCATTTGAAGTGAAATAACATGAAGGGTGATCCTTGTCAGAGAGAAGCTTGTGATGTTCGGAAGTGTTTGCAAGCTGATAAATTCCAGGAATCGGAGTTTTGAGAAGATGCTGCGAGAGGTGAGGAAGGCAATCTGGTGTTTGTGGAGGTGTCAAAGCTGAGTCGAGTGTTGGAGCAGAGGGTAAATAGTGGAATGTTTTAAGAAAAGGAAAGGTGATTGTTGGTTGGAACATTTTGGCAAGGGGAGTTAGGTGCTAGATTGTTGATATTTTGGCAAAGGGAATGGAGTACTTGTTTGTTGGGGGAGGGAACTAGATTCGAGCCGGATCTGTCTGAGAGGCTGAAGACCATTATTGGACAAGGGGAGCTATAGATTTTGTCCAGAAGGGGATGCCAAGGGTGTTGAGTCCGTTGCTTCATATTGGAATGACAGGTTTTGTCAATCTTGCGCTGGTGCTGTGAGTTCTCTCGTGGCACAGAGGGAAGCTGCTCTCGAGGAACAGCAGAACAGGTGAGAGGCTGTTGGCGGTGCAGGCCGGCAGTTGTGGAATTGGAGGTCTGGGCGGCGGCGAGCCTGGATCCAGCAGCCCTTCAGGGTCTGCAGCCTAGTTGTGTGGAGGCCTTAAAGTAAAAATTTATATATTTTGTCTGGTGTGGCCGTTAGGTTAACCGAATCCCATCACAACATGAAGCTTTGGGCTAATGTTGGGACGCCCGAATCAATCGAGCAACTGCGTGCGGACCTACGTAGGATAGGAGAGTGGTCCGAAAAATGGCAATCCCAAGTCGGACTACTCGATGTTGGGGAGTAATATCGAGGCCACTGATTTGGAAAAGGACTTGGGTCTGCTAATTAGCAGCGACCTTAAGTTTACGCAACAGTGCGTAGAGGTGGAAAAGAAAGCCCAGAAGCTGTTGAGTTATATCAGGAGGCAATTTCAGTTTCGGAACAAGGAGATTGTGCTCTCTCTGTACAATTCCCTGGTTCGGCCGCACCTAGAGTATGCTGTGCAGTTCTGGTCGCCCACCCTCAGTCCGTTAGGCATATGGGCTACAATCGACGCTTACGCGCCCTGAATTTGTTTTCGCTGGAAACTTGGAGGCTGCGGCGTCAACTGATCGAGGTTTTCAAGTTCTTACGCGGGTTCAACATTGTCGATTCTAGAAGCATGTTTAGTTTAAATGATAACCCAACTCGCAATAATGGTTGGAAGTTGGATTTGAAACGGTTTAGGACTAGTGTATGTGGGAATTACTTTACGTATAAGATCTGCGACACGTGGAACAGGTTACCTTCAGAAGTTGTGAACCGTTCCTCTGTGGATCACTTCAAGAAGAGGTTAGACCGAATCTTGCACAATTTGAGGGTGTAGAAAATTTTCCCTGGCATCCGTTGCCATTGGTACCTCCTCGGTATGGGCCGCAAGGCCTTTTGAGGTACTTCTCTCTCTCTCTCTCTCTCTCTCTCTCTCTCTCTCTCTCTCTCTCTCTCTCTCTCTCTCTCTCTCTGGAGTGTTTTTAGCAACTTTTTTTTTCCAGATCGGGTCACCCCCACCCCCAAATATGCTAAAATACGAAGCACTTAAATTTCAAGATTTTGACCCATTGGTTTTGAGATGTGAAACTTAAAATTTTGATTGTTGCTTTCTTTTCATGAATTTGTTGATCTGCTTTTGTGGCTATTAGAAAAATATAACATTTTATCCAAGCGTGAAATGGTGGCCTTTCTTATCATTAAAGTCTACAAGTTAACCAAGTCCTAATGAAGAAAATCAAGATTGTCTATAAGTTTAGAAAAGAATGTAACCATCAAAATTTTTAGCTACGCATCGAAAGTCATGATAGTTAAAAAAAAAAAGTAACAAATTGTATTTGAAATTTAACTGCTTCGTGAGCTTCAAGTGAAATCTGTGAAGCTGCATTTAAAATTTAAGCGATTTGTGAGCTAATTGTAAATGTTAAACTGCAACTCGCTTAAAATTTTCCAAAAATAATTTTCATTACATTTTATTGGTTGACGATTGTGTCAAAAAAAATGTTTTTTTGAATGTTCTGAAAACTTAATTTGGATCACCTGAAGATCAGGGCCCCCCCAGCCTTCTTTAGTTACCCTTATAAGGCTAACTAACGAAAATATCACGACTTAACCAATCGTCAAGGGCGTACAGGTGACCTAACGATTGGTTAGGTTAAGTCGTGTTATTTTCGTTAGTTAGCCTTCTTATAAGGCTAACTAACGAATGCTGGGGGCCCTGATCTTCAGGTGATCCCTTAATTTTTACATTCACGTCGTCGCATTCTTCTTCGTCAGGAATAAAACATATTTCCTGAACAATATTCTGGATTGTAACAACACGTATTAGTACCATGACTGTACAGTAAATATGTATTGCCCGAAGGGTAACAACAGCCTTTCGCAAGAACTAGCAAAAATATTCCGCCCGTTGGGCGGTGTTTTCCTTGCTAGTTAAGGTAATTCGATTCAGTTACAGTATAATAGTCAGAGAAAAATGAATTGATTATGCAATTACGTGACATCGCACACCAAACGTTAACTTTTGGTGAATTCCGTTCAGATTTGTGTGTTTCAACGCCACTTCAAGGCCACTTCGATCACCCGATTTAACTCCTTTGCACTTTTATCTATGGGGTTATGTTAAAACATTCGTGTATCATGACAAATTCAGGCATCTGGCAGAATTCTGTCAAAGAATCAAGAGGTTATTGGATCTATTCTACAAGAGCATTTTGTTAATGCTCTAATGAAGTTTGACTATCGAATACACACTGTAGGAACGAATAATGGTTATCATGTTCTAAATTTGAACAGTTTGGAAATGTAAACGTTGTATAGAGATTAATTAACAAGAAAAATATGAGTAATTATTTTTGAAACATCGTTTCTCGGACACACTGTACTTTAATTAGCTCATACTACTAAACATAAGTAGCCACTTTGCTAATATTAAAAAGCCAATTAATCGTGCATATGGTGCATATTGTGTGTATGTACAGCGCAATGCAAAATTAATTTCCCAACAGACATTTTTTTAATTGGATATCAATACGTACGTTAATATAGCTCGTCATAGTTGGTTTGAGATTTTGAATGTGGTATTCTTTTCTCTCCCTGATTGCCCCTAACTATTAAAAAGAGAAGTTGAAAATACTGTATTAGGTATCCTCACAGGATAACTTCGGGATCGCGGTTCTTTGCGAAAAAAAAAAATAAATAAAAATATTTCGGCTTACATGCAAAATCGAAGTTCAGGTTTCGAGAAAAAATGTCAAAAATATGTAAAATCAGACAAACTTTTTTTGAGTGAAAAATTCGGGTAATATTATAGGTTTGCAGTCAGAATTATTTTCTGTTCAGCCGGCTGCACACAGGATCATCTTGCGACTCACGACTGACGACTTGAGTCGAGACGACTGAAGTCGCGTGTGATTTTACATTGACAATGGGAGCCGCGCATATTGCAGCGACCTCGACGCGATTCTGGGATTCTGGAGAATCGCGTCGCGGTCGCTGCAGCGTGCGGGGTTCCCATTCTGTCAATGTAAATTCACGCGCGACTTCAGTCGTGAGTCGCAAGACGATCCTGTGCGCGCGGCCGGCCTTAGTAGTAATCATCTTAACTGTTAATATATGGATTTCAGTAGTATAGGTGTGCCTGCTTCATTTATTAATCTTCTTCTTTTCGGTTCAATAGACTATGAACACTCGATAAGATAGAGACGGTCCATTTCATTACATTGTTTTAATTGCACTCATTAATGAGAAGAAGCCCAATTCGCGTAAGTTTGAGATTGCAAATGGGATAAAAACTTTCAATGCTTCAGACACCAGTTTTGGATACTCATTTTTTCGTACTATCCAAAATGTACACGAGTCTTCTGACGGGAATGACAACTGGAGGAGTTTTGTCAGAAGAATGTTCACTCGGTTCATCGTGTAGTTTTCCTGCAAGTTCGTCAGATTGATCAAGTTATTTATCCACCTCTTCCAACGCCTTCCATCATCATGTGGGAAATTGTTTAGGAGATGTCTTTGCGGTTAAAGTATGTGTATGTACCGCGTAATTATTTAGGAAATCGAAGTGGTTAATTTTTTTTTGTCAAAGTGGTTTCGCTAGCACCAAAAAATTTTGAGAAACGTGTGTCTGTGGTTTAGGCCTAATTAATATAAAAATCTTACACGCACGTTAAATATTTTTCTTTGTTTTTATTACATTTAGCAATTATTTTATTGTCTACATAATTATCTACATTTTTGGTTTGAAGTATAAAAGAAGTTGAAAAAGCTAAACTTATGACGTAGACTGTAGGTATAAGTTTAATTAAAAGTAAATCTTGTAACGGTAAATTCGTGTTAAAATGTTAAAATTGCAAAATGTCTCAAATTGTTTAAAATTCGTTCGATTTTAATTGTGTGTTCTCACGGTAGTTGTATCACCCAGGTCAGTCTTGAGGTAGAGATTTATGGTAAGGTCTGGAGAATCGTCTCTCGATTCGAAGGGAAGCGAAAACAAACTGACCTGGCTCAAATGTAAGATGGTTTGTTTTCTCTTTGTTTCGTGGTTGAACTTTTGGAAACTGACTTCGAATCCGCTTGTTAAATTGGACCATAAGGTTAGTCATAAATTTGAGGAACTGGGTGGCTTCGAAGAAAGGACTTTATTTCAAGTTGATTTTTAAGGGAAAGGAGTAACTTTCCTTTAAAGGAAATGTCAAGGTCCAATCAAAGGGCATTGATTCTTGTAACACCCAGTGAGGAAAAAGGGAAACTCCTTCTTCCCTTATGTATAGATGAAAACTTTCGGAGGAGTCCTTGTAATTTTAAGGTGTAACTTAGATTTCTAAGTTAGTTTTAGTTCCGTCCTCAAAAGTTAAAGTAGCTTTTAAAACTAAATCTTTAAAAACTCTGTGCCACGATTGAAAATTTTTAAGTTGAGTTAAAACTGTTTCACGCTGTACGAAAATCTGAATTTCCTTTGTTTTACGCGAACGTACGTGGTTGTAAGAGCGATAATGTTAGCCGACAGAAAAAGAACTTTGTGAAATTTCTTTGAATTTAATTATTGTTCACCTTAAATGTTAAAGTTGTAAGTTTGCGAAATATTATGTTTCGTCAATGAAGAGTGAATATCTTATGGTGATCTTGTTTCCCGAGGAAACCGGTGAAGTTAGTACATGACCATTTAAAGCCTTTAAATAATTTTACTTGATTTAATTGACGGACTTTTTTCTGGAAAATCTGCGGAATTCGCGCAGAACTTTTGAGAGTAAATTTCACAAAAACTTTTTGCACGTAAACTACTTCTGTGCACTTGTTCTCAGATTACAGAATTTGAATTTAGTGTTATTTCTAGAGTTACACACACATAAAAAAAACCTTTGTATAAATGCCTTTTGAGACTTGAATAATTGCAAACATTTTCTTTAGATTGAAAATTTGATTTAATGGACCAAAATTTGTAATCGTACACCCGTATGTTTCTTTTCAATTTATGTCCTATTTTGAGTGAAACAAAATAAACTTTATACGAGGGAGGGTGTCGTTTTATGCTACCTCGCAATAGGCCTCTCTCGTAAGCCGAGGGTTAAATTAACATTGACATTCGAAATTCAAAGCGGGCTTCGAGTAAGCCGAGAAAACCTACGCATATAAAATTGAAAGCCCATCCGAGTGGATAGGCAGAGTCATCCTGAAACAAACGAACGCCCGCGCGAAATAAGTGCAACTGAAAAAGGAATTGCACCACAGTCTGTATTGTATATTTTAAATATATTTTATGTTTTTACAACAAACAAAATGTAATTTTCGAAACTATTTACAGTATTTATTTTTTATGTAAATGGGTTTTTTCGTGGATACAGTTACAAAAAAATTGCTTTTTTTTTGTTTACAAAAGAACTTGAGAACTTTTTTTGCAATCAATATATATATATATATATATATATATATATATATATATATATATTATATATATATATATATATATGGGGTGGGGGCAACCTCGCCCTCTCTACTGAACTTTACTTGAAGTGAAATATAAAATTCAGTTTTGAATATTTTATACGAGTGATCTTTTTGTCGCTATTTTTGATCGTTGGCCGAAGTTTATTTTCGATGAGAATTGGAAAGAAAAATCTTCAAAATTGGACGTAAAACAACAAAATGAGGAAACTTTGGTCATTAATTCGAACCAAAAATTGGCTTATTTATTATGTAAACATTCGTTCCTCCATTAGTAAAATTCTCGTGATTTTTTTTTTCAAATTTTGTATTTTTACAAAAAATTGTTAATGAAGTGTCTCTCTATCCTCCCCCAGCCCCCAACACCCTGTTTAGTTGGTCCATCGTTGTGCGTGCGTAACAAAACGCGTTCTAAATTTTAAGATATTTAGGAGGAGTAGTAGTACGCCTGGATGAGCCCCCGTCATCTTCTTTGCCCTTGACATTAATTGTATTTTATACATTAAATGTTTAAATTTTTATCTTTTTCTATTAATTCTTTATGGATGTCCCCTCCGTATACTTCTCTTCCCCAAGCATGTTCCTCCCGCTGGAGGAGGCCCCCCCCCCCGCCTCTCGTTCGTCTTTTTTTACTGCTTTTTCATCGGGTTATTCCATTAAGTGTTATTGGGCACTTCTTGGCTGACGTGGTAATTCCTCTGCTACAGCCTTTTTCGTTTTGTCTGCCGCACAGAAAACAAACTACCAGCTCGTCTAAATGTTAATTTAACCGTTCGTTGATTGCTCCAACATCGTTTATTTTTCTGGTAATGACAAACTTGAGTGATTCGTGCGGTCGTCGTATGGCGTATGGTTGAAATGAACATTTGGGATTGTTACAACAATTATTTATAAGCACACCGGACAAAAAATTAGTCACCCCTCTCAGAATGTACCTAATAACGTGTGACGGCGCCTCTGGCCTTGATAACCGCACGAATCCGGCGAGGCAGAGACTCTACGAAGTTGTGCATGTACTGAACATCGATTTGCTGCCACTCGTTCATCAGCCGGTCCCGAAGTTCCGCCAGAGTCCGTGGGTGTCTATTCCTGCGCTCCACTTTCTGTTTCCAGCCTGAACAACACCTTCGACGCATTCAGGATTAAAGGCTTCATTGGACCTGCGATGTACTCGTCGCCTCCCATCATTGGAAAACAAACAAAAACGGGACTCATCGGACCAAATTACACGTTTCCAATCTGTCGCAGTCCAGTTTTTGTGCCTCTGAGCCCATTTATAACGTGCCAATTTGTGACTTGCTGTTAACAGCGGCCTCTTCCGTGGTACCCTGCTCCAGATGTCCATCGCATGCAGTTCTCGTCGCAATGTCCGTTCGGAAATTGGTCGCTGGAGAACCTCATTGGTTTCTTGGAGCAATTGTTCTCTGGTTTGAAAACGATTTGCAGTTACTAGACGAGAAACATGGCGGCGGCCCCTATTGTCGAGAATTGTTTTCCGGCCACAGTTACGCCGTCGATTTTCAGTTGATTGCGAACTACACCACTCTTTGTAAACTCGCTGGACAGTACGCGTTGACACACCAACAAATTGGGCTACTTCAGACATTTTGTGTCCGTGGGCTCTGCCAAACACGATGGCTCCTTTTTGCCACTGAGTAACGTCTGCCTCATTTTGCAGACTATATCCAACACACACTTTGTTCTTCACCACCTCACGAAACAGATCTGATCCTGTGTGCTACGTCACCGCTACTTGTCACTTACCAATGCTACATCAGCGCCCTCTGTGTGACCTTGAACTTCCTACTATCGGTGCTATTAGGGGTGACTAATTTTTTGTCCGGTGTGCTTATATATATAATATATATGTATATATACTGTATATATATATATGCGCCTTGGTGGTGGTGTGGTTAGCGTCGCTAACTACGAATCCATCGGCCCCGGGATCGAGACCCGGTGACGGCAGCCGGCGCGTAGCAAAACCCAGCTGTTCATCCTTCCACACAATAAAGAAAGTGGTTGGTAGATAAATGGGTACCCTGGGTGGCCTAGTGGTTAAGACGCTGGCTGCTGGTGGGGCGTGGTTCGGATTCCCCGTTAAACTGTAGGTCTAAGGTGGAGTGAAGAGTTTGACCTTCGTCAGAATGAACAATTCGGGCGGAAGCTAACCAAAGGTGTGTATATATAAACCTTTGAGACAAATCCGGTCTAAAACACACAACAGTAAATTATCTTGCATGTAATGTGACAATATATATGTAAAGGTGTGTGTGTCGGTTGGTTGTTATTGGTATTGATACTTTTTGTTTAATTTGTGTTTGGTTTCAATGTGTTGCTTTTCCATCGAGTTGATTTACCACAACTTTACTGACAATTTCCTCTCTGGATTTTCTCGGTTCGAGAGAGAAAACGAATCAGTTGATTACGAGGATTAATGCTCTCTCGAAGTATGGTCTTATCTCTACGTTTCTACTCGTATCTCTCTATCTCTGTTGCGCTTCACCAGAGGAGTTGATTAACGCGAGACCACGTGTTAATAATAATTACTCACGAATTAAAAGGTTCGGAACCAAAAAGATGAGTAGACTTAATGAGAAGACTTTAAAACACGAGGAGTATCGTCAGAATTGGAAGTGTTGTACGTACGTTGCTCCATTACTGCTGTTAGAGAGCTAACAGTTCCTACACCGCTACTATTTATAGTATTGATAACTACTACCGCAATTAATGAAGTAATAATTAGCGTGGTATTGTCCTTTTTCTGACGGTACAAACATTTAACTCGCAAACGATTTAGGTTCGACCCAAAACAACTCTTAAGTCAACTTACGACTAACCAAGATAAACCAATGAAAAATTGGAGACGAGTAATAAAATATGCAAGTGCAGGTTGCGGTTAATAAAGCCAAAAAACGCATGAAAAAAGTGATTTGGGTAACCTTTTAACCCTTTATTGATGGATATGTGAACCAAAGATTGGATAGCTATAAAAAATTAATATGATGCTCATTTCGTTTCAGTATTTATGAGTCCATTCACATTTTATCGAAAAAATAAAATTTTAATATTTTTCAATTTTTCAATTGTGTGTGAAAAGTCCTGCAGCATCTGAAATTTATGTTCCGAAAATGGGAACGTTGGACAGTAAACGGTTAAAAGCGTCGGAATGGTAAACGTTATGGGAATTTATACTCCTTGCATGAAAACAAAAAAAAAGGTGTTCTTCATTAATTCGTAGAAATTCGGTAAAGAAATGATAAGTAAATTCGAACTGAATCTTGTATAAGTTTAACCACCCCACTAAAATTAGACATCGTTGAATGTAGAGTGTGCAGCATCCCCAAACTGAAAGGTTTAATGAAGAACAATTCCGAGTCAGAAGGATGGTAGTTTTGCCAAAAGAATCGACATACTACTGGTGTCCATGTGAGTACCTCGAAGAGGAAGTTAACAGGTTTCGCATGAGCCTGCTGTATCTGGTGAGACGGCGGGACGAGGAAAGCACGTTTCTCTACCACCAAGCCATCTTCGGAAGCATGATCACGTTCTCGACCTCCACGCGAAGATACATTTCCGCTCAAACCAATACTGGAGTTTGCAAGCTCGACGCTGAAGAGTGAGGATGTTCATTTGTTCCAGTGATACGTAATTGGTTTATGTCTAAAGTTGTGTGTCGTATACGTAGTGATTTCGCTTGTATATCAAATATTATATTTTTGAAACGTGGTGGTGTAGTGCATAGTGTATAGTGCCTATCTTTGGTACTCCTTTACCTTTATTCTACTTCTTCACATCTCGCATAGAATTCGATCTTGAAACGACATTTTTCCAAAAGCATAAAGAAAACGTTCACTCATCAATCATGACGTATTATGCACCGTAAATAATGGATGTTAAATTAATAGTAAATGACTCTTATTTGTAACATTATTTTTCCTTTGTTTTTTTAAAAAGGACATTTTTTATTCCGAATTACAGAAAATATTTCTCTGAAATGGATTTTGCTGTTGGTTTAGTATTAACATTATTTATCATTTTAACAATCCATGTTCTTTTAACAAGTTTAAACAGTCGGTTTAACGACATCCTTAAAAATTATTTTGAAATTTCATGTTACAGTCCTCCGCTATTTTGATATATAATATCTGTTTAAACAGTGATTGTAAACTAAAATTGCACTGTAACAACAGCTTTACCAATTTTAAACTGTAAATTTAAAAGCTAAAACTGGAAATTTTCAAGTCACAGGTGATGCTGTTACTTTTAACAGTAAAAACATGCGACTTAAAGAATGATTGTATCCAGTACATTTACAGGGTGTCCCAGGATTAACTATCTATTTCAATGAAATCGGACAAATTTTTTAAAAACACACTTTTATTTATGTTTATCATGTTGAATATGTGTTAAAAATGTATAAATTTCTAAATTTTTTTCATAATTTTATTTTCATAATTTTTTCATAGTTTTTCATAGTTTTATTTTTTAGAATGGCAAAGAGACTCTCCAAAAGTTAACGTGTGGCTTGGAATGACCAAATCCAAAATTTATGGCCCATTCTTCTTTGCGGGAGCAACTGTAACAGGTACCGTCTACCTTGATATGCTTCAGCAGTTTCTCGAACCACAGCTTCTTGATGATGGCATTCTTGATAATGTTGTGTTTCAACAAGATGGAGCACCATGTCATTATGCTCTAATTGTTCGAGAATACCTCAACAGACGCCTTCCGAATCGGTGGATTGGACGTGGAGGACCTCGACCTTGGCCTCCGCGTTCTCCGGATTTGACACCCTGTATTTCTTTGCATGGGGTTTCATAAAAACAAAGGTTTATCGCCAAAAGATCAATAGTTTAGCTGAACTTAAAGAACGCATCCAGTTGGCAGTGCGGGAGATAACACCTGAAATGCTTCAAAATGTGTTTCGCAGCGCTGAGGATAGATTTGAAATTTGCAGAGATACAGACGGTGCACATGTTGAAACTTCTCAATAAAGTTTTGACTTATGATTTATAAATCTATTTGTTTTTGTATCATAATTTAGTAATAAACACAAAATTATGTCAGTTTTTATTAAATTTGTCCGATTTCATTGAAATAGATAGTTAATTCTGGGACACCCTGTATAATAACTTAATTCACCAAATTATTATTGTTGACCTTCATGTTAACAGGCTCACCATTATTTTATAGTCTTATAGTCCTATAACCTTTTCTAATGAGTTTTATAACCTTTTCTAATGTTATCGTGGAACTTCTCAACATATACGAGTATAACTTAATAATTTTTATTCTATGTTATGAACGGAGAGTTAAAATCCCCACAAATTAATATATTTGGTGCTAGAGTTTAAAGTGATTTTAACATTGTTTAATTCTCTTCCAAAGTAAGAATTTAGAGCGTGCTGTTTTGCATACCTTCACTTTACCTGTGTCTGTGCTTCTCATATAAATACAACAGCCTCCTCCTTTTCTAGCAAATCTATCCGCTCTGTATATGTTGCAGTCCTTTAATACTATTTTAGTGTCTTCGATGCAATTTTCACATCCTTCTCCGCATTGATACAAGTGTGTTTCCATTAAGCACATACTATCCGTGTTGGCTCCCACAGCGAATTTTATAGGTATTGCAATTTACAATCTGTTTTGTCACTGTACAGACCTTGTATATTTGTATATAGTAAATTTGGAGGTTTGAAAGTCTTGGTGTTCGGCATAGTTCAGTGTTGGTCTATTTTGGCGGTTTCTGGTCGGTGTTATTGGAAAGGCCGTTGCATTTGAGAATATTTTGAGCATATGGCAGGTTTCCTGATTTTGACATTTTCTGTCTTAAAATTTAACAAATCAAAATATCGATCAGTGATGACTGATGAACATCTTGGTTCGGTGCTCCGCATTGCAACAACAGAAGTGAAGCCAGATATCGACACATTACTCAAGGCTTACAAGCGGTTTCATTCGTCTCAATAGGATAATAACTTAAATCTTATGCCATCGCTGTGCAACTGATCTTGACAGGTTAATACCCTAATACCCTAGAATTTTAAATTTAATTAGCAATAAATTGTTTAAATTCAATAAATAAAATACTAAAACATTTTTTTGTCACAATTTTTCACATGCACTGTTAACCATCAACTGAAAATGTTTTAACCCTATGTGGACAACTGTTACAAATTTCTAACCTTTCATATACACGCATTTATAACAACCCTACAGAAAATTCTGTCCATAGAGGGTTAAGCTCATTATATATAATTATAGATGTACTGTGCGCTGCTTTAAGTTATAATTACTGTATTTACAAGCTCTGTTATTGTGAAGGCCAACTGGCCCGCGATTGTAGTCCAACCTTTTTAATTGGCCTTCCGATCAAAATAATTGCCCACCACTGCTCTAGTGTGTTCCTTTTGGTGTCCTGAGTCCCATTATCATTTGTGTCAGTTCTCTGGTGTTTCTTGTCGGTGAACTTGTTGCAATTGTTTGTTCTATTTTAACATTCGTCATTTCCGTTTGTAATAATTTTCCGTGGTTTTCCACGCACTTGACGCGCACGAAACCATAAAAGCCAGTGATTTTCTTATTCGTTCTATTTATTAGTTTTCTATCCTTTTTTCCTAAGTTTATGCATTCGTAGTGCTTAAATGCATTGTACAGAACGCATTTTAAGCTAGTGGTCTTGTCTGCTTCATTTTTGCAATTGCAGAGTCGGTACGTGGCGCATTCCATTAAACATAGTCTATCTCTATTCAGCTTTCTGCAGTTTACACATTTTTTTCACATTTATTGTTAGTTTTTCTTTTTCTTCTCTTTCCTTTCTGCTTTTCTTGTTCGTCTCTGAAATTTGATCCTACTCGGTTTTATGACCTTTTTCCTCTCTTCTCTTGGTATTCGTAGTAGAACCTCGCTAAAACCGTTAATTCGTTTGAATTATTTTCAGTTTATTATTTTTCCTCGTGCACGCTGTATGGTACCAGCCTTCACTTAATAAATTATTTTCATGTATTCGCTGATACGTTATACATACACTGGTATCGATAGAATTAACCGCCGAATTGATAATCACAAGTTTTTTTGATATTAGCACAGAGCGGGAACAAAGCCTCCGTACGCCCTTGCATACTATATTTTGAAACTTCAACGATCATAATTAAATAGTTAAGTGAAATTAATTAAATTCAGTCTTAAAAATTATATTTACGTCTGAATATTTAAAAATAACATCGGGTGTAAAGTTTTTATATGCCGTACGTCAGTGGTGCGCATCGAGACGAAGGCTGACCGCGCAGGAGCGCCTTGCGACTCACGACTGACTCACGACTGACGAATTACAGTACGATACTGTTATATCGAAAAAAAATTTACTTCTTAAACAATAATTGACTCGTTTCAACAGTAACGGTAGAAATTACTTTTACAGATACATTCAGAATAACAGTAATAAACTTGCATATTAATTATGCCTGTTTGATCGAATAAAGCGTCTAGTAAAAATACAAGCATCACCCTATTGATTTGACATTAAAGGAATAATCTTTTAAAATACCGTCACTGTTATATTTACTTGAACATCAGTATTATGGAAGCAGCATTAAATAAATTATAACTCCATCCTAGGATTAACAGTAAAATCTTGGCATCCGAAACTGCAATGAAAATACTTTTTAACGACAATATTTTTTTTTTACAGTGTGATGGAGAAGGCGGGAAGCCCCTAGATTCGGGGAGACCCTCTTTTTTTTATTTTTTTACATTATAAAGTAGGTTATAAAACATGGTTTGCTTATTAGGATGCTCATCAATTCTATTCGGTAGTTAGATGAGTGACTGCCCTCTGCGTTCAGATGATGTAGCGACCCGAGATTCGGATCCCACGTAAAGCTGTAGGTCCCCTCCGTCACATGACTTTTGCCGTTATGAAAGAAGTTAAATGACGACCCCCTCCCCACCCAAGTACAAGAAACTATCGGGATAAGAGGTGTTATCAATAAATTTACGGGTCTTGAGAACGGTACAAAATCCCATACGCTGCCTGTTGCAATTGCCTTCATGCCCTGGTGATCTTCGGTGAGACATTACAGGGCAAGGTTTGAAAGTGATAAAAAAGTGACTAACAAATCGGGAGTACACTTCTTGTCTGCGTGTCATTTGGTGAATTTCGATCGGAGCTGAGACGGGTTCCTCTGGGCTTGCATTCATTCTTCAATGTTCGTTGAAGCTTCAGCAAATCTTTAGATAATGTTCCCTCTCGGGTCAATTGTAGAATGTGTGTGTGTGCGGAATCACGAAAATCTGGAGGCTAGCACTACCCATCGCGACACAAACGTGTGTATCACGACATTAGCAGTGTCGTGGTGGTTATCTTTATAAATACTATCTTTTTGTTATGATAAAAGGTACATAATTAAATTAGGTTTGGTTAAATTTATTGGGTTTTTAAATTGGGTAAATGTCGCAGTTTTGTGGGGTAGCCAAAAGTGTGTGTGTGTGTGTGTGTGTGTGTGTGTGTGTGTGTGTTAGGGGACAAATCCCATTCTTGTTCATAAAACGTCGTTTTCACGAAAGGACTCCATTCAACACGAAATTTTTAGTGTCCAGTTTGGACAGTCTTCACGAAAACTGATTAATTTGAGAACGTCTGTTTATTTCAAGTTACCTTTTAGAAATAAAATTTTGAGGTGTGTAACAAGAAAATCAAAAAGGGATTTTTATCTTTTTGCTTAAATCTATTAATAAGTCTATCTATAAATAAAAAAAAACCTTTGCGCGGTTTTGAGCTTAGTAATAAATCTCTCTCGCTCAGTTGCCTGACTCGCGTAAAGTGGGTGGAGCTAATGTGTCTCGCTCAGTCGCCCGTTAGGGTCGGATCTATGAAGATGAGCGGCGTTAAAAGTCACGAAGTGATTACAAGCTCTACCCGTAGGGTAGGGAGCCGAAGGCGCGGCTTGTTTATTAAAAACAAAATCTTCTGAATTGAATAAAAGTATGGAGAGGTTGGATCGTGAAATAGGAAGTAAAATAGGGTTTACATCGAAATTATATAGATTGTGAGAGTTATACAGTATGGATAGATAGGTTATATAGATAGATAGATAGCTATAAAATGAATATTCAAAATATAAAGAAATAATATATGAAAGGAATTATATACTTTTATTGTGGAGCTTTATTCCTTTTGTATACTGTATATTAGCAACAGTGAGCACTACGGGCCCATTTATCATAGTTAGACCTGCAGTGCTGGGGCTTTCGGCCTCAGTAATTAGGGGGGCCTGCGGTCCCCCAATTACTAGGGAGTCAATTATTCGGTCAATAAAACTAAAGAAAAGAACGCAGCAATGAAAATCTTAAGCTTCACATCCGAACTCATTGTATCAAGATTTGTGAAGCTTAAGATTTTCATGACCGAATAATTGATTTCTGAGACGGACGAACAGACAAACAGGACTCCCCTTTTATAGTATTATATATATATATATATATATATATATATATATATATTAGTTAAATAATATCAGTTAAATAATATTAGTTAATATTAATGCAGTAATGGGTGGAAAGCCCCTTAACACTTCAGCGTGTATATATATATATACCTTACCTTACAACCTTACAAAGGTTCCGCGAGATGATTTCTCATTTCGCGAAGGTCAAGCTTGTCGCCCCTCCTCTCGAGTTGGCCTGGTGAAGTAGTGAGTTGGATTCTTGCGCTCTCCACCTCACATAGCCAGGTACGCCCGGCTCATCGGGGATTGTTCTGAGCCAGGCGTCTAGTCTTCTTTTGAAGATTTCCACTGCAACTCCCTTCGTGTTTCTTAGGTCTTTGGGCAACTGATTAAACAGTTTTGGTCCTCTCACTACAAAACTATTTTCTTTCAGGGTTAATGATGTTCCCTGTCTCGCCTTCAATTTGGGAATACGACACAATCTACCGCTTCTACTTTCCATCGTTGTTTGGGGAGTTATGGGATTCAGAGTAAGATTAGGGACTAGTTTCTCCATTATTTTCCAAGTGTAAATAATGGTGTATCTCTCTCTTCTCCTTTCCAGTGAATATAGGTCTAGTTCTCGTAACCTTTCCCAGTAATTTAGTTCTTTGCACCCATTGATCTTGGCTGTGAAGCTTCTTTGGATCCCCTCCAGCTGTCTAATGTCTTCTTTTTTATATGGGGAAGTTAGGACCGAGCAGTATTCTAATTTGGGTATGATCAGGGTTTTCAGTAGAGGAATCATTACATTCCTATCCCTTCGTTTAAAGGTTCTCAATATCTGACCCGTTATTCTCTTTGCTCTGTTTACTGCAATCTTATTTTGTGTTTCAAATTTCGCATCATCTGTCATTACAACCCCTAAATCTTTTGCTCTGGAATTTCTCTGAATTTCCTGTCCATTTGGGGTATAATAGTCCATGCACTTTAGGTCTTCTCTTTTTCCGTACCGTAATAGCTGAAATTTCTCGGTGTTAAACTTCATATTGTTGTCTTCAGTCCACTTGTAGATTTTGTTTATGTCGGTTTGTAAAGATCCTATGTCTTCTGGGTTTCTTATTTTTCTACTGATCTTTGTGTCATCCGCAAAGGATGTTACTGTGCTGTCTCTGGTAACGTCCTCATCTATGCCATATATATATATATATATATATATATATATATATATTAATATATATATATATATATATATATATATATGTAAGTTTTTCTGCGCACACCTACAGGTCGCTACAATTGGTGTAGAACAATGCGGTTTTCACCATTCGATGCGTCTTTTTATTGTGCAGTGCCCATGCTAAAAACAAATTCCCGAACATAAATCCTGCCCCCCCTTTTAGGGGTACAGTTCTTCCCATTTCTTCATTTGTAATCAATTTTGGCACAAAAATGGGGGAGGGGTGGGGTAATGGGAGGGGGTGGGGTTAATGGGGAAACTCAGAAAAATAGATGCGATATATATATGTAACCAAAAAAAAATTAAAGAATCCTTTGCAAGGTGCCAGCCCCCTTCCCCCCTTGGGGGTAATGGGGGAAGGGTGGGGGTAAATGGGGGAGAGGGGTGGGGTAATGGGGGTGGGGGTGGGGTTAATGGGGAAACTCAGAAAAAAAAATGATAACCAACATCGATTCCGGTCAGGAAGATCATGCTTATCACAACTAATGGAACACTATAACAATATTATTGATGCACTCGAAACAATGAAAACTATGATTTGGCGGGCCGCAGGGCCCCCAATTACTGTCGGTTCAGTTATTTGGTCAATAAAACTATAGAAATGAACGCAGTCATGAAAATCTTAGGCTTCAAATCCGAGCTCATTGTATTAAGATTTGTGAAGCTTTAGATTTTCATGGCTGCGTTCTTTTCTGTCGTTTTATTGAATGAATAATTGGTTTGCCAGTAACTGGAAGACCGCAGGCACCCCAATTACTGAGGCCCAAGGTGAGAGGAATAGGAATGATATCCAGATAAAGGGCTACTGATGTTCAAAATAAAATACGCCGTAGGCCCACAATTCAGCCGAAGCACCGCAGATCTAGCAAAATCGGCGCGTAGCGCCGACCTTTTGCTAGTATAGTCTATTTTAGTAAAGTAAAATGAAAACACATTTAAGTTTTAATACTGGAAGTAGCTTTTACAAATACATTTTGGCTAATAATTTGCCTGAAATAATCTCTGTTTGTAAACTATTTTGATAGAATCAACGAATCGTGAATCCAAATGGAATTATTCGGTTGGTATGACAACAGCGTAAATGAGTTGCCACAGTCCATTTTTAGATTTTTTTTTTTTTTCCCCAAGAAATTAATTTTTAATGGATTAACACAGTTTGTGGAAAAAAGTTAGCCGAAAGTATTAAAAGAAAATCATTGGTGGAGAAATGGGCGATTTTTTTTGTTGTCGGTGATGTTTTGAGTTTGGATCTGGCGTTTCACATTCTGATTCTTTACGGTTAGATTTTTTTTTTAATTAATTTTACCCGTTATGCATCCAACAAGACCATACCATTTTGGTATATTGCATTAATTTTTTTCTTGTATGCTTTATGCTTCTCTTTTAGCATTTTAAAATGCTAAAAGAGATTGTATGCAATCGTCATTTTATACATTAGCTATCACTTAACTTTGTCCTTTTTCATAATATGTATATATATATATATATTAACTTCACGGAGCGTGGCAGTCATGAGGCGCACATTGCCTAGCTCAATTTTCTGAATAAAATAGATTTAACCTAATGTTTTAATATATAATATAATATATAAATAATATATAAATAATATATAAATATAGTTGCTTATAATTAATAAGGATTATAATTAATTAATTAATTAACATAAAATAATAAGGAAATTTAAAAATTTTGTACTAGCAACCCCAAATCTTTTTCAGATTTTTAGATTTCAATTTGATAAGTTTGAATGATAACAGCGTAATGTCACATCAAAAGTATAAATCTGCTTTTTTTGAATATTTTTCACTCACTGCTGATGGAAAATATTACGTATGTCAGTGCCAAAAGGGCACTGATGATCAGGAAAAAATGTGATGCCAAAATTAGTGCCTTCTCAGGTGAAGGATCCAATGCTCCAACAAGAGCAGGAAATCTAAAACGCCACCTTCAACGGCATCATCCAAAGGATTACAAAATTGTGAATGAAAAGGATGATGAAAGAAAGAAGGAGGCTGATGACAATTCAAGCGCAAGTTCTCGTCAAACTACTGTCACAAAATATTTTATGAGTGAAAAAGTCACAGTGACCATGACAGCAGACAAATTGAAAGCACGCATAATTGAAATGGTTGTAAGGAATTCTCTCCCTCTAACATTTTTTTCAACCCTGGCTTTTGCTAATCTGAATGGGGAAATGGCAAATATCGGAGTCGGAGTCGTAATTATACAAGTCAGATTTCTGGAGTCGGAGTCGGAATGTTAAAATTTTTGGAGTCGGCAAATTTTATCACCGACTCCACAGCCCTGGTTATAAATCCCAGTCCTATCAGAGATAAAGTCAATCGTAATAATGAAAACCAAAGTCTACTATTATTATAGCTTATCATAACTATTATAGCTTGCATATTATTATAAACCGCGAACGACCAAACTACGACACACTGATGTTGCTGTATATATGATATTTGGCCAAAAAAGGCTGATTTAGGCTAATTGAATGCCCGGTTAGGTCAGCTGTCCGCCCTTGACGATTGGTTAGGTTAAGTCGTGATATTTTCGTTGTTTAATGAAAATATCACGACTTAACCCTTTCACAGGTATTTGTAGGTTATCTCCCCCCCACCAATTTTGACAGAATATTTTCGTTAAAACTAACGAAAATATCACGACTTAACCTAACCAATTATCAAGGGCGTACAGTTGATCTATTAGTAATTATAACATTGTTTGTTTCTGGAATAGTATTTACTATTTACTAATAGATCAACTGTACGCCCTTGATAATTGGTTAGGTTAAGTCGTGATATTTTCGTTAGTTTTAACGAAAATATTCTGTCAAAATTGGTGGGGGGGGGGGGGAGATAACCTACAAGTACCCTTTTACAAAACAGCCGATCTTTTCGCAAAAAGGCCGTAACATATACAACGTTAGCGAAAAGTAAACACAAACATTTGGTTTCTAGAGCGTTGTTTCGACGTTTTAATAAGGTTGTGTTAAGTCACGTTTGATTTTTACTGAAACATATAATAATAATGCTAATAGATAACATGGTTTATGGTCTATTATAAATGATATTTGTATAATTCAATGTTAAATAATAGGGATGGCTACGGGAATTAATTTCTACACATCTACCGCTTGAAATTTTTATTTCTATACCCTATACCCCATAACAAATTTTTCTATACCTCGTTAAAATTTTATTTCTATACATATGCCTCGTGCAAATACCTCGTGAATATTTTATATTTCGATACCCGTTTATAGGCAATTTATTGGAGGGGTTTAACCTCCCGCAACATCATCGTAGGTCACATTCCTGGGAAAGGTTTTCAAAGATATTTAATTTTAATATTAAATTATATTTGTAATTTTTGCATCTTATAAAATATTTTATCATTATAAACACTGATCAATTTCGTGTTCATTTAAACTCATTTAATTCACGTAGGATAAAATACAAATAATCCTTTAATGTTTTTCCCGCATTTGCTGATGGTTTTGTCGAAACGGATGTATTTATTTCGTATTTTATTAGAAATAACTCGAAATAATTTAATACACTTGTTCCTTTATGTAAAATGAGAGAATCAACTTTCACCGAGTAAATTTTGTAACTCGAGTTTTTATTGTTGTTCATTTGGATGAACGATATCCATATCTCTCATAGGTTGGTTGCTCATTCTGTTTCTTGAGGGATTGAGGATGCGCTGAAAGCCATAAAAATATCTCTCCACAGAAACCTCGGTAACAGGAAGTGACAAAGCAATAAAGGCTGCGTCTGTAATGCTTACAGGTAGTATAGAGATATAATTGAAGGCGTCTACAAAAAAGTCGTTGATGGCAACGACTTGTATTATATACACGGTGATTCAAAATAATGTAGAGATACATTTTGAAGTTATTTATTTTGGATACTAATTGCACTTTAATAAACAAAAACATAGGTAAGCGTGTAAAAACATCTAATAGTCATTTTATGTTACTCGTTCAAAATGTCGCAGATAGTCAATCGGCCATTCTTCCATTTATCTGCAATCAAATTTAGACTGTTTGGATCTTCTCGGTTTCACTCCCTGCTGATTTAAAAAAAAAAAATTAGGGTATTTTCAATTTTGACCTTTGTTAAATGCGAAAATTAACCAAAACTAAGATATATAAACCGTAACCCAACTAAAATAGAAAGTAAATTATACCCACCTGTAACCTAAATGAACGCAGTATTTTCCACAAATATCATACGATATCTTGCTTCGAAAGTATACAATATCCTTCTCATAAGCTGCTCTGGTAGGGCCTACTTAAATTAAGCAGTTAAAATATCGGTTGACTTACAGTAAAGATGGAGGAAGAATTTAATTTTATAAAGTTACATAATAGATTGCGGACAGAAGAAGATGCAGTACATTTCTTACGGGAGTAGAACATAATACCACAAGAAATGTCGTAGAAAACATAAAATGGTGATCAAAATCGTACATAATAATTGCATATATATAGGTGCCAAAAACAGTGGATTATTTATTTATTTATTTTATAGTGTCTCTGTAGGCCTATCCTGCTGCGGTACTTGGCGAGACCTCATACCGAAATCATATATAGTGAATTTAATGAAGCGAAAGTGATGCTTCACATTTAACATTTAGTTAGTTCTATATATATATATATATATATATATATATATATATATATATATATATATATATATATATATATATACAGATACAGTCACGCTACTACTGTGTTCGTCAGCTGCTCTACTACCACCACCAACTAAACGCCTTCTCATCATTTTTGTGTACTATTATATGCAATGGCATCGAGCATAAAAAATTCCATCCTTCAATAAAGGAGCGAAGGAATGTAAATTGTTTTTGGAACGTCAACATGCTTTCGAGATTAATGAAATTGTTTACCTGCAGAAATAAATATACATAGTACGTGTAAAGGATTTGTTGTAGTCTTTTGAGACTTGCAATTTTGAAAAGAAGTATTGGTCCGCCCAAACACAGCAACCAATTGACTGAAGACCGTCTGTAATAGCGCGAGCGAAGCGAGCTCCTTCAGTTATTATCATTGAAATAGTAGTAATAGTAATAGTAGTTATTAAAGAGGTCATTGGTTTCGTAATAATGCATTTGTTAATTGAGGAAACTGAGAAATATAATTCTCGTGCAAGTTTGGTCCCATAAACTAAAATGGTCGCCAAAGTTTACCGCTTTTTTTATATATCTTAGTTTCTCCAACTCTTTAATCGAAGTTATTTTCCTCATTCGCAGTTGTTAAAACGAAGCCAAATGGTGAAGACTAATTATCATAATTGCTCGTTACTCGGCCAATTAGAAAGTTTATTCAAACACTAATTTGTTGCGAGTTAAGATCATATTTTTGTCAATTAGTGTGAATGATAGGTACAGTATCGGTATTTTAAGGGAACATTGCTTCATTGTGAGGTTTGCAAAGTGTTCTTTTATACGAGTAGTTGAAAGGAAAAGTGGTCTCTCTCTGCAAAAATATTAAAATTATTTATTTTTTATTTTCTCCCCAGGTGCTCGGTGTATACTTTGAGAAAAAAGTTCGCCAAGAAACTTAGGATTTTTAAAAGGCATCAAAAAGTTGCTAATCAGTATTAAATGAGTTTTATTTTTTAAATTTTGTCACTGTCACCAAAAAAGAGGAAAATGTCGAAAGAAAATCGGAATGTAACTAATTGTTAATTTTTTATGCTTTTTAGTAGTCGAACTTTATTCCGCAAGTGTTCCGTAGATCACTTTGTAACTCTTTCAGTGAACGTGTTACCCTTCAGTAACGCCTCAGGCATAATTGCTCGCTCAACGCGCTTCAAAGCAATCTATGTACAGTCAGTTTAAAAAGTAGCTGGTTTTACCACAGGACTCTTTGAACCGACTTTACGAAGAAAAACAAGAATTTTAATATTTTTGCCTGTTGAAAGAGTTGCCTTTCATCTGTCCATATCTAGATAGAGATAAATAGGTAAATTTATATAAAAGCAAAATATTGATCTTCAGATGAGTGGGTGTATAATTCCTGCTATTATAAAAGCTTTTTAAAATCATGAAAATGATTAAAAACCGGCGTATCCTTCCAATCAATTATGGTCTCTACCACAACGTTTTAGATCGTGGAGACTTTTAAAAACGCTAATAAATGCGTATTAAAAGTACTTTTGTTGGTTGGGTACAATACACTCGTAGTACCGGTGATCGATATTTGATATTTTACATATTTTACGTGTCGTCGATCTGTGGAGTCATTTTTATAATAAAAAGGATTTATTTTTTGCGTGATGGTCTTCATCTAAATGGCGTGGGAGCAGTTCGTCTTGGTAGACTATTGCATGGCTCTGCGATGGCTTTTCAGGCAAAAAATGGCGTAACTCCCCTTGAAAGCGAACAGCTTAACATAAATTTTCCTTACAGTGAACGATTGCCTCCTCGAAGAACCTCGAGATTCTACTGCGGTACTCAAGATTTTAGAAATGCATTTTATATTAATGCTCGAAGTTTAAAATTTAATTTTTATGAACTATTAAGTATTGTCCTTGACCAGAAATTTGAGGTTGTAGCAATTACTGAATCCTTGTTAAATACAGAGAGTAGAGATTTCCTCGGGGAATATCATAACCCAAGTTATGAGATGTTTAACAATGATAGAATAGAAAGAAGGGTGGTGGTACAGTTACTATACGTTCGGTCACACTTAAAACCCATAATTAAAACATTGCAGAAATTGATAATATAAATGCGACGTTTGTTGAAATCAAAGACAACTCAGGAAAGAAAGTAATTATAGGTTTAGTATATAGGCCTCCCTCACAGACTGTCGACAGTGATAATTGGCTTCAGGAATTAATTTTTGATGTAAGCAGCGAACATGATGAGATAATTATGAGAGATCTTAATTCACCTTGTGGGGATTCGGGTGCTCCTTTACAGTCTAATTCCGGTCGTCGACTGTACGAGGGTTTGCTCGAAAGTTTCCTTTTGCAAATGGTCACTAGGGAACTCAATATTCTGGTTTTAGTTTTAAGTATAGACCTAGACTTAATTGATATCTTTGTAGGAGACTACTACTCCACCACTGATCATAGGCAGATAACATTTGATATTAAA
Organism: Bathynomus jamesi; assembly: GCA_023014485.1. Taxonomy (NCBI): domain Eukaryota; kingdom Metazoa; phylum Arthropoda; class Malacostraca; order Isopoda; family Cirolanidae; genus Bathynomus; species Bathynomus jamesi. The sequence goes on from JAJOZX010001575.1 coordinate 454,476, forward strand.
ATTAATGTCCATAATTCGAAGATGATGGTAATGTTAATGAACAATATATTAAACTCAAATGATGATAGATTAATTAAAATGATAACCGAAGAAGATCAATTGGAAAATCCATACCCAAGATGGTGGGCAGAGGAAGTGGCAGAAATGTGCAAATTATATAAAGTAACATTAGAGGACTTGAAAATTATGAAAAAAAGTGAATTAAAGAAAAGTGTACGACAAAAAATGAATGACTATTTAGAGGAAGAACTAATAAAGAGGAAAACTAAAATGAAAAAACTAAGATTCATTGATGAATTTAAAAGAAAATCATATGTTGAAAATATGAAAGAAAAGGATATGGAGATTATAATGGAAATCCGATTAAATATGGTAGAGGTGAAAGAAAACTATAAAAGAAAATATAAGGACATGAAGTGTGGAGTATGTGGGAGAGAGAAAACGACAGAATACTCGTTTCATTGTGAAAAACTAAGAAACATAGTGGGGGAGATGATGGGAGTAGAGAATATAAATAAACCAGAAAGTACCAAAAATTATATAGTAAAAGTAATGGAAATTGGAAGGGGAGACTGCTAGACAATTAAGGTATAAGTACGAAAATAGGAGATACAGTGTAGATGCTCTGCACCGGAAACGTGTGCTGATCCGCAGATCAAGCGAGCAAATTCTGGAACCTGGAATACGTTTTGGATTTTAAAAGAGCTAAATTTCGTGACATGAAACTGCAACTTTCGACCCATAATTGGGATGAGGCTCTATCGCACGATGATATTAATGGCACATGGATTTCTTTTTAGAATTCTTTTAAATGTTTAGAATCGAGTAATATCCCATTACGTAAAAAGAGACTAGCGAAGTCTGTTAAACCTAAATAGTGGAATGCTGAAATTAAAAGTAGCTTAACGTTAAAAAGAACACGTATTTTAAATTTTAAAAATCAACTAATTTGTCCATGAAAATGCTTACAAGCTATTGTGAAGACGAAGTAAAAAACTTATTAGAAAAAGTAAACGCAACTATGAGCTATACAGAGTGAACCAAATTAAATTGAATCCGAAAGAATTCTATACTTATGTTAGGAATAAAAAAGTAGCTTCACGGACTATTATTGGTCGACCAATAGGCGAAAACAAAATTACGATGCCTTACAAAATGACGGAAATTTTAAATAAATTCTTCTCTTCCGTGTTTACTAACGAAAATATGAACAACATTCCCGTTACCGTAATCGTGCTCAGTGACGATCATTTAAAGCTTCACGATTTTACCATTAGTGAAAGCGAAGTACTCTCGGTCATTGGTAAAATTAATCCTAATAAAACTCCCGGTCTAGATAAGCTCTTCCCTAAGGTACTTAAAGAAATGAACTGCGCAATAGTCCCTCCTCTCACATATATATTTAATAATAATAAATCGTTGCAGTCTGGAGAAGTTCAGCTCGATTGGAAAGTTGCAAACATTACGCCAATATTTAAAAAAGGGGACAAATCGCTTCCGGGAAATAGTTAATCACTTGGAAATTAATAAATTAAAGATTCTCAACATGGCTTTCGACGTAATCGTTTTTGTCTTACTAATTTGCTCGACTTCTTTAATGGTTGTAAATATATATGACGAGAGTAAATCAGTAGATATTACATATTTCGATTTTCAAAAAGCGTTTGATAAAGTACTACATAGAAGATTGAGTTAAACTTCATTCTCACGGAATTGATGGTTATGTTCTCAAATGGATCGAAAATTGGCTTAATGGACGTAATAAAAGAGTGGTTATTAATGGCAAAGCGTCTAATTGGAAAAGTGTAACTAGCGGCGTGCCTCAGGGGTCAGTTTTGGGACCAATTCTTTTTATTATTTATATCAATAACATCGACTTGGGAATTAAGAGTATAATTTGAAAATTTGCGGATGATACCAAACTGGGATTACGAATAAAATCAGTGGCAGAACGTTTGCAGATTCAGGAGAACGAGTGTTAGGGAAGAGAGAGATTTAGGTATTATTGTTGCCGACACTCTTAAACCGAGTAAGCAACGTATCGAAGCGGTTAGAAAAGCAAATAGAATATTAGGATTTATTGGTAGATTATTTGAATTTAAGTCGGAGAAAACAATGGTAACATTATATAATTCCTTAGTACGCCCTCACCTTGAATACTGCGTTCAATTCTGGTCCCCATTTTCACGACAGGACATAAATTGAGAGAGTGCAGCGACGGGCTACTTAAGATGATTCTGAACTAAGAAACAAATCAAATGTTGCCCATTTAGAAACGTAAAATTTATTCTCACTCGTAAAAAGGTGAATTCGAAGAGATTTAATCCAGGATTTTACTGGGTGATCAAAAAGTAACGCAACCCATGGAGAAACGCACATAATTGATTTTTTCCTTCTGTTGCAGGCGATGATTCAGAAGTGTGTTGATGCAATTTCACAGGAAACGTTGCAAAGGGTCTTTAAGAACATGAATCGCCGTATCCACTTGTGTGAAGCACAGAACGGTGCCCACTTCCAGCACTTGCTCTGAAATAAATCGTTTTCCCATGGGTTGCGTTACTTTTTGATCACCCTACAGAATGATTAAAGGTTTTGATAATGTCGACGCCATTCACCTTCAGGAATGCAGATAGAACTCGCGGTAATGGTCTGAAATTAGTAGGTAAACATTTTAATTCTAATGAAGCTAAACATTTTTTAATCGTATAGTTAATTTGTGGAATGGATTGTCAGCCAGCGTAGTTCAAAGTAATTCGATCAAATCCTTTAAAATGAACTAGATGCTTATTTTGCCTTAAACCTTTAGTTGGAAGCATTTGTTAGCGCGTAGAAATATTTTCACTTGGATTCCCTCCTCTGTATTTTGAAATTTTCACTTACGCTTTAAATTTCTTTCCTACCTCTTTCATACCTCTCAACCTCTTTTCTCTGCTTTGCTTTAAAACTTTCACTTGTCTTTAAATTTTCTTATTTCTTTCAACCTTCCTTCTTAAACAGACAGCCTCGTAGGGACCAGCCGGTCTGTTGCCGCTTGGTGACTTTTGTATTCCTTTGTCATATCAAATAAGAATAAGGAATATCGGCGATATTTTCAGTGAAAGTAGCCATAGCCAGAAATTAGAAGTGTGAAAAGGTGGAGCGTCTCTCAAGTGATATACAGTGTATATTTCCTTAAACTATTAAAAAAACACCTACAATTCCTTCTATTTCCTGTTTAAATAAAAAAAAAGACCCACAATATTTCAACCATTTTCCAGTCGGTCAATAAATTTACAAAACAGAGGGGGGTGGGGTATAATGGGGGAGGTGGTTAGCCCTCAAAGTTGCATAAAGGGGGGTGGGGAATAATGGGGGAGGTGGTTAGCCCTCCAAGTTGCATAAAGGGGGTGAGGGGGTTTTGGGGGGAGGGAGAATGACCCCCCCCAAAGGGGTAACCCTGATGTGCCATCGCCGTAGGTGAGTTTGCGAAGCACAAGCCCCGCCCGTAGGGCAGGGAGGCTCTGCTTTTGTATATATATATATATATAATATATATATATGTGTGTGTGTGGGTGATAGACTGCACTGTGTGGGCCAGATACCCGGGCACTATTTTTGGTCGTGCTCTTGCGATGCGCAACAGTAACTTAGTATGTAATTATGTACTTCGACGCGTCTCTTCTCCAAGGTGGAAATGTAGACCATTTTTCAGTTTGTTTTCTCGAAGGTGAGACAATTTTTACTCAATTGTAAATAAGTTATTTGTTCTTTACGTTAAAATCAATCTTTTTTCAATAATTTTTCCTTTCTAATTGTGACACTTTGGTCACTGCATCGATTCCCTTTTTATACTCCGTATATAGTTTAAAATATTAAATTTGAAAAACAGGGTGTCCCATAAGTCCGATATCATGGGAAAATTTATTTTAAATTAAATTTACGAAAATAATAGAACTAAAACAAATGTCCAAATTGATGTCTTGTTTTGGCACCTTTTTTTTTTTGTTGCAGGTAGAATAACACGCAGTGGTTGCTATGAAAGCGAGTTACACTCCTGAGGAAAAGACCCCCAAAAAAAGTCCCAAAACAGGACATCAATTTGAAATTTTTTTAATTCTAATGTATTATTTTTGTAAATTTAAATTTAAATAAATTTTAAAGAATAAGGTGTAGTGGTTAGCGTCGCTGATTACGAATCCATCGGCTCCGGGTTCAAGACCCGGTAACGGCAACCGGCGCGCAGCAAAACTCAGCTGTTCATCCTTCCACACAATAAAGAAAGTGGTTGGTAGATAAATGGGTATCCTTTAGCGTGTAGTTAGCGACATATATATATATATATATATATATATATATATATATATATATATATATATATATATAAGCACACCGGACAAAAAATTAGTCACCCCTCTCAGAATGTACCTAATAACGTGTGACGGCGCCTCTGGCCTTGATAACCGCACGAATCCGGCGAGGCAGAGACTCTACGAGGTTGTGCATGTACTGAACATCGATTTGCTGCCACTCGTTCATCAGCCGGTCCCGAAGTTCCGCCAGAGTCCGTGGGTGTCTATTCCTGCGCTTCACTTTCTGTTTCCAGCCTGAACAACACCTTCGACGCATTCAGGATTAAAGGCTTCATTGGACCTGCGATGTACTCGTCGCCTCCCATCATTGGAGAACAAACAGAAACGGGACTCATCGGACCAAATTACACGTTTCCAATCTGCCGCTGTCCAGTTTTTGTGCGTCTGAGCCCATTTATAACGTGCCAATTTGTGACTTGCTGTTAACAGCGGCCTCTTCCGTGGTACCCTGCTCCAGATGTCCATCGCATGCAGTTCTCGTCGCAATGTCCGTTCGGAAATTGGTCGCTGGAGAACCTCATTGGTTTCTTGGAGCAATTGTTCTCTGGTTTGAAAACGATTTGCAGTTACTAGACGAGAAACATGGCGGCGGCCCCTATTGTCGAGAATTGTTTTCCGGCCACAGTTACGCCGTCGATTGTCAGTTGATTGCGAACTACACCACTCTTTGTAAACTCGCTGGACAGTACGCGTTGACACACCAACAAATTGGGCTACTTCAGACATTTTGTGTCCGTGGGCTCTGCCAAACACGATGGCTCCTTTTTGCCACTGAGTAACGTCTGCCTCACGACCCATTTTGCAGACTATATCCAACACACACTTTGTTCTTCACCACCTCACGAAACAGATCTGATCCTGTGTGCTACGTCACCGCTACTTGTCACTTACCAATGCTACATCAGCGCCCTCTGTGTGACCTTGAACTTCCTACTATCGGTGCTATTAGGGGTGACTAATTTTTTGTCCGGTGTGCTTATATATATATATATATATGTATATATGGTGGTCATAAAGTCACGCAAGAGAATACGCATGTGTACACTTCACCATATTCACTTGCGTGACTTTATTCTTGCTCTTGAAGAATCATGCACCAGGATTGATAATGATTGGGGGTGTCTGCAATACAAATAATGAAAATTACAATCAATTGAATATGGATATGGATGTTCTTTTGACTAGACTAACACAGAGCATTATTGCTTCCAGTGGTAATGAACCACGTACGAAAGCCTCGTCAGTACTTTGACCCCCTATTTGGCAATACTGCTGCGAGCTGCTCGTACTCTGACATTGGCGTATGGGCGGAATGGTGCGCTGTGTAAAAAAAAATATTTTACTCTTCATACTTCCACTTAAACTGTTGAATGCGTCGATGATATATATATATATATATATATATATATATATATATATATATATATATATATATATATATATATATATATATATATATATTAGGCCGGGTCGAAATTTTTTATTTCTTACGCACATAGTGTGAGGTGGTTCAATCAATCATAGTAACACCCTGGTAAAATACTTTTGAATTCTGAGGACCCCTATCCCCCCCTACCGGTTTCAGTTTTTTCAGAAAATTCATAAAATTCGAGATAATTTGCGATTTACTTCGAAATTTTTTTATTATTACAAAAGTTCGCTTATAAAACACTTAAATTTATTTTTTAATGAAAAAAAAATTTAAAAAATACAAAAATGCCTGAAAAAAATTTAATACATAAATTTTTAGCTATTATTGGTAGAAATTTAGAAATTAAGAGACAAATTCAATAAAAATTTTTACCTAAAACTAATGTTTTTTTTTTTATTCCTTCCACTGACCTTTCCACTCAAAAGTAGGCAGTTCTTTCTTTCTTTTCTTTCTTTTTGACCAATAAAAGGTTCCCATTCTATAATAGGTATTTTATGTTCACACCTACAAAGTTTTCTATCCCTTATGCTTTTATCATAACAGTGACATGGAGATATGTCAAACATCTCGTCATATTTCTTTAATTTTTCATAATATTTTTCATTTCTTTTTATCGTAGGGCATTTAGTTAACTTATCAGCATCTTCTATAAGTCTAGTAACTTAACATAAATTCCCTTTGTATCAATTGTTAGGAAAGAAAATTTTTACCAAATTTTTTTTATATTTTGAACAACTACGTTGTTGCAATCATTTTTACTTATTTTACCCTGTGCTTTAGATTCTTCCTATCTAACAATAAAATGGAAGTGCCTTACAACATCAGCTTTTGATGGCGTCATGGCAGATGAAAATTTTGCTGGATATCCGAATGCTGCATTGTGGCTTCTTTTTCTAGTAGCCATAATTTAATTTAATAAGATTTTAGCTATATTTTATTTATTACTGATATTCAGTGGTGGGCACCGTTAACCAAAAAGTTAACTTCGATAACGATAATCCGTTAACCCCAATTTTTAACTCCGATAACGATAATCTGATAATTTTACTACAAAGTTAACGAAAGTTAACGATAATCTGTTAACGATAACTATTTCTTTACTAACATTTAAAAAAAATCAAGGAAAAAGCTTTAAAACCCATAGAAAATGTTTATTTATGCAAAATCCAACAATAAATAGGTATTTAACTATTTTTATCAAGTTTTGCAACGTTTTTGCTTAATAACTTTTTTTTTTTTTAATAAAAAATGTACTGATTACATGTTTTGAAACCCTTGTAACCACTAACCATTAACTAAATTTTAATTTACCAGAGAATTATTATGGCGGGAACTGAAAGGTAAAATTAAATTTTAGGCACATTTATTAAAGACTAGCAGAGATACCCGGCGTTGCCCGGGATGTAAGGGTGTGTCAAAATAAGGTAAAAAGATGAACAAAACTAAATGAACACATAAACACAAAGTTTTGGTAATTGTTTTTATTCCTTGAAAACATCAGACATTTTGTAGCACTTCAGTGTAAACAATGTTACGTGTTTTTCCATTGGGTGTCAAAACATAAAGATTGCGAGGTGTTCCAACTTTTTTGGGCCATTGTCACCCATAGCAAAAGTCACACTCAAATGTCAAAATGCAAAAACTTATTCCTTAAACTTATATTTTAAAAAGTTTTCGAAAATAATGATTTTAAGCTTTTTGTGTTAAAATGAAAAAACTTATTCCTAAACCTTATATTTTAAAAAGTTCTCGAAAATTTTGAAACTTTTATGCACACCATTAGATTCCCCGTGAAAAGTTATATCTGATTCACTACCTTAAACACTATTTGGTGCAGCCATATTCATTTCAATAGAGAACAAACAAACAGACAAACAAACAAACTTCCTCTTTTATATACAGTATATATAGAGACCATTCGAATCTCCCAAACCTGCTCAACAGCAAGTCAGAGAATTTCGGCCACCAAAGATCAAACAAAGTGCTCAGAATTTGAAAGATTTACTTCCACCAGTGGAGGGAGTGCACAATGGAACCACCACTCACGAAGCAGTTCTCTGTCGAACAACTCGATAAGATCACTGAAGAGCCCCTTGTTGTCCGGATACCATGTCACTCCCAAGGTGTAGAACGCCGTGTTAGGGTGGTAACTGAAGCGTCTGGGGCAGTGTATGGAAAGGATTCAAAAGATAGTTACATTAGAGCAGTACTTAAATCCCGTGACTTTATGCCGTCATTCAAAACTAAACAAGATTTTAATGTATCATTTACTAAATAAAACTGTCTAGTCTACCTACCTACTGTACCTACCTACTGTCTAGTCTACCTACCTACTGTCTACCTACCTACTGTCTAGTCTACCTACCTACTGTACCTACCTACCTACCTACTGTATCTACCTACCTACCTACTGTATCTACCTACCTACCTACTGTATCTACCTACCTACCTACTGTCTAGTCTACCTACCTACTGTACCTACCTACCTACCTACTGTACCTACCCATTTACTAAATAAAACTGTCTAGTCTACCTACCTACTGTCTAGTCTACCTACCTACCTACCTACCTACCTACTGTCTAGTCTACCTACCTACCTACCTACCTACTGTCTAGTCTACCTACTGTACCTACCTACCTACTGTCTAGTCTACCTACCTACTGTACCTACCTACCTACCTACCTACTGTCTAGTCTACCTACCTACTGTACCTACCTACTGTGCACACCATTAGATTTCCCGTGAAAAGTTATATCTGATTCACTACCTTAAACACTATTTGGTGCAGCCATATTCATTTCAATAGAGAACAAACAAACAAACAGACAAACAAACAAACTTCCTCTTTTATATATATATATATATAGAAGACTATGACACAATGTGCTGGTTGCCCTTCAGAAAGACCAACTTCTCAAAGTTAGGCCCAGTGTTGGGCACTAAAGCGTTAATCCGATAACAGTTAATTAACGAAGTTAACTTTTTTTAACGGACTATTAACGGAAGTTAATTTCCATTTATCGTTATCTGACCAGTTAACTTCCGATAACTCGATATTTAGTCTGTTAAAGTCCGTTAACACGTTAACTGCGAGGAGTCATTCACGGAAGATCACCGCTCCGCGAATGAATTCAAACCGCCATAACTTCAGTCTGCTTCCAGATCTCGCAAGGGGAGGTTGGGGAGGCCCAAGAGGTCAAGACTGGCAGTTGGGCCTAACTTTGAGAAGTTGGTCTTTCTGAAGGGCAACCAGCACATTGTGTCAGTCTTTAATAAATGTGCCTAAAATTTAATTTTACCTTTCAGTTCCTGCCATAATAATTCTCTGGTAAATTAAAATTTAGTTAATGGTTAGTGGTTACAAGGGTTTCAAAACATGTAATCAGTACATTTTTTATTAAAAAAAAAAAGGTTAAGCAAAAAAGTTGCAAAACTTGATAAAAATAGTTAAATACCTATTTATTGTTGGATTTTGCATAAATAAACATTTTCTATGGGTTTTAAAGCTTTTTTCCTTGATTTTTTAAAATGTTAGTAAAGAAATAGTTATCGTTAACGGATTATTGTTAACTTCCGTTAACTTTGTAGTAAAATTATCGGATTATCGTTATCGGAGATAAAAATTGGGGTTAACGGATTATCGTTATCGAAGTTAACTTTTTGGTTAACGGTGCCCACCACTGGTTAGGCCCAACTGCCAGTCTTGACCTCTTGGGCCTCCCCAACCTCCCCTTGCGAGATCTGGAAGCAGACTGAAGTTATGGCGGTTTGAATTCATTTGCGGAGCGGTGATCTTCCGTGAATGACTCCTCGCAGTTAACGTGTTAACGGACTTTAACAGACTAAATATCGAGTTATCGGAAGTTAACTGGTCCGATAACGATAAATGGAAATTAACTTCCGTTAATAGTCCGTTAAAAAAAGTTAACTTCGTTAATTAACTGTTATCGGATTAACGCTTTAGTGCCCAACACTGCTGATATTTTAAAATTAAATAACGTATTTTAATACAAACTTTTAACATTCTAGGTACCTAAATAGGAATCTGGAAAGAAAAAACAAAAATAATGTAATATTAGGTCTTATATCCAGTGCTGTGAGTCAGCACCGGATTTAAGACCCAACCCCCTACCCCCTACCCCGCGATCTCAAAAAAAGTTGGTGAATGGTCTATTCTAATGTAATTCGTGTCGGGGAACCCGATTTGGGACATCCGAAAGCAAAAAATTAATATTTAGGGTCGATTTTTACGATTTTCGATTTTTGGCCTATTTCCAATACAAATTCATATGGAAAAAAGTGAGTATCGGTAGGGGGGGGGGGGTAGCGAAGGTCCCACAGCCTTGATGTTTGGTGTGGATACTACTATTACAAAATGATCAACCTCACAATATGTACCTAAGCAAAATCTTGACCTTGACCTCTTTTCCACCCGGCCTAATATATATATTTGCACTGTATTTTGAGTTTTATTGGGAAGTGCATAGTAGTCATTTTTCTTTGTCATTATGATCAGTAGTTGAGTGGAACAAAAACTAAATATTCTTACTAAATACGGATGAAGGGTATTGGGTCGAAGAAATACTATCGACACTTTTATTACGTTTAGGCCTAATCTAACCCCGCCTTACAATACGAAGCAAAATAAGTCATTTCTTAACTGAACTCAGAATTAAGACATTTTTTTACACTTAGAAACAAATTTTTTAAGAAGCAAAAAGCATTATTAATAAAGTAAATTGCCAATTAGTAATTTTTTAATGCTTTCTAGAAACTTTGTTTTCGGGCGAACTTTTGGGGGGGGGGGGGGGGCTTAAATGAAGAGCCTTTTTGCAATAATGGAAATTACCTTTCGCTGAGATCATTTTATATCGAAGTTATCGTTCGTATAATAGTTTTCTTTGATATTTTTCTGTAGTCGAAAATTTTTAAAATTGGTTTCAAATATTATTATTTTTTATTAATTCGATAATAGTATTATTGTAGGGCAGTAAAATATCGCCAAATCGTCGTTTTAAAACAGTCTTTATAAAGCTGTACAAATATAAAGTGTTTAAATATTAAGAAATATTGATGATAAAGCCTACATTTCAGTTTTTCAACATTTGACCACGCCCATCTTTGCTTTAGCCCCGCCTCCTTCCCGCATACCCTGAATAAAAATATTATTATTGAGGCCCCATTATGTTCTAAGGTCAATAATGCATTACCTATGGTTTAATATTTGGATGATGTATTGCCGCTTGGTATAACGTTTCATATAATTTGCGTAGTCACACACAAATTGGTGTAAAATTCATGACTTAACAATTGTAGAGTTTCGTGGTATGAATTCGAACGTGGCATAAACTTTAGATATAATTAATAATCAGAACTTTGGATTCATAATATGAGGAAATTCTCAGTCAGTAACTAAGCGAATCTTGACTAATATTTGAGCAATAAGTCGTTGTGAGGTATTTGGGCGAGATAAAGGGTTGCGTTACACGAAGAATGCGTTCGTGTTCCCTCAATTTGAGGCACATCCGCCAGATTGGCACAGTGGAAAAAGTCTCTCTCTCTCTCTCTCTCTCTCTCTCTCTCTGAGAGTGTCATAAATGCCCACGTTGATCGAACATTTGTTTAAATTTTCGTCCGTGACCATTTTTTATCTAGTAGGTCGAATAGGTTGTAAATTTTATATTTTCATATTTTTAATCATTTTCGCTTGGGTTAACCCTCTACCGCCGAATGGATCGAATATGTACCGTTTTAAATACACGCATTTAGACAACCCTACAAATACGTACGACGTTAAAGGGTTAAAGTAAGGGGGTGGGGATTTATAAGGAAGTTCAGAGAGAGCTTTTTTTTTACCGTGTACAATGATTATTTTTTAAAAATTTCACTCTCGTTAGGATTTTAATTCATAAACCTCGAAGTCAAATAAGTTGTCCTTTATGCTTTCTGAAACCTATAGGGCTTACATATATGTTACAGGGAATCTGTGTAACTATGAAATCCCTAAAATGTTCAGGGATGTCATGTAAGGTTAAGTCGTGATAGTTTCGTTAGTTTTAACGAAAATATTACGACTTAACTTTACATGAAATCCCTGAACATTTTAGGGATTTCATGAAACCCCTACTTACATAGATTCCCTGTAACACACACACACACACACACACACACACACACACACAAAGGGCTTTATTCAAGTGCGACCAATCCTTTTCTGTTTCTCAGAGATGTTATTGCGTTTTGAGCCAAACAATTTGTGGACTTTAGCCACTGTGTTTCTTGCGCAGCAGTTGCGAGTTGTGAGCCGTTGCCAAGCAAAGCTCATTGGTATTTAAACGCATGTTAATTACGTTTCTTGTGAACAAGAATTAAACGTGTGATAATTGAAATTCTCTTTAGATTATTTGATAAGTCTATTCAGGATAAAACTTCAAAGGAAAGGGAATTAATTCCTAGTTTTTGAGATGACGACTTCGATGTCGGTTTATTTGAATACGAGATTATTTGACGTTGTCGAATTCATTTCGTAAGAATGATTCCGAAAGGTAATTCGGGATTTATTTACCAAGAATAAAATTTACTCGTTACTAGTCATTCGCGTGTATTAAAATAGCTAACGTCCGGGGATCAGTGGGTCATACCGTTTTCCTTTAAGCCAAGTGAAGAAACTGAGGTCAAGGGTTCGAATCCCTATGGTTACTGGTAATAATAATAATAATAATCCAGGAGTTAGCATAATGGGTAGCGTTAGTTGGTCTGAGCCCTTCGTGCCAGTTTCTGGCCCTTCTCATTGATTATATATATATAACCTTTGGTTAGCTTCCGCCCGAATTGTTCATTCTGACGAAGGTTAAGCTTTTCGCTCCACCTTAGACTTACAGTTTAACGTGGAATCCGAACCACGCCCCACCAGCAGCACAGCGTCTTAACCACTAGGCTACCCATTTATCTACCAACCACTTTCTTTATTGTGTGAAAGGATGAACAGCTGGGTTTTGCTGCCCGCCGGCTGCCGTCACCGGGTCTCGAGCCCGGGGCCGATTCCCGTAGTCATCAACGCTAACCACTACACCACCGAGGCTATTGTACGTTATAAAACAAACTTTGGTTCATATTACTTAGAGGTGGTAACCTATCAATGAGGGATTATATATGATTATAGGCTATAACCTATAGTAATTTATAGGTTATACCATCTTATTACCTTTGGAAATGCTTAAATGAAGTTTCTGAAACCTACCTTACTCCAAATACCAAATATATGGCAACTATTTTCGTCCTATGGCAACTGTTTTCGTCCTGATTTTATATATTTTTAATATTAATTTTATATATTTTTAATATTAATTACAACTCATTTTCAGTCTTTATTTTCGTAAAAAAATAAGGATCATATGTAGAATTCGGACCCCAGCCTTTTTTAGTTAGCTTTATAAGGCTAACTAACGAAAATATCACGACCTAACCTAACCAATCGTTAGGTTAACTGTACGCCCTTGACGATTGGTTAGGTTAGGTCATGATATTTTCGTTAGTTAGCCTTATAAAGCTAACTAAAAAAGGCTGGGGTCCGAATTCTACATTTGATCCAAAAATAAATATTAAATGTTTTGTAATTATTACCTGCACTAATTAAAACAACATTTTTATACAGTTGTTAATTCAAATTATTATTAATATATTTCCTGTTTAATTTGTCTTTTAATCCTTAAGCATTATTGGATTTTCAAATGAATTGAATATAAAATATATCACTTTATAGGTTGGTAAGATTGTGTAATATAAATATTACGATTAATTATAATATAAACTTTGTAGGTAGGTGTGATTAGGTAATATTTTGTAATTAGCACCGATATGAAGTGACAAAAAAAAATGGCGGATAACGACAGTGTGTAAAGCATTTCAATTTCTCTCTAATGTTTCTATCTTATACTATTTCTGAATATTAAATCTCGACTGAAATTTAATTGCGCTTGTGTGTCACTTACCCTTTTTTATTTTTTGACCACCCTGTATTATCATAGTCAGTTGCTCTTTAAAATTGAGCAATTACGACTGACACAAACGAAGTACAGGGTGGGCGGAAAGTAGCTCCCTATTTTGGATTGTTAAAAAAATACGTATATTATTCATTTATTTCAGAAAAAATAATATGAAAAGGTAGGCATACATGGTAGCCTGGTAGGTTTTCTCTAAAATTCAATGTGGGCTCCAACTCTTTCCACCAGCTTCTGGAGCCGCCCAGGAATGGCGTCCACTGACTTTAGCAGGAACTCCGGCGGGATGGAGGACATGACTTCCCGAATTCGGTCCTCCAGTTCTTCCAATGTCCTCGGTTTGGTGCGGTAGACTTCTTCCTTTACCCACCCCCAAAGAAAGAAGTCGCACGGTTACCGCTGAAAAACGGCAGAATCGGTTCAGTGTAACGGTGTGGTGTGGTATGACCTCAGATCAGGTTGTGGGCCCGTTCCTTCTGCGCAACACCATGAATGCTGAGTGGTACCTTGCTATGTTGCGAAACGAGGTCTGGCCGGTTGTCAGCACATGGGAGAACATCGACGATCTGATATTTATGCAAGATGGCGCCCCTCCGCACTTCGCTCTTGTTGTCCGTGAGTGGCTGGATGCCCACTTCCCTGGGCGTTGGATGGGTCGTCGTGGTCCACATCAATGGCCAGCCAGGAGCCCCGACTTGACACCGTGCGACTTCTTTCTTTGGGGGTGGGTAAAGGAAGAAGTCTACCGCACCAAACCGAGGACATTGGAAGAACTGGAGGACCGAATTCGGGAAGTCATGTCCTCCATCCCGCCGGAGTTCCTGCTAAAGTCAGTGGACGCCATTCCTGGGCGGCTCCAGAAGCTGGTGGAAAGAGTTGGAGCCCACATTGAATTTTAGAGAAAACCTACCATGTATGCCTACCTTTTCATATTATTTCTTCTGAAATAAATGGATAATATACGTATTTTTTTAACAATCCAAAATAGGGAGCTACTTTCCGCCCACCCTGTATAAAATTCTCGCAAATTTTACAACACTCGTACGAATATTCTGAAATGGATACACGTCATATATCATCCATGCATATTAAAGTAACATTTAACCTTTGGTTAGCTTCCGCCCGAATTGTTCATTCTGACGAAGGTCAAGCTTTTCACTCCACCTTAGACCTACAGTTTAACGTGGAATCCGAACCACGCCCCATCAGCAGCCCAGCGTCTTAACCACTAGGCCACCTATTTATCTAGCAACCACTTTGTTTATTGTGTGGAAGGATGAACAGCTGGGTTTTGCTGCCGCCGGCTGCCATCGGGTCTCGAACCCGGGGCCGATGGATTCGTAGTCAGCGACGCTAACCACTACACCACCGAGGCGCATTTCATATATATATATATATCGGGAGGTTGTGAGATCGAGTCCAGGTGAGGACTAATTTCTGACCATCCGAAGTGGGTCGTGGTTCGGATTCCATGTTTAGTTGTAGATCTAAGGTGGAACAACAAGCTTGCTCCTCTTCAGAATGGACAATTCGGTCGTAAACAGAACCAAAGTTAACCAAGTTTATATATATATATATATATATATGCAAATAACTGCAATGACCGCGCAGTATATAAATGAATAGAAACGACATAAGTATTAAGGAACGTTTCTGCACACGAGGAGGAGAGATAACGAAATAATGAAAAATGAGGCGAACCGCCTGGGAATCGAACCCAGGGCCTTCCAATTGCCGGTCGGA